>CANTUT010000878.1:0-327500 GCA_947687605.1 Reutealis trisperma
GATACTAATTAATATATTAATCTGGTGTCTTATAAACATGTATCTAATGTTCATACAAGTGCATTGTGTTATAAAAACAATCAAATCACATAAACAAATATGGATGGAATACAGTCCACAGTACTATACTAAACCTCAATATAGGGAGTCGACCCTCCTATCCTGGCTCTTTAAATCCAATACTGTCTCTTATTCCAATACTAGGGCCCGCAGCATCCTCAACAGCTTTGACTAGACTGGCCACAGCGAGGCGATGAGCAGGCCTTCAGCCATCAGTTGCTAGTCCCAGCTTATCTTATCTCAATCATCATAAATAGATCCACTTTCCTAAATGGTATTGTGTCATCCTAATTCCATCCATCAACCACAATCAATATGCAATGACAATATTGAATCATCATTCACAATCACATGCTAACATGCATATATGCAATAATAATGCATAATTTTGTGTGTGTGTGTGTGTGTGTGTGTGTGTGTATACATACAATAAATGTGAATGCATGAAAGACGATAAAACATATTAGAGAAAGTATCACTCACCTACTTGATGACGTTTCTAACCGACTTTCTCTTTGAAGTGGGACCCTTTGAGACAAAAGGACTTCGGAGACATCGACTCTGAATAACAAATGAAATTATTAGAAAGACGAATTTTCTCTAAATATATAACTAAATGACTCTTAAAATTCTTACCAGAATTTTGGCAGAATTTCGCCTAGAACTAGGACTTTGCCCAAATGTAACAGAGAAAACAAACACTTTTAAATAACCTCAACAATCCAGACAACCCAACACAGCATCAATGACCCCTCCTGGATCCATCTAACTCATAATCAACAATATAACCAAAATCCAATTCTAATCTAAATTCATAAAATTATCAATTACCAATTAAATCTAATAAACATAACTTAAATCAATCTATAATTCAATAATAATTGAAATTCAAGAGTTTCAAATTTACCTACGTAAAATCTAATCAAACAAATATTGAAAACCATATCGAAACAACGAGACGGAGCCACTGTGCCCCACCACCGGCCAGCCACGTGCTGCTGCTGCAAGTGGTGAATCTGGATAATCTTCATGCCATCTTGCTCGCCTTGATGCTAGAGCTCAAAAATAACTGCTACTCGCTGCCACTCGCGCCATCATTTCGCCTAAAAAAAGTTTCGAAAGTTTCAGCCTTTGAATCTTTAATCTCCACTTCTGGTGACTTTCAGAGGACGAGACAAGTAACAATCAAAAGCTCTTGAGACAAGGATTCCAATGGCACCAGTATCGCTCAATTTGGCCACTAGAATCGGCCGAAATCATGATTTGAAGATTTGATTGCTGTAAAAGTCTCTTCCTGCTATCCGTGGTGTTGTCGCTTCATCTGCAGTCATATATATATATATATATATATATATATATATATATATATATATACACACGCACACACACACATTAAAATTAATGTTAATAATAATAATAATAATAATAATAATCTTAAACCTTAATTAATATAGAATTAATCCTTATAAAACTTTCTTAATTGCTAAATAAATCCAATTAAATATTTTCATAAGTAAATAAATAAATAAATATTTTTCTCAAAATAAGCACTATAATATTTTCATAATAAAATATATAAATATTTTCTTCAATTATATTCACATATCTGACATTTAAATAAAATTACGATTAATAATACATTTTTCAAATCATATAAATATATAAAAATAAATAAAATGAAAATTCAGGTTATTACAAGCAGTTACTGAACTGTAGAACTAGTAGAGCGATTATCTCCAATATTTAAACTAAGTATAACTTACTACACAAGGCCCAACCAATTATACATTCAAACAGCCCCAAAGAGCAAAACATATCTTCTTCAACTTTTAGCTTTTAGTTCTATAAGCTTTTTATAATTAGAGTAATCACTGCTTCCAATTGAATAAAATTTTTTTGTTCCATAACTGTTATTTTATTTTCCTAGTTACTATTTCTTTGTTATTAAGGGTTCAGACATATTATAGTAAGAAAATCTGAGTATCAACAGTCACTTGATTAAGAGTTAGAACGACGAAATTCATAGGTTCATATATTTTCACTAGCAGGTGGCACGCTGCACAATTACCAAAATGCCTTTAGGCCAAAATTTATAACCAACACATAGTTTACAAATAAATATGGTTGGTCATAGGTCAAAAAAAAAAAAAAATAACAAGCTGAGTTTTCAATTTAGTTTGTGATTTAATAAAATTTCAAACTATTATAACTCGAATCAATATGAAGTATTAAATATATATATATATATATATATATATATATATATATATATATATATATATATATATATATATATTATTAAACATAAAAAGATATTATTAATTTAACAATCTGTTAAAATATTTAATAATATTTTATGGAATAATTTCATAGAATTTCATTTAATGATATTTTATATTTATTAAAATATTTCATTATTTTTTTATTTTCATTTTAATGATTATAACTTTGATTTAAATATGACTAATATTAATTTTTTTTATTATATATATATATATATATATATATATATATATATATATATATATATATATATATATATATATATAACATTTTCTTAAGATATTTATAAATATAAAAGATCTTTTATGTATTTTTAATTTTTATATTTATGAATCACACTATGGACTAAAAAAAGAAATTAAAATTTAATTTTAATCTTTACATTTTATCAAAATGTGTAAATAAGTGAAAATATTTCATTATATATTAATTTAAGAATTAAATATAATTAAATTATTAAATTCAAGGAATTAAAATTAATTTAATATTAAATATTAAAATAAAATGAAAATTTTTTAATTTTTACTATATATAATGAAAATGCAAAATAATTAAAAAACTTTTCAAAAATAAAAATAAAAATAAATATCCTAATAATTTATTCAAATAAAAGTAAGTTACAGTGAAAAAAATTGAAAATTATGAGATCGTTATGCACTGATAGGATTACACCGAGTTATTAAGTCTCAGATTTAATTATTAAAATCGTATAATTTTTTATAAATTAATTATAATTATAGTCTAATAATAAATTCGGATTATAAATTCGGATTGATTTAATATCCGAATTACTGAATTACAGGATCAACTTACCGGTTGGTCTGAATTTAATAATTATAATATACACCTGTCGGCAATTGACTGTGGTGTTGTACTATCTGTGCATCTTTATCGCCAGACTATTTGATTTGCTGGCCCAAACATTGCTAGCTTTGGATCTTTCGAGGTGACACAGAATATAACAATAAAATACAAAAGTACGCTTAAACATAATCAGTGAATTTCCCATATTTCTCTTTCAAATAATTAATCACCTTACACTTTCCTAAATTCAAATTAAAGCATCCAATTTCTAGACGTTGTTAGGCAACTGTTACATGCTGTTAAAAAAAAAAAAAAATATGTGTTAAGCAATTGTTACGTTAACGAATAGTTGAAATGGTAAAAAAGAATAGTTGAAATGGTAAACGCTAACATATCAAATATATCATGTTAGAGAGTCTTAAACCCTATGTTACTTGTGCCTTGAGGCCACTTGCCATCTTGCCCCACAAAAGGGCCTACCGATTCGCCATCTGTTGTTGGTGTTTGCCAGCTTGGCAGCTTACGGTTAGCCAAGGGCCTATTTGGTTCACCATCTGTCATTTATTTGCCAGTTTGGCTGCTAATGGTTTGCCACCAGCCACACATAGAGCATCTCGTGGTTTTTATTTTAAAAAGCATCTTTTTTTTAATTAATTTTTAAATATAAAAATTAAATACTTCAAATTTAATTAACTTTTTAAATTTAGTTTTGTTTTCTTTTCATAAAACATTAACCATTTTAATTTTTTTCTCTTCTTTTCATTTTATAATATTTCTTGCTTTATTTTATGAAAGGATTAATAAATAGCATATATAAAAGTTAAAAAATTTAAATTAAAGAGTTGAATTAACTTTCTAAAAATCAAATTCATTTTTTATTTTAAATTTAAAAAATAAGAAGTCTATTAAATTTTTTTTTTATTAACTCTTAATTATAAAAGGTCTGAGGGGTATTGTTGGAGGGCCAGCCAATCAAATACTTGACAATTAGAAATTCAAAAATTATATCATGAACATTTCGACTGGTTATTAGGAGTTAAAATCCTTTAAGCAGTTGAGTCTCAACAACTAAATAAAATGGAGACCAAAACAGTAATCCATATATTATTTTGCAGTCGGCAATTTCTACAGGCCAAAACAGTAATCCACATATTATTTTGCAGTAGGCAATTTCTACATTCAATGAACCAAATCGTATTCACATCCATTTCTGTATCCGTCAGCATATAAAATAAATAAAATTCAAACTTATTTTCCAACAGAAAACGACATGCACCAAATCCCACCAAATAAAAAACATATACACATTTTTTCCTTTTTACCCTTCATTTCATTGTCTGAATATACACACAAGCAACTTCTACGGTCATATTTTCCTTGCGACAAAATCAGGTAACCAAAAAAAAAAAAAAAAAAATCTCAGCAGCGACCAATACAAACCACAAAAATACATTCACAATAATAATAACAAGACATACAAGATATATTTAATTAATTTCCTTTTTTAATAAAAAAAAATGGTTAACAAACAACAACTGCCGGAGTTAATTCTTTTCCGGCTAATATAGCTATACATACAAAATCAAACGCGTCACTGATGTTCAGTTAGCGGCGGCGGCGATCCGATTTTGACTAACACCTAAGCCACTAAGTTCAACCCTAAGCTTATTTTTCCACAACTGTTTAAAACATCCAGCATCACCACCTGTTCTCTTGGCCTCCACAACAACCATACCGTCCGTTAACCGGTAAACTTCAACCTCTGCAACGAAATTACCGTTTTGCCCTTCCAGCTCAATAGCCCATTCTTTCTTTCTCTTTGCTCTCAACTTCTCTGCCCTGACAAACTCTTCGACGTTCTGGACCAATTTTTCCGGTGACTCGTACGATACGAATCGTTCACCGTCTTCCACCGCGTTGTACGAATCATCGAATAAACCGGTCAAATCTAAACCGGATGAGAACGAAATGATATCGAAAGCGTTCAAATTGGTCACATCCGGTTCATCTTTATCGAGCTTAGCGCTATTGTCGACTCCACAATAATCTTCATCATAGAAGTTGATTTGCTTGAGTCCGCCTCTCCTAAACCATGGATCTTTCAAGATCTGATCGATGGTTATTCTCGTCTGGGGATTCGTATCCAGCAGCCGAGACAAGAAACGTTTCAGATCCGGAGACATCCATTTCGGGCACCGAAATTCGCCTTTGTAAATTTTCTTATACATAGCCATAAGATTCGGATCGTTAAACGGCAAATAACCTGCGGTTAACACAAATAAGATAATACCGCAAGACCAAACATCCACCTTAGCACCATCATAACCTTTCTTCGTTAAAATCTCCGGCGCCACATAAGCCGGAGTTCCACATAAAGTATGCAAGAGTCCATCGGGTCGGATCTGATCCGTTACAGCACTAAGTCCGAAATCTGAAACTTTCAAATTCCCATTCTCATCAAGGAGGAGGTTTTCAGGCTTCAAATCACGGTGAAAAACGCCGCGAGAATGGCAATAACCGACGGCGGAAATCAATTGCTGGAAATATTTACGGCTGAGATCTTCGCTGAAACGTCCTTTAGCGACTTTGGCAAATAATTCTCCGCCTTTAACAAACTCCATAACAAAATAAATCTTAGTTTTGGTTGCTAAAACCTCATAGAGCTTAACAATATTTGGATGATTGAGCCTGCTCATAATAGAGATCTCGCGTTTGATATTGGACATTAATGTAGAATTAGCAATCTTCTTCTTGTTAATGACCTTGATAGCAACACTCTGCCCAGTATGGACGTTACGGGCATGGTAAACCTTGGCGAAGGCTCCACAGCCGAGGAGCTTCCCAAGTTCATATTTGCCAAACAAGGCATTATCCGATATCTGTTCGATCTCCGGCATGGTTAATTGTGGGCCAGAGATCGAACGGAGCAGATGAGTTCTATCAGAACAAGAAGAGCCAAAAAAGCTACGAAAAAATTGATTGAAAAAGCTAAAAGAAGAAAAATTTGAGAGCGAATTTAGCGGTGCAGTTATCGTAAGGTTAGTATTTAATGGAGAAGACTTGACGATAGAGTCGCGAAGAGGGTGAGAGACTATATCTTTCGTTTTGTTACGCGCTAGCAAATTAATCCACCTGTTTTTTATGATTAGCAAAAGAAAATGATGGTCGTACACGTGGTGGCTTTTAATTGGATAATAAGTTACTAGAGCTTTTGTTTTTCCATCCGTGCCGTCTAGATTCTACGTCTGATAAGTTATATAGTTATGCCGTCGACTTCTAGTAGGTTTTTGCTTAAAGATGAGAAAATCTGAAAATCTTTTTTTTAAATAACATTATGAATAATTTTAACAGCACTCGATTAAAAAAAAAACTGTAATTTTAATTATCATCTCTAAATCAAGTTTTCTTATTTGGGCCGATGAATAATTTTTTTATGGAGAAAGATTTCAACTTAATTTTGTTTTGTAGAAATTTTTAAACTTTAGCCGATATATTTTTCTTTTATCAAAAGATATCATGTACAAACAATATTAATATAAATTTCAATTAAATATTACAATACAATCTGGCCAAAAAATAAAATTTAAGCAAACTCAATTAAGGCAAAAAACAAACTCAAAAGCACGTTTCAACAAACCCAATCAAGGCAGACCGTTAGATATTCTATCAAAAACATGCCAATAAATATTCAGCTTTAAATTAATTGATTTTTTATCTTATAAAGCAAAAATTCACATTCAAATTTGGTTTGCTGACTAGATTTGCAAAATAGTATTTGTTTTTTTCACGTGTTTCCGTCAGAGGATTTAACACTAGGGTGTTTGAATGGCAGGCGGCTTAAACGTTATTAATTCAATTTGGGTTTTATTTAGGTACACAAGGCTTCATTTAGGTAAGGATTCTTAAATTTATAAATTTAATAAAATTTATAAATTTTAAATTTATAAATTGTAAAATTCATAAATTTTAAAAATTATATCATTTGGATTGATTATAAAATCAATGCTTATTTCCTTGATTTAAGTTAATGAGAATCGATGGTTTGAGATTGTTTATTGTTTAGTTAACAAAGAGGAAGAAGTGGATATTGAGAAGTTTTTAAAGTTTGGATTGAGGTATGCTTGAGAACAAGTATCATCTTAAGTGTGGAGAAATTTGATAAGTGAAAAGTGCATGAATTAATTGAAATTAAATTCCTTCCATTTTTATAAGAAATTGTGCTTATTTTTGCTTCTTTTATATTTGAAATTTATTTTGAAAATGAAAATTTAATTTTTAGGTGATGGAGCTTTAATTTGGAGAATGGAGTATGGAAGGAGCAAAAATTCAGATTTTTTAGTGTAGTTCAGAGGAAGAAAATTCGGTAAAGAAAACTTATGCTCATAAGGTGTGCTCACGTCTTAACAACAGGTGATTTGGCAATCTTTGGATGAGGAAAGGATGACTTTTCTTATCTTATCATCTTGGAATTTGACTTTAATTCCTTATTTTGAGGGCTAACAAGTTTCCTAACTTGTTTTGGGTTTCTAATTTATAATTTGGAAAGTAGAATTCTTAGGAAAATCTATTTCCTATCTTGTAAAGGATTATTTAGGAACCTTAACCTTTAAATATTATAAATAGTTAGAGATTTTTTTTTTTTTTTTGGATAGCAAGAGATAGGAAGGAACTGCTGGAATTCACATTGTAAAGGAAGAAAGCAAGATTTAATTCAAAAATTTCTCATAACAAGAATTCCATGAGTTTTTTGTTGTATTTCTTTAGTTTTTCTTCTTCAATTATGAACTAATTTCTTTGTTGTTAAGGCTATGGAAGCCTAACTCCTACAATGGTTTGATTTTTATTTATAGTCAAGTAAGTTTATTTCTTTTTCTATATATCTATGATTTATGTGCTTAATGCAATTAGGAGAATTTGTCAATTCTTAGTAATTTTATTTATGTGAAAGAATTAGAAAAGGATTTCATATAATAGATCAAATAAATCATAGTGTGAATTGAATGATATATAGGAATATATACACATGATTCATTTGTTTTTATAAATTTTTCATAAAACTTAATGCACTTTCTATTTCGAGAATTCTAATAAAGGAATCTAGAGATTACTTGATAGAAGTAGATTTAATATATCTTGGAAGAGAATATTGAATGCTTTAGGGAAAATTTCAGCTTATGAAAATAACCAATTAATTTGGTTGATTAAATAAATTGATAATCATTAGAATAGCTAGGTGGACCAATAGCCTTAGTATCTTTAAATCGATTGTTATAAATTAATATAATTGATTGTTTTTTATTTTTTATTTTAGTTTAATTTTAATTTTTAGTTATTTAATTTCTATAATCAAAAATTCAAATTTTCAAATAATTAAAAGTTGACTATAGTTTTAGTGGTTATTTTATTAAATCGTCGTGGGAATGATGTCTTTACACTACTTGATAACTAGTGCACTTGCTAGGGTTATTAATTTTAACTATTAAGTTTTTGAAGTTGTTGCCGGGGATTTAATTCTAAAATAATATTAGAACATTTTAACCTTGGTTAATTTGGATTTTATTTTATTTAATTCCTTTTTCTTTCAGGATAACTAGTGTATGACATGCGCTAGTGGTGGAGAAGTAGTGGTGTACGATCCTAAAATTGAGAGAACCTTCCACGCTTTACGAAGAGCTATTCGAAATCAAGAGTAAGAGGAAGTTGAAGTCAAAGTAGAGGAAAAGATAGCGAATGAAGCAAATCAAACCATGATGGACTATGCATGTTGAACAATTGATGGAGCCACTTCTAGCATTAACAAGTTAGCAATTCAAGCCAACTATTTTGAGATCAAGCCTGTAATTATTCAAATGATTCAAAGAAGTGTTCAATTTAGTGGGTTGCCAAGTGATGATCCCAATGCTCACATTGTTAACTTCTTAGAGATATGTGATACTTTCAAGCATAACGGAGCTAGCAATGATGTTATTAGACTTAGACTTTTCCCATTCTCATTGAGTGATAAGGCTAAGGATTGGCTTAACTCACTACTTGTAGGGAGTATCACTACTTGGAATGATTTGACTAAAAAATTTTTGGCTAAATATTTTCCTCCCTCTAAAACTGCAAAATTAATTAATGATATTATTACTTTTTCTCAATTAGAGAGGGAATCTTTGTATGAGACTTGGGAACAATTTAAAGAATTGCTTAAAAAGTGCCCTCACCATGGAATATCGGTGTGGCACCAAATTCAGACTTTTTATAATGGTATTACTCTAACTAATCGTTCTACTATTGATGCAGTTGCAGGTGGCACAATTATGAGGAAAACTCCGAAGGAAGCTTATGATCTAGTGGAAGAGATGGCATCAAATAGCTACCAATGGAATAGTGATAAAACAGATCGAAGAGGAGTTGGAGTCCATAAACCCTTCTACTTAATCGTGGAATAAATTACGTGAATTTTGATCCCCATTCAATGGGGTACGTAGGTATGTTTGGAATTTAAATCCAAATCCCAATCAATCTTCTTTCCCTTTTTATTTTTTAAATGTAATTAGTATAATCATTTATTTATTTATTTTTGGAATTAAGGAGTGATTATATGGTTCCCCTAGAATCCATAAGGACTAGAGAGAACACTCTCCTTAATTTGTGGATGATTTACTTTATTTGCTCTTTAATTTTCCCATGTATCCATATTATGCCATGTTCATGCATTTTATTTGTAATTACCATCTTATAAATGTCAACCATAAAATTAATTTTTAAGTCAAATTAATCTTAAGAGCTAGATTTAGATTATTTAAAATCGAAAACCTTGTATCTAGACTCAACCTGGTTCGAGACTAGTGATTTTATCTTTTGATAAATTAATTGAAAATGAATAAATTGGAGTCAATTAAGTTTTTCCTTAATTTTCTCATTTAAAAATAAATTAGGGTATTGACTTCCAAAATCATTTTCAACATCAATTAATCCGAACCCCGACAGTTCTATTGTGAGTCTAAGCTCGAATGAGCATCTAGTTCTCTCTAGTGGATCAAGGCGGTGCTTGGGTAAGTCCTCATAGGAGGTCATCAAGGAAAGTCAAGGATCACTTCAAAAATCCTCCAAAGTGGTTTTTATTGGCCCACACTCTTCAATGATGTCCACTCTTATGTAAGTGCTTATGATGAATGCCAAAGGTCATGTAATATCTCCCGTCGAAATGAGATGCCCTTGAACAATATTCTTGTTTGAGAAATTTTTGATATTTGCGGCATCAATTTCATAGGACCTTTTCCCAAGTCTGTTAATAATTGTTATATACTTGTAGCTATAGATTATGCGAGTAAGTGGGTGGAAGCATGTGCTTATCCAACTAATGATGCTCGGGTGGTAGTAAAATTTATAAAAAAATTTATATTTACTCATTCTGGAACACCTAGAGATATCATAAGTGAAGGGGGAAAACATTTTTGTAATAAACAATTTGAGCAATGATTGAACAAATATGGTGTTACTCATAGAATTGCTACCCTTTACCACCCTTGAACAATTGGGTAAGTAGAGCTTTTCAATAGAAAACTTAAATAGATTTTGGAAAAGACTGTTAATGCATCTAGGAAAGATTGGTCTTAAAATTAAATGATGCACTTTCGGCATTTCCCACTGCATTAAAACATCGATAAGTATGTCACCATATCAATTAGTTTAGTAAGGCCTATTGAGTTAGAGCATAAAGCTTATTGGGCAACCAAACTTTTGAATTTTGATTTGAGAGATGCAAGTGATGAAAGGAAACTTCAACTTAATAGATTGGAAGAATGGAGAAATCAAGCATATGAGAATGCCCGAATTTACAAGGATAGAACTAAAGCTTAGCATGACTCTCGTATTGCTCATAGAGAATTCAACGGAGACAAAGTTCTACTTTTTAACTCTCATCTCAAGCTATTTCCTAGAAAGTTGAAAAGTAGGTGGAGTGGACCATTTGTAGTAGCTAAAGTTTTCCCTCATGAAGCAATTGAATTACATAATGATAGTAGAGGGATCTTCAAGGTGAATGGGCAACATTTAAAGCACTACATTGAAGAAGAACAATCTATTCCTCATGGGTCTACTCTTTCTTTGACAAAGCCATAAAAGGGAAAAGCAAAGTCAAGCTAATGACTTTAAAAGAGCACTTATAGAAGCAACCCAGGAATTTTTATTTTGTTATTTGTTTCGTTTTCACAAAAAAAAAAAAAAATTTTTTTTCTGCTTAGTTCACACTTATTTTGATACTCCACGGGCACGGCTTATTCCTGGGATAATTCTTTTTAAAATATTTTTTGGGGCTGCATTTCGCTTCATAGAGCGTGCCCATGCTCTATTGTGAATCATCAGACTTGATAGTAATAAAAAATAAGGCATGCCCATGGATTGCACAAGCCAGTCTTCTATCCAGAATTTAAAATTCAAAAAAAAAAAATTCTACTTTTATTTTAGTACTTTTCTTTATTTCCTTTTTCAAAAAGTTTTTATATTTAATAACATTAATTTTTTTCTCTTTATTTTATTTCCTTTTTCAGAGTCATAATTTAGAATCCTAATTTATTTTATTTCCTTTACTTTTAACTAACTTTCTTATTTTTCATTAATTTCTTTTCCTTTACATATTTGAAATTGGCAACCCTAAAAGAACAAGGAACCCTAACTCTTTAAGAATAGCTGACACCTCCTTTTCTTTTTCCTATTCCTCCATCTTCTTTCTTTATCTCCCAAAATTAGAACCCCAAAGCATAAAAGAGAGTTGAATAGCGAGGATGAGCAAGACTTGTAAGAAGGAACCAATATCCCCTCAACATCTAATGCATCAACTAGTTTTAGAGAGCAATTGTAGTGCCTTGAATACAAAATTTCAAAGATGGAAAAGAATTTGGAAACCTACTTTGAAATCCAGGGATGAGCATTTCTAGGGATGACCACCCTACCCCTAGCCCTTAGATATCTAGGCAATGCAACTCACCATTCAGGGAAGTATTCTAAATTTTGTTTTTTTTTTTAATTTAATTTTATCAATTGTTGGTATATATTTTTCTCGATGAGTTTGCTTATTTTGGATACATTGAGGACAATGCAGGTGATAAGTGTGGGGGAGGGTTTTATGATATTTTTGGTGGTTGACTCTTAACTTTCTTCAATCTTTACTTTTTAAATTTCTTATTGAAATTTCTTCTACTTGGATGCTTATTGTTGGATAATTTTGAATTGTCATAACTCATGAGCTTACGTTGATGATGCGAGATAGGATTCATGCATAATTAGTTGATTTTTTTTAGGCTAAATTGAGTATCTCATTGCATTTAACAATCAATTTTAAAGGAAAAATGTGCACATTCTAATACAAATTGAACCTAGATGTGAGCTTTTGGGTATATGAGCATTTCATCTATCTTGCTCTTATTATTTTTTGGTTGAGTGAATTGTCAAACATAGTTTGTTGTTCTAGAACTTGCTTTGTTATGCATGTTGAGACCACACTTAATAGTTCATGAATTGGAATGAAAAGAGGTATTTAGGAATAACTACCTTTGATTTTGAAAAAAGCCTACCCTTATTAAATTTTCACTTAGAAAAACCAAGTTAAGTCTCTTCCCTTTCTTTGTTTAACCACATTAATGTCACCTTAAGCCTTTTCATTATATCTTTACCCTTAAGATCAAAGCATTAATTGAGATAAGTGGAGCAAAAATTATATCATTCTTGTAAGTTTTGAAAAAATTTTGAAATTGACTAGAGCAATAAACCGAACATATTGTCTATATAAAAAAAATTTAAAGTGTATAAATCTAAAAAAAATTTTTTTTGAAGAAAAAGTATGTGTGCTTACCTTGATTGCTCTAGTTATTATGATATTTGATTGCAAGAATTTTTTATGTCCTCAAAGTGAAAATTCATATGCCTTAGTTTAGTATGATTGCTTTGATCTTTTTATACCTAAAAATCCTCTTTATCAGACCTAAACCCTAACCCCATTATGCCTTATTTAATCCTTTTGATTTTTAATTCACTGAACTCATAACATAGTGGTGGAGATGTGATATATAAGCAAGCTTATGGTAATAACATTCTTTGTTTCGGCACGAGAGTTTATAAATCCCTAAACACTTTGAGTGCATAGAGTGATATCAATGAGAGGGTATTAAGATCGTATTGCATTTTGAGTTTAAAAGAGATTGTTATTGTAACAAGTGGTCATTTTTAGTTCTAAAAATTTTTCTTATGCGAAATGCTTGTTTCCTTGATTGTTGAACTGATTTGGGTTCATGAGAATTGATGGTTTGAGGTTGTTCATTATTGAGTTGACAAGGAGAAAGAAGTGGATATCGGGAAGTTTTTAAAGTTTGGATTGAGGTATGCTTGAGGACAAGCATCATCTTAGTGTGGGGGAATTTGATAAGTGAAAAGTGCATGAATTAATTGAGATTAAATTCCTTCCATTTTGATAAGAAAATGTGTTTATTTTTGCTTTTTTTATAATTTGAAATTTATTTTGAAAATGGAAATTTAATTTTCAGGTGATGGAAGCTTTAATTTGAAGAAAGGAGTATGGAAGGATAAAAAATTCACATTTTTGGGTGCATTAGAGGAAGAAAATTCAGCAAAGAAAACTTCTGTTCAAAAGGCGTGCCCACGCCTTAACAGCAGGTGACTTGGCGATTTTTGAATGAGGAAAGGATGACTTTTCTCACCTTATCACCTTAGAATTCAACTTTTATTCCTTATTTTAAGGGCTGGCAGGTTTCCTAACTTGTTTTGGATTCTTAATTTGTAGTTTGCAAAGTAGAATCCTTAGGGAAATCTATTTCCTATCTTGTAAAGGATTATCTAGGAACCTTAACCTTTAAGTATTATAAATAGCTAGGGATTTCTTTATTTTTGGATAGCAAGAGATAGGAAGGTACTGTTAGAATTTATGTTTTAAAGGGAAAAAGTAAGATTTAATTCAAAAAATTCTCATAATAATAATTCCATGAGTTTTCCCTTATATTTCTTTAGTTTTTCTTCTTCAATTATGAACTAATTTCTTTATTGATAAGGCTATGGAAAGCCTAACTCCTACAATAGTTTAATTTTTATTTATAGTTGACTAAGTTTATTTCTATTTCCATATGTCTATGATTTATGTGCTTAATGTAATTAGGAGAATTGGCCAACTCTTAGTTGATTTTATTTATGTAAAAAAATTTGAATAGGATTTCATACAATAGATCAAATAAATCATAGTGTAAATTGAATGATATATAGGAATATATATACATGATTCATCTGTTTTTATAATTTTTTTATAGAACTTAATGCACTTTCTATCTCGAGAATTCTAATAGAAGAATCTAGGGATTACTTGATAGAAGTAGATTTAATATATCTTGGAAGAGAATATTAAATGTTTTAGGAAAAATTTCAGCTTATGGAAATAGCCAATTAACTTGATTGATTAAATAAATTGATAATCATTGTAATAGTTATGTGGACCAATAGTCTTAGCATCTTTAAATCGATTGTTACAAATTAATATAATTGATTGTTTTCTATTTTTATTTTTAGTTTAATTTTTATTTTTTGTTATTTAATTTTTACAATAAAAAATTCGATTTTCCAAATAATTAAAGGTTTACTATAGTTTTATTACTTATTTTATTAAATTCTCGTGGGAACGATATTTTTATACTACTTGATAGTTAGTGCACTTACTAGGGTTATTAATTTTAGCTATCATATAACCAAGACACCAATTGAATTTACTGACCAAAATGTTTCAGTTGGTAATTACCACCGAATACCAACTAAACTTGAAATAAAAAAATATAACTAAAATACCAACTCATTTTCGATTGAATACATACTGAAATTATCGAGGATAAAATTGGTCGATGACTTTGGTGGAAATGATTGGCCTATTAATTTACCAACCATTTTGACACATATTACTGATTAATTATAAACCAAAAGTTAGGCGCAAACTGGCATTAAAAATTTACCGATTGAATTAGCCATCAAATACTATGTGTCAGAAACAGAACTATTGGTGAACGTATAAAAAAAAACCAAACATATAATAATTTGCCAACCGCGTATTGACCATTTTGATCTATTATTGACTGATTGTAAAACAAAAGTCAGGCGTGAAATTTTAGCGGGCATTAAAAATTTACCAACCGAATGCCACATGTTAAAAATAAAACGATCGGTCAACGTATTAAAAAAAAAACTAAATATTTAATAATTTGCTGACGGATTATTGACCATTGTTTTTTGACAAGTGGCTTTCGGTGGCTGATTCAGTTAGTAAATTAATAATTCATTTTATATTCGATTGGTAAACAATCGGTGACTCGGTCAGTAAATATTTGTATATATATTCGAGCCATTCTTTCTTCTTCCCTCTCCTCTATTTTCTCTCCTTCTCTTTTCTTTCTTTCTCTCCCTTACCTCCCTCCCTCCCTCACTGTTGTCCTACAATCCTAGACAGCTGGCTGCCACTCCTCCCACCATCGGAGCTCCTCCTGCCATCAGTCATCTTTTCAAGTATGTAGTTTTTAGTTATTTTTTCATTTTTTCGTAGTTTTATGTGTGCAATGGGAATTTTTGTTTAGTTTTTTCCATTTTTAATTATTATTTTGTTTTTGTTTGTAATTTAAGTATCATTTAATTAGATAATGTTTGTTTGTTGATTTGAATGTGGGTTTTTTGAAAATAATTCTATAATTGTTATGTGAGATTTATATGTTTTTATGTGAAATTTATGTATTTAAACTTTATTTTATTTAGTTGTGTTTTTATGTGAATTAAATTGTGCAATGTAAATAATTTTTATGTGTTATTAAATTTATGTATTTTTCATTAAATTTCGGTGTTATTAAATTTATGTATTTTTATTTAAATTTTTGTATATTTTTTTAAATTACTATGTAAATAAATTTCTATATTTTTTATTAAATTTCTATTTTTTATTAAATTTTTGTTCTTTTATGTGGTTTATGTGAAATTTATTGAATTAAATTTTGTAATTCAATACATTTTTTATTTGTTGTTTTGAAATTTTGTGTATGAATTTTTTTTTTTTGTGATTTATATGTTAAATATTTATTATTTGGTGTATCTTATTTTGTTATGCTTTTAAATATATTTTGGTAATATAATTTTGTGTTCTGTTAATTTTGAGATTTTTAGTTTATAATTTTAGGTTATAATTTATTGAATTTTTGACTTAATTTTATTATAATTTATTGTTTCATTATTTTAATTGGCTTGTAATTTATATTTTAGTTTATTTGGATTTTTTTTCTGGTGTTTTAGTTGGATTTTTTGTGCTACAAGAGATAGATATATTAATTTTTTTTGTATGTAACTTGCAAATTTTAATTATACATATTTTAGTATGATTGTAATTTGAATAAATGTGTATTTTCATTTGTATTATTTTTTGTAATTAGCATGTGCTTTGTAAATTATTGGCATTTACTTTGTATTTTACTTTAGTGTACTTTGTATTTGATTTGGTATGTTTTAGACAAGACAAGTTAGTACATATCTAAAATTAACAATAAAAAATAAAAGAAGAATTAAAATGAAGGTAAATACAAAATGAAGATTAATAATAGAATAAAAATAAAAATCATGAATTCAATCCATTAATATTATAAAAAGTAAGAAAAAGTAAAATGAGGAGTAAAAATAGAATTACATTATAAATATAAAAATAAAAAAAATATGCTACAAACTAAGAAATTCAAATGTAGGGATTATAACATTGACGTGCAAAGAGTGTGTTTATATATATATATATAAATTTAAATTTTAAAATTTACATATTAGATTTCACTATCTTAAAAGGATGGGATCTTCGTAAGGATGGAGATAGAGAGTGAATAGTCCCCATATATAAAGTAGGCATGGGATGAAATTCCCCACTATGACGAGGATAAGGACGACAGGTGGTACTCCACCTTGCCTCATTATGGAAAGCAATTGAAGGCAAGTATAACACATAGGGTTAGCTAAAAATGACATCAAATTCAAAATAGAAACATATACCTAACACTACAAGAATTTACCAATACACTAGCCGAAATTTCAGATCAACAAGAAACGGTATGTAAATAGTGACTGAATATCGATTGAAAGTGGATGGAAAAAATAAAAAGTAATACGGACCATAAAAAGGCAATACAAACTATTTTTCGACCGAAGACAACCTGAAATTAGCAAGGGATATAAGCGATTAGTCAAATACGGCAGGAACAATTGGAGTGTTAATTTACCGATGATTTACTTTTAATTTATCAACTGAAGTGAAGCAAAAGTCTGACGCTAATTTTATGTAGTGGAATAAAATTACTAACTATATTAGCACCTAAAATCCAGGCGTCAAGAAATATATTGATTGGTAAATAATCGGTGAATTCAATTTTACCAACCAAATACTAAGTGTTATTATACCAAAAGTCTGACACAAATTTTTAGCAGGCATTAAAAATTTACCGATTAATTTAGCTATCAAATGCCATTTGTTAAAAAAGAATTGATAAACAAACAGTCAATGAATATAATGTCGAATACAAAACGTTTATTAATTTTTTATACAAAAGATTCGGTACCTAATTCAGTCGGTAAATTAGGCTTTAGTATTTTGCCTACCGATTACTGTTTTGATAAGTGGCTAATTGGTGGCTAATTTAGGCACTATATTGATAAGTTATTTTTTTTTTGTTTATGAATGGTTGATGGGGTGGTCGGTAAATTATTTTATGTGAAATTGATGCAATTCTTCTTCTTCCCCCTCTCTTCTTCACCTTCTCTCTTTCTCTCTCGTCAACTGCTCTCTTGCAGTTCACTATTCTAGTCACTGTTCCCTCATCGATTTCTTCATCATCGTCCATATCAAAAGGTAAGTTATTTCTTTGATCTACACTCGAGTCCCATCTCCACAAGCAAATCATTTATGATGAAGAGGATGAGCTTCAAGAGAATAATTCGGAGTTCCCTGTGCAGAATTTGTCACATTTTCGCCAGTCGGTTTTATAGTATTAATTTTATTTTTCATTTATATTTTTTGTTTAATTTTTTAAAGTTATTTGTATAGTTTTTGTTTAATTTGAATTTGTTAATTTAGTTTAATTTTAGTTTAATATTTGTTGATAGATTTTTGTTTGTTGAGAAATTATTTGAGTAATTTAATTAATTTTTGTTTATTAATATTTTGTTTTGAATTTATTTAATTTTTGTATTTTTTACAAATAGTGTAATGTTAATAATTTTGTATGTGTTGATAGTGTTAGAACATTTTTTATTTAATTATTGAACTTTTTAAATTTTTTGTATTAAAAATAATTTTGATTAGTTATTATTTATATGTAATTTTTGAATTTATATTTTTTGTTTAATTTTGTTTAGTTGTTTCTATAGTTTTTGTTTAATTTGAATTTGTTGATTTAGTTTAATTTTAGTTTAATATTTGTTATTTATGTTTGTTGAGAAATTATTTGAATATAATTAATTTTTTTTTGTTAATATGTTGTTTGGATTTTTTTTAATTTTTGTATTTTATATAAATAGTGTAATGTTAATAATTTTGTATGTGCTAATAGTTTTAGAAGATTTTTCATTTAATTTTTGATTTTTTAAATGGTGCAATGAAAATAATTTTGATTAATTATTATTTATATGTAGTTTTTGGATTTAATTTTTGTATACCCTTTTTGTTATAAAATTTTTATGATAATAAATTTAGGCATGTTTTATTAAATTTATGTGTTTTCAATAAATTTATGTTATTCTTAATACATTTCTATGTATTATTATTAAATTTTTGTGTTTGTATGTAATAGAATTTTAATTGGATTGTGATCGGTGCAGGATCAAATAGATATATTGGGCTGGATCTTCTTGGTTGGGCTTTATAGAAATGATCTGCAAAAAAAAGAAATGGGTCAAGAGGGAGTTAGGCCTTGTGCCTGGCAAAGAACCTTTGATGCTTAAGTTAGTAAAAACCTTCATCGATGACCGGAGGAAGAGAGTTTCTCTTCTATGGTCAGAGGATATTTTAGTGAGAGAAAGGAGGTAAGAGAGTATAGAGTTTAATCTATCCAAATTATGTGTTGATTCCTTCCTTTTGTATGGCTTTGCATGGGACAAAGCTATCATCTATCCATGAGAGAGACTATTTTCTGATAATGAGTCCCTCTGATTGGTATGGTAGGTGCAAATATAGACAGGCACATGGGTACTTGTCTTGTCCTTAGAGAGGTGTTTGGTGTCGACTATGTCAGGATATGGAGTGTGCCGCCTAGCTAGTGTACTTTCCTGCTAGCTGATGTGATGTTTATACCAGAAGATATCATCCATAAAGGAGTTGGCTTACCAAGGAAGTAAGTTGAGTTTGAAGTAAGGTGGAGGCCATTAGAGGCCTTCGCTTCTACATTAGAATCAGTAGGCTATCTTGGCCAGTTACAGATTAGGCCTCTTTTAATGGGCTTGGACCTCTTATCCTAATCTTTTGGGCTTGGGAATACTTATGGGCTCTCATCCTAAGGGGCCTATTAATAAAGGAGCCATTTTTTTCCCTCATCAGTGGCCCCCCTGTTTTAGTAAGGTGAAGATGAAGGATTGAGCCTTCAACTAAACAGTGAGTTGAGGTTGTTCTGTCATTGAGGTGAGGATGAATTATTGAAACCAATATTATAGCTGAAGGCGAATGTGACCCATCACTTAGTGAGTGTTGGCGAAGACCATTTAAAGAGGTGGGCTTCGATGGTTTAAAGTGTTTAGTTAGGCGTGGAAGGCTTGTTCATGTGAATCGTTTTCATTGGACGAAAGCTTTTGCTAGGGCGAAGAGATTTGATTGGTTGAGGGAGTCTTCATCTATATTACCCATGTGAAGTAAGTGAAGAGTCTCAGGGTCATTTAATGCATGAAGGCTATCAGTAACATGCATTAAATACATGTCCCTTTGTCTTCCCCGCTCTACCACGTGTACTTGTAACCAGTACAGTCTTCTATAAATTTAAAGTTACAATATAGAAGTTGAATGTATTCTTGCAGCCTTTGATTTTGAAATTGATACAACTATGGGAAATTGGTGTTGAGGCATTTGATGTATCAACAAAGTAGAATTTTCAGATGCATGCTACTTTGATGTGGACTGAAACACTCAGAATTTTCATTTATTTTATAAAATTCTATTTTTGTACAGAAATATATTATTTTATTATTTTCCTCATTAAAATAAGAATTGAATCTATATTTTATTAAATTATAAATATTCATATTATTTGAAAATGTATTATTAATGGTAATTTTATTACTATATTATATATGTATATTATTATGAAAATGTTAATGTAGATTTTTGGAGAATTGTATTTTGGATTGTATTTTGATATTTAAGTGTTAATAAAGGTATTAATTAATATCATAAGTTTGATTATAGTATATTGCTAACTATATATTTAGTACTAGAAATTCGGGATTTTATTATCTTGATAATTATTGTGAATAAGTTTATTTATTTTGTTATTAGTATGTAAATTATAAATTATTCTTATTATTATTGTTATATATATATAACTGTGGGTTAATGTTCTTATTATTATTATTATTATTATTGTTACTAATATTATTTGTTATTATTATTATTATAATTATAAGGTTTAGTGTATATATATATATGTAAGTGTGTTTAAGTGTATTAAGAAAATTAAAAGAAGAAGAAAAAGGGGAGATGTGATTGGTCAGTAAGCAGAACGGGGATGTTTTGGAAGGAAACAGAAACAGGGAAGGAAGAGAGGAAGGAGGAGAGAAAAAGGGAGAGGCCAAGAGAGAGAGAGGGCTGCTGGGTGAGTTTTGGTGGGCTGTGGTGAGCACTGCCACCATCATTGGGTAGAGGATGGTCCAGCGACCTCGAGGAAGCTGGCAGCACCGTGATCGGACGGTGCACGGCGGCGTTCTCGAGGAGAGAAGGACTACCGGCCACCGAGACTTCAACTTGATTTTTTGGCTGATTCCGGTGGTGGAATCCAACGATTTTGGTGTCATTCAACTCCTGAGGATGAGAGCTTCAATTTGGTACCTACCTTACCCCCTGAGGACCACCGGAGGAGGAGATCGAAAAATACAAAACTGTACCTTTGGAGGCATTTTTCGGAGGCTAAAGGGCCAGTGACGGCGAGTGGTGACCTTTTTTGTGATCTTGGAGTCGAGGTAAACTTGCTGGTGTGGAGGTCCCCCAGATCCGCCACTAGCAGTGGCAACGCATGGTGGCAGCGCGTGGGGAGGTCCAACGATTCTGTTTCGATGTTTCGGTGTGATCCTAGACATCTGTATAATCGAAATTTATGAAGATTAACCCGAAACCCATGTGTTTCAGTCGTTAAATAAGTTATTTTATGTTTAGCAGTTTTTAGAGTAATTGTTAGGTTATCGAGTCTGTCTTTGGGTTCCATGTGATTCTTATCCTCATTATATCCATTGTTGCGAGGTGTCGATGTCTGGCGTCTTTCTGGTTCCAAGGCTGCTTTTCTGAGGGAAGCTAGTCGGAAGCGTCGTCAGTTAGGTGAGTGATAGGAAAATGATACTCACTAATGTATTATCCTATTTCCATATACATCTGCATTTCTATGTGTATATATATATGTATATTATGCACTACTACTGCATATAAGCATGTAACATTTGTGAATGATGAATCAATATTCTATATTCTGTGCTGTATTGTGGTTGTGATTGATGGATGGAGGTCGGGAGGATGCAGTACCACTTAGGAACTTTTGAGATGAATATAGTTATGGATACTATTATGATTATGATTTTGTTGAGATTTAGAAGATGAGCTATGACTGATGGATGCTGGCCGGACCTGCTCATCGCCAAGGCCGCTGTCAGTCGGGTCAGGGCTGCGTGGTACAGACTAATGACGGTCGGGCTCCTTGGATATAAGAGACAGATTATTAGATTTAGAGAGCCAGGATAGGGGGATCGGCTCCCCATATTGAGATTAGAGTGGTACTGTGGACCGTATCTCGTCCTTGTTTGATGATATGAATTGTCTATCTCTATGACATAGTGCATAGCATGTGCATTAGAAATCTATCTGTAGGATACCAGTTTAATATATTGGCTGGTATCATTCACTGAGTCGAACACTCATTCTTGTTCATTTCATTATTTTCAGGTCAGAAAATGAGCCTGTGAAGGAATTATAATTGAGTAGACTGCTAATTTTCTTTCGGCAGTAGTTTGTATTGTTGAGTATTTAGAAATGTATATAATATATGTAAAATTGTAAATATAACTCTAGAACTCTGCAATGTTATACTTTGTACTTGTATATTGTTTAATATTTAAGAGTTGTAATATGTTGTTAAGCAGAATACCTTTTGTAAAATACTGCATTTATGAACTAAACGAGTTGTTGGCCCAAGGAAATTTATCTTATGTTGTGATTCTTTTGGATCTGCTTAAGTTATTTGGACCCATAACCCTTTTCAGTTTTGAGCTTTTTGTTGTGTGTTTTGGTTAGGCTTACTATGGGCACTGGTAGCCACGTGCATTTCCCGTGTCCGAGTGACGGTCACGTGCCCTCGGTTCGGGGCATGACAAAGATGGTATTAGAGCAAAGATCTTATGACCACTAGTATATTCAGTGTTGTGGGTTCTTGTTTCTATAACATGCGGAGTATAGAATTCCTAATTGTCGTCTTGAGTTTCCTTTACTTCCAATTCAGCGTTAACATGGTGTTATCATGAATCTTATGATTTTTCTTAACCTTGTGATGTTAGTAGAATTTTGTGGGGGTAAAAGTTCTTGGGTGAGTAAATTATGATTAGAGGGTATGATTTGAACTTTTATAAGGGTGTGAGGCCTTGCCCGAGCACCGGTCCGATCCGCCGAGGGATCGAAATGCTCTTCGGGAGAAACTCCACGATTGGAACTTGCTGTGAGTTCGAAAAATTGATTTTTGTATTTTGAAGGTTGAAAAGTGAGTCGCCACTTTAATTTATTTATTTTAATTGGGAAAATTAAAGAAAACCCAACGTGATTGACTCCAAAATAATTTGGTTTATCCCAATGAAAAAGTGCACCAATCCACGAGTGACCAAGGAGGGCTCGGGGATCAGGTTTTGGTAATTACACAATTTAAGAAAATGTTATTTTCTTTAGTTTGGCTTGAAATGCAAAATAATTCCTGAAAATGGATTTTTTGTGTATGCATGAACAAGAATATAATGATGAATGAGATAGATATATATATATGAGGTGATGGAATGACAATAATAAATAAATAGGAAAGATAAATCCTACTTAATTATTACAATATCAAAATAAATGAAATAAAGGGGATCTTTCCTCTAGCCCTTATGGGTACTAGGAAAAGCACACATTTCCCAAAATAAACTGAAAATAAAATCACAAAATAAAGGATTAATGTGAATAAATCAAAATAAAAAGGAAAACAATATTAATAAAAAGATTTTTGGAGTTGATGCCTTTCAGAATGGCAGCCTGCGTATCCTATTGAATAGGAATCAAACCTCACGCAGTTCTCCCTTCTTGCGAAGGAGGGGTTTTAGAAATGTGTTGATTTGTTTATTAACTTAATTCTGATCCTTAAATTAATAAGTTTTAGATCTTTTCAGTTTTAGACCTAAAGAGAATTCTAGATTTGAGTTTAGAATTTTAAGATAAGAAAGGAATTATACCTTTGATTTCCTTGGCTTTTGAATGAATGGAATTAGTTTGGCTCCGAATCTCAACTCCACCTTGAATTCAAAGGAAGCTTGGAATCTGGATCTAGAAGCAGCAGTTGTGTGAGTATAAGAACAAAAAATATGCCTGAATTGCTTTAAAATGCTCTGAAAATGCTTTAGAATCTATTAGGAATTGTTGGGATTCGTGTTAAACTGTGTCAAATGAGGCTGGAAGAGGCTCCTATTTATAGAGCTGACAGAGGAGGTGCCGGTGGTACGGACGGCGGCATTGGCGCGGCACCGGCAGCAGGCGCGGCACGGCTGACACGCCGGCCGTCTGGGCGGCACGCCAGACGTGCCGCCATGCCGACGGCATGATTTCCATGGTGCGGCATGGTCACTTCCTGGTGGCACGACATGCGTGCCGCCTCCTGGGCGGCATAATTCTCATGCCGCGCCGGCAGCCTTCTTTCGGCGGCACGGAAAACATGCCTCCCAGCGCCACTCGCGCAGCTCAATCCGTTTCTGTCCGTTTCGGGCCCGTTTCAGCTCCGATTCGAGCTCTGCTTGATTCTATGGGTTCGTGACTGAAAAGCAGTCGACCGGAGGGGAAAAGATTCAGGAAATTTATTTTTCTACGGGGTGCTGCCCCGCACCCCGCAAGGGGCGCTACCCCCTTGACCCCTACCCGCTATGCGTAGCGCCCTATTCTCAATAGGTGTCAAGCTGCAGTCAGATCAGGAGGTGCAAATTTGAGGATTCACAAAGGGATAAGATATTAAGGCTGTATGAATTATGAATTGGATGATCTCCGAGAACTTAATCCAGAAGGGTATAAAATGACTTTATTCAAAATTTTAAATGATTTGGGAATGAAATGTTTTAAATGAATTTAAAGATGACAATTGATTTTAAAATATGATTTTAACACCACTTTTGAGAGTTTATTATTTTAGGACTCTGTACTCGTGTCCAATGTATCTGTCTGTCTGCATCCATTGTGTTAGGCATCATAAAGTTATTACTCATTATTCATACATCATGTCCTTCATTGATCATTGCATTAAGGTTGCATATTGTATAGCATCCCTGGACACAGTACCTTGAGTTCTAAAATAAAAGTGAAAATATTTTAATTATTACGAATGATTTTAAATAGTTTTACAAATTTAAACAAGTTTGGATATACCTGCAATGGATTTAAGTTCTCGGAATGAGATAATATTTTGAGGTACTAGATTCTATATTATATTGTGGAAAGGATTAAGGATTAAGTATTAATTTTTTTTCTAAGGAAAAGAATTTTATTATATCATATAGTAGAATTATTATTTAAGCATGCTCATGAAGTATATATGTTTAAGTTCATATCATAATGGAATGTCATAGATTAAGAAAGACATAAACCCTGAGTGGAGATTTTATTGAGTATCAGTAATAGTAGTGAATTCATTATTTTTATGTGGATAAATAGAAAGATTAGGAATATGAAAGATCATAAGATGTTGATGGAAATTTCAAAATAAGATAATGTTATAGGTTAAATGTATATGGTTGTGAGATAATTGCTGTTTAAGCTATGATGTCAAAGTATTTTATAAAAAGAGAGTAAGTCTGAAATAATTGTCGGCAGGTAAGGTATATTTAGAGTTAGCCGAATTTCTTGATGACTCTGTAATATAAGGGATGTTGAAATGAATGGTAGAATTTTTGATTTTGTATATCAATTGGTGTGTAGGCATATATGTTGATTTCAAATTGATAAAATAAATTATATATATATATATTGAGGAAATTAGTTAAAGCAAGTAAGAATGGAAAGCAAACTATTAAGTATTGATATGTTTCACTTGATAAAATGATTAAGGAAATTACTATCGGAGTTATTGTCATGATTAAATAAAATAGGAATTATAATTTTGGTGAGATATTAGACATGAGAATATTTATCGAGGTTATGAGAGATTAAGTAATAATTATCAGTCTGGAAATGAATTATGAAATATTAAGAGTGTTATTAACTTAGAGTTGTCTGTTGGATTTTTATATGGTTAATATAATAAGTAATAAATGGAAATGATAAGTTAGGCATTAATATTAGCTTTAGTATTGATAAAGGCTTAAAGATAAGATATATTTAAGATTATGATTGATTGATGGTGAAACCAAGGGTTGTGTTAGTTTTAGCTGTTGTTAAACCAAGATATAGGAATAGGTATTATAAATTATAGGAATAAAGAATGATTAGATATTTTGCTGTAAGCTTTAATAGATTGGATACTAGTATTAGAATAATTTTGTTGAAGGTTTAGTTATATAATTTTGTGTCTTATTGAAGTTGATATGTTATGTTACCTTACCTATGGGTTTGATTGTGTATCAGAGTGCACAGTGAAAGTGTGCTGGAGAAGTAATTGTAAGGTGTTGTGTTTGAAAATTCAAGGATGAATTTTCTTAAGGGGGGAAGATTGAAACACCCGGAATTTTCATTTATTTTATAAAATTCTATTTTTGTATGGAAATATATTATTTTATTATTTTCCTCATTAAAGTAAGAATTGAATCTATATTTTATTAAATTATAAATATTCATATTATTTGAAAATGTATTATTAATGGTAATTTTATTACAATATTATATATCTATATTATTATGAAAATGTTAATGTGGATTTTTGGAGAATTGTATTTTGGATTGTATTTTGATATTTGAGTGTTAATAAAGGTATTAATTAATATCATAAATTTGATTATAGTATATTGCTAATTATATATTTAGTACCAGAAATTTGGGATTTTATTATCCTGATAATTATTGTGAATAAGTTTATTTATTTTGTTATTAGTATGTAAATTATAAATTATTCTTCTTATTATTGTTATATATATATAACTGTGGGTTAATATTATTATTATTATTATTATTATTATTATTATTATTATTATTGTTACTAATATTATTTGTTATTATTATTATTATAATTATAAGGTTTAGTGTATATATATATATGTAAGTGTGTTTAAGTGTATTAAGAAAATTGAAAGAAGAAGAAAATGGGGAGATGTGATTGGCCAGTAAGCAGAACAGGGACATTTTGGAAGGAAACAAAAATAGGGAAGGAAGAGAGGAAGGAGGAGAGAGAAGGGGAGAGGCCGAGAGAGAGAGAGAGGGCTGCTGGGTGAGTTCTGGTGGGCTGTGGCGAGCACCGCCACCACCGCTGGGTAGAGGATGGTCCGATGACCTCGAGGGAGGTGGCAGCACCGTGATCGGATGGTGCACGACGGCGTATGCGAGGAGAGAAGGACCGCCGGCCATCGAGACTTCAACTTGATTTTTCGGCCGATTCCGGTGGCAGAATCCAACGATTTTGGTGTCATTCAACTCCTGAGGATGAGAGCTTCAATTTGGTACCTACCTTGCCCCCTGAGGACCACCGGAGGAGGAGATCAAAAAATGCAAAACCGCACCTTTGGAGGCATTTTTCAGCGAATAGAGGGCGAGTGACGGCGAGTGTTGACCTTTTTCATGATCCTAGAGTCGAGGTGAACCTGCTGGTGTGAAGGTCCCCTAGATCCGCCACCAGCAGCAACGGCTCGTGGGGAGATCTAGTGGTTCTGTTTCAACATTCTAGTGCGATCCTCGACATCTGTATAATTGAAATTTGTGAAGGTTAACCTGAAACCCTTGTGTTTCAGTCGTTAAATAAGTTATTTTATGTTTAGCAGTCTTTAGAGTAATTGTTAGGTTATCCAGTCTGTCTTTGGGTTTCGTGTGATTCTTATCCTTATTATGTCCATTGTTGCGAGGTGTCGATGTCTTGCGTCTTCCTGGTTCTAAGGCTACTCTTCCGAGGGAAGCTAGTCGGAAGCGTCGTTAGTTAGGTGAGTGATACTCACTAATGTATTATCCTATTTCCATATACATCTGCATTTCTATGTGTATATATATATGTATATTATGCACTACTACTGCATATAAGCATGAAACATTTGATTATGAATGATGAATCAATATTCTATATTCTGTGTTGTATTGTGGTTGTGATTGATGGATGGAGGTCGGGAGGATGCAGTACCACTTAGAAACTTTTGAGATGAATATAGTTATGGATACTATTATGATTATGATTCTGTTGAGATTTAGAAAATGAGCTATGACTGATGGATGCTGGCCGGGCCTGCTCATCGCCAAGGCCGCTGTCAGTCGGGTCAGGGCTGCGTGGTACAGACTAGTGATGGCCAAGCCCCTTGGATATAAGAGACAGATTATTGGATTCAGAGAGCTAGGATAGGGGGATCGGCTCCCCATATTGAGATTAGAGTGGTACTGTGGACCATATCTCGTCCTTGTTTGATGATATGAATTGTCTGTCTCTATGACATAGTACATAGCATGTGCATTAGAAATCTATCTATAGGATACCAGTTTAATATATTTGCTAGTATCATTCACTGAGTCGAACGCTCATTCCTATTCATTTCGTTGTTTTCAGGTCAGGAAATGAGCATGTGAAGGAATTGTAATTTTGTAGACTGCCAATTTTCCTTTGGCAGTAGTTTGTATTGTTGAGTATTTAGAAATGTATATAATATATGTATAATTGTAAATATAACTCTAGAACTTCGCAATGTTATACTTTTTACTTGTATATTATTTAATATTTAGTTATATATTTTAAGAGTTGTAATATGTTGTTAAGCAGAACACCTTTTGTAAAATACTGCATTTATGAACTAAACGAGTTGTTGGCCTAAGAAAATTTATCTTATGTTGTGATTCTTTTGGATCTGCTTAACTTGTTTCGGCCCATAGCCCTTTTCAGTTTTGGGCTTTTTGTTGTGTGTTTTGGTTAGGCTTACTATGGGCACTGGTAGCCACGTGCATTTTCCATGTCCTAGTGCCGGTCACGTGCCCTCTGTTCGGGGCGTGACATGGATGGTCTATAATTTTCCTGTATTCAGTATGTTTTTTGGCTATAGTACTTAATGGAAAATACTTCTGCTTTCACTCTTCCTAAGAGGGGTAAACAATCATGGTCTGATTGTTACTGAAAATTTTTATCGTTTGATCATCTATTTAGATGTTTTCACAATTTATTAAGAATTGCACAATTTATAACTCAACACTGACCATATGATCTAGTATAGAGATATTAGATGAAATCACTAATAATTTAAGGTTGATGAAAGTCACAGATGTCAGGTGGGAAGTTGTGAATGCTCAGATTGCAAAGAGATGTGGTTGTGGGTGAAAGAAATGCAGTATATTTTATGACTTACCGTATTGGCATACTAATTTGACAAGGTATAATTTAGATGTCATGCATATTGAAAAGAATGTGCTTGAGAATATTTTCAATATGGTGATGAACATCAAAGGAAAAACCAAAGATAATGCCAAATCAAGAGAAGACCTGAAATAATTCTGCCATCATCCAGAGTTACAGAACGATGAAGCAATCAAGTGTTATCCAAAGGCTAAGTTTACACTAGATAAGAAGAGTAAATAGATTTTATGTGAATGGCTAAAAAACTTAGATTTTTGTATAGGTATGTATCCAACATAGGTTGATGTGTTAATATGCGAAAGCTTAAGTTGTTTGGAATGAAAAGCCATGATTGTCACATCTTTATATAATGATTACCCTCTATTGCTTTTTATGAACTTTTGCAATTAGATGTTTGGAAACCATTGATGGAGTTGAGTTTATTTTTCAAGGAACTTACTTTGATAATGATTAGGGAGCAAGACATGGCAAGGCTTGAAAATGACATTTCATTCATCCTATGTAAATTAAAATGGATTTCCCCTTAAGTTTCTTTGACTCAATGAAGCATCAATGGGTACATTTGGCATATCAAGCTCGGATAATAGGACCTATTCAGTATCATTGGATGTATCCATTTGAGAGGTAAATTAAATTCTTAATTTCTATCTTCCTCTTACATTCATATACACATGTTTTTCCACTTAAATTTATACTTGAGTCCTATTATATATTTCATTTGTAGATTTCTTCATAATTTGAAACATAATGTCAAGAATAAAGTAAGAGTTGAGGGGTTGATTTGCAATGCATAGTTAGTTGAAGAAGCATCATCATTTTGCTCTTACTATTTTGAACCCAATATATGTACATGGCATCTAAGAGTATCTCGTAATGATGATGGTAGAATGATTGAAGGAGATAATATCTCAAGGAATTTGTCAATATTCACTCGTCTTGGTAGATTACTTAGTCAATTTAAAATGAGAATGATGACCAACGAAGAACATAAGACAACTCAGTTGAATATTCTTCTCAATTGTCCTAAAGTAGCAAAATATGTTGTGTATGTTGAATTCTATAACTTTTATTTAATTTACATATCTATGAATATTTAGTGTTTTCGACGCATATTCATTCCTTTCTCATTTTATGAAGCTTATATATTGAAATATTGAAGCAAACTATCCCAAATATTTCTAACGCTGATATTGATGCAAAGCTAAAGATAGATTTTTCTTTGTGGTTCAAGTCATTTGTGAGTAGAAAGTTATATCTCTACCTTCTTTGATATTTTAATTTTCAATTTTCTAAAAATGAAAAATTAATTTTTTTTTTTAAAAAACTTAAAGGCTAATGATATTGTAAATGGTATAATGAATCAATCCATTATTGACTTTGCTAAAGGTCCATTATACTCTACCACAACGTATCCTATTTTGTTAACAAGTACAAGTTTCACATGGAAAAACATAGTTCTGATAGATCTTCAATTAATAGCCCGGTCTATATAAAGGTTTCAAACTAAAGCAAGAAAGCATATAACTATTATGGTCTATTAATCGAGGTGATGCAACTAAATACTTTGCACTTTCGATTAAGAGAATAGTGTTATTTAAATGCAAATGGTTCGATCCAACATCAAATTTAGGAATGAAAGTTCACAAGCATTATAATCTCAGTGAAATCAACCAAAGGTGAGGTTTAGTAAGTACGAACCATTTCTATTGGTGATACAAGTTTGTTAAGTGTGTTACATTCTTTATCCATCTCTATGATAAGATAAAGCTAATTGGTAAGCAGTATGTAAAATTAAATTTAGAATAGTTATAGAGATTAAGGATGGGTCTCAAATTAAGAAATCATCTGAAGAAGCATTCCAAGAAAATGATGTTACTTTACATCGCATTGAAATTAATGTATATGAGCCACCTAAATCTTTAGATGATTCGAATGAGGGATTTATTGATTTGGATGAAGAAGATAATGATTTAGATAATAAATTTGAGTTTGAATCAGAATCTAAATCAATGGATGATCTTATTGATGATAATTATGTAATAGAAAATGATTCCAAATAATTGTAATTTTCTATTTCAATTATGTTTTTGAATTCTTAAAAGTATATAAAGATGTCATTGTTAATTTTCTTCAATGTTTAATATTTTTTTCTCTGAATTTATATATTTTATATGTGGTTATCTATAATATATGTACATTTTAGTATATTAATGCCATAAATAATAGATGTTGAGGTGTGTGTCATCTATTAGTGATGATGTGACTAGAGGAGGTCGTGGTTGTAGATGTACTGCTGCTCATAGTTGGGTACATCTCCAACATGTCGACTTCTAATATTTCGGCCTCCAGCTTCATCCACTTCTTTACCACCATCCTTTCCCATTTTGATATCTACACCTTTTATCATTCTTCTTTTTGGACAATCTGCCTTACCATTCATAGTGTTTACCATCGATTCTCTCTCCCTTGTGACTTCTCTTATTTTTATTGTCCCACCTTCTTCTTCCACTACCCCACCTTTTTCTTCCACTGCCCCGCTTTTTTCACTACCCTAACTTCTTCCAATGCCCCTCTTTCTTCTACCACTTATGGACCATATCCTTCTTATCCATCTTTTTTCAGGCCTGCTGCTGAGGCTGGTGCTGACAATGATGATGACGGACTATACCGTTATCCTATTCATTTACCGAGACTCATCATGTAGGGTAACAGCTATGATTATCAAACAATTTCATATTTGTATTTCTTACATCATTTTATTACCTACACTATTTATAACTAATATTTAAGTCTTTTGCAATTTGCATCCAATTGGTACTGTGATGAAGATCACAAGAATCTTCAAGACCAAAATAGATCCAAATGGTGTCACTTGGAAGAGAGTGCTACATGACACAAAGGACTATTATTGGAAACAGTTCAAGGTATGTAAATAATATTCATTAACAAGTATATAATCTTATAATATATTTATATAATGATAATGATAATTAATGATTTATTTTATTTTCGAGATTATACTAAATTCGGTTCCATCTTTTAAAATTTTGCAAAAGCACTATATCTGGGATAAGGTGATTGACACCTTAGTTCATACAGTCTTTTTAAAAAAGGTTACCAAGATGTACAAGGATCTTCTATATGAGGTTAAGCAAAAGAAGTTGGAGACTTGGATGCCCAATAATACCTAGGAGGTGCTACAGAAGCATTGGGCTTCTGTCGATTATAAAAGGATATCCCAGTAGGCCTCTAAGAATAGGAAGTCAAAGAAAGGCGGTGTGAGGCCTCGCCCGAGCACTGACTTGATCCGTTAGAGGGAATCGAAATGCTCATTCGGGTTTAGACTCACAATGGAACCCTCAGGTTCGGATATGATTGATTTTGAAAATAATTTTTGGGAGTCAACTGTGAGGCCTCGCCCGAGCACCAACCCAATATGCTAGAGGGAACTAAAGATGCTCATTGGGGTTTAGACTCACGATGGAACCCTCGGGTTCAGATTTGATTGATTTTGAAAATGATTTTTAGGAGTTGCCACCCTAATTTATTTTTAAATGGGAAAATTAAGGGAAAAACTCAGTTGACTCTAATTCATTAATTTTTAATAAATTTGCCCATGGATAAAATCACTAGTCTCGAACCAGGTTGAGCTCGGGGACTAGGTTTTTGATTTTAAATAATCAAAATTCAGCTTTTAAGTTTAATTTGATTTTGAAAAATTGATTTCATGAATGACAAATATTATAAGATGATAATTTCAAATAAGATGCATGACAATGATGTGCGTGCAAGGAGAAAATTAAAATAAAATATCCATAAATTAAAAAGGAAAAAGAGATTGATAGAGATTTGGATTTGAGGTTTGGATTTAAATTCCAAACATGGCTACGTACCCCATTGAATGGGGATCAAAACCCACGTAGTTCTTTTCACGATTAAGTGGAGGGGTTTAGGAGTTAATCGGATTGAATTTGGTTTAGGTTTTTAGAGTGAGGAAAAAAGGCTGATACCTTTGCTTTTGGTGGGCGGAGAGTTTTACCAGACCGAAGTTCCGTTTTATCGGGACTGGATGATTGGATTGATTTGAGGGATTAATTAATTAATTAAAATGATTAATTAACTAATTAATATGATGAAAAGGATGGATGGATTAATTAATTAAAGAGATTAATTAATTAATTTGGATGAAAGGTGGGTTAAGAAAATGATTGATTTTGGAGGATTAATTAATTAATTAAAAAGATTAATTAACTAATTAATATGATGAAAAGGGTGGATGGATTAATTAATTAAAAAGATTAATTAATTAATTTGGATAAAAGGTGAATTTAAGAAAATGATTAATTTTATTTTAAAAAAGTGATTAATTAATTGATTAAAAAGATTAATTAACTAATTAATTGAGTGATTAAAAAAAGAGAATTTTAGTTAATTAAAATGATTAATTAATTTGGTTAGGGTGAGGTAATTAATTAATTAAAAAGATTAACTAATTAATTAGAGAGTGGTTGGAGGAATAAGAAGAGAGGAACTAGTAAATAACCATCAATATTAATTCAAGAGGTGTGTTGGAATGAATGATGGAGGCGGTTATTTATAGGAAAAGTGAGTGACAATAGTTTGGTAAGTGAAAAGTGAAAAGACCAAAAGGGTAGAGCTAGAAAAAAGCTGAAAAATCATATTGGGAGTATTTTGGGACCACTGCCCACACCACTAGAGGCCTTGGCGGCTAGCACAACTGAGGTGGCACTTCTTCTTCTTCTTCTTTTTTTTTTTTTTTTTTTTTTTTTTTTTTTTTCAGAGATTGGTTGGTATAGAGAAGTTTAGAGATTTGAATGTCTGGTGGCAATGTAAATGAAGCCTAAAAAAATTTTTTTCACCCCCGAATCCTCGCTCACTAACCAGTTAGTGGGACCACCATAATGGCTTCGTGTAATGCATTAAACTCAGCAAGTACTAATGCTGCATTTGGATGATAAGGATGCAAAATTAAGAGTTTATAGTTGCCTCTTCATTAGAATTGGCTTTGAACAAAAGGTGATTATGATGATAGTGAACATTGGGAAGAGGTGCCATGTCCGACTTTGGGCTTATGTGTCCTTGTCAGGTCCTTTAAGAGGAAGTTGTCTAGGATAAATGAGATTTTTTCAATGGCTATCAGTCCAGCCTTGATGTTGGATGTGAGAATGGTCTTGGTGAATTTCAATTAAGGTTATCTATTTGGCCCTAATGTTAAAGGACAAAGAAGTTTTGGTGAATTTCAATCAAGGGTATCTATTTGGCCTTAATGTTAGAGATAAAGAAGGTTTGGTGAATTTCAATTAAGGCTATCTGTTCGACCTTAATGTTAGAGATGAAGAATGTTTGAGGCAAATATCAATTAAGGCTATTTGTCTAGCCTTCATGTTGGAGGCAAAGAAGGTTTGTTGAATTTCAATCAAGGCTATCTGTTCGGCCTTAATGTTGAAGATAAATAAGATTTGGGTAAATCTCAATAAGAACTATCTATTTGGCCTTAATTTTAGAGAAGATTTGGTAAATTTCAATCAAGGTTATCTATCCAGCCTTAATATTGGAGAAGGTTTGGTGAATTTTAATCAAGGCTATCTGTCCGGCCTTAATGTTGGAGATAAAGATGATCTGGGGTAAGTCTCAATTAAGGCTATCTGTTTGGCCTTAATGTTGGAGATAAAGATGATCTGGGGTAAATCTTAATTAAAGCTATCTGTCTAGCCTTAACATTGGAGGTAAAGATGATTTGGGTAAATCTTAATCAAGGTTATCTGTCCGGCGTTAATATTGGAGGTAAAAATGATTTGGGGTAAATCTCAATCAAGGCTATCTTTCTGGCCTTAGAGGTAGAGATGATTTGGGTAAATCTCAATCAAGGCTATCTGTTTGGTCTTAATGTTAGAGGTAAAGATGATTTGATAAAGCTCAATCAAGGCTATACGTTTGGCTTTAATGCTAGAGGTAAAGATGATTTTGGACAAAATAATTTAGTGAAAAAAGAGCCTCGACCTATGGCGAGTTGGCTCAAGATTTTGGTTGTGCCAAAGAAACTTAGGCTTCTGAATGTAAGGGGTTGGGCCTTTCGGAAGGCTCAAAGAAATTTTGCCATGAGTAGAGGGACTCTGGAAGTCACGCTTTGTTGATTAGATATGGAAAGGTATCATTTAGTTTCAAAGAGACACTGGTCAGTTTTAGGAGGTGTCGATAAGCTTTGAGGAAGAATTGGTTAGCTTTAGGAGAGGCTAGTGAGGCTATTGGCTTGGCTTATGCATTATGGTGCATGATTGCAGATGATTACATAAGTGCTGCTACATAAATGATGCATGCACATTTCAGAATTCATAGACCTTTTGCCTAACTTCTATGTCATGCATGATTTATAGTGATGCCTATAATGAATGGTTGCATGGATGCATGAGGGTGGATTAACGCATTTACTTTGTGAATGCAATTATTTTATGTAACTTGTGTGTCCATGGAGCCATGCATTTATGGACTGAAAAACTTGAGAAGGTTGAGGAACTCAATTTGGGTTAGCATGGAATAGTTGTTATGGTGGCATTACAAGGAGATTGAGATTTTCCTAAGGGTTTGCTTCAGGTTTTAGAATATGGTGGCCTGATTTCTATTTTATTGCTATTTGAGAAGGAGCTGTGTCCATTCTTGAGGAGTTTGGCATTTCTTGGATTTTTCAAGAGTTTTTAAGACTTTTCTCAGAATGTCACAAGTCAGATGCAGGTGAGTGTTAGTCAAGTGAATTTGACCACTATGATTGAGAACTTCTATGATTTCGGTGACTAAGGAGATATGAGGGGGCCAAGACTCAAGATAAAGGTCGTGGTTTTCTGTTTAAGAGTTAGATACAGGTCTATTGATTAGGGTGATGCCAGAATGTCAAATGGAATAGAGGTATTGATGAGCCTTGACTGCTTTGTTTGGGATTTTGAGAGATGAACTGTCTTGCGAGTTATTCACCAAGTGAGAAAATTTTGTCTTACCCTTTCTATTAGGGTGCTTTGTGGGTGTTTATTTTAGGTCTTAGGTTATCTTAGAAGTGTGGCTGATAGATCATTTTTGGGCAGTAGACCCTACTTTTCAGTCTACACATGCTTCATTGATACTTGGTCAGAGATCGAATAGGATGGTTGCTTGTAACTTGCCCCCGGAGGACACATTTTTAGCACTACCAATTGTAAAGGATTTGATCTCTCATTACCAGGGGCTATGGGTGTCAAGTAGTTTGCTTGTTGGGTTTGATTTTAATAACTTTCCACTAAGGGATAATTGTCTTGAGGCAGATGAGGCAGACTCAGGGTATGCCCCTAGTTTTTTTTTTCTCTTCTTGGAGTCTGTGCAGATCACAACTTCCATTGTCGGAACTATCATGTGGTGGCTGGCTAAGGAGTTATAAGGCTATTTATTTTGGAATTTCACTTGGGACCATAAAGAGATATACCAGGTAATTGAGAAAGAGTACTAGGCTGCCTTGTTGAGGGGAACAGAGGATGGCGCAGCTGAGGAAGAAGAGACTGTATGAGGAACCATTAGTGGCAAAAGGACTGCAATATAGACAAAGGGGGTGACTCATTCTTTGAAGGAGACTTAGGGATCTACTAGAAGTGCGACACCATAGGTTGCAATAGTGACTGACAGACTTTGACTTTGATGAGGACATGAGAGATTTGCATGTTAGGAGATAGAGGAGGACTAGCTAGACTATGACTTCAGACATGAACCTTTCTTTTTTTAAAAATAGTTACAGGTTGACAGGACAATATGAAATAAGATAAGCTATAGATGATATTGAGAGGGCTATCCTTTATGATGGGTTTGTAAGATTTGATCATCATTAAATGAGATATCTTTTACTTTTGCTTTAATTTCTACCTAAGCTGCTCTTTTAGGTTTTCAGTTTAGCAAGCATTCTTCTTTTTCTTTTTCTTTTTTTTGTTTAAGCAAAAAAATTAAGTGAATGATATACTGGACACAAAGAAAATGAGAATGTGATGCAAACAAAATATTTTGTATTATGATTTGGACAGTACTCGAGTCAGGCTGCCTACGTATCCCTTACATCACTTTTCTATCGATTATTTCTTTTAGGGAGAATCAGGTCCATGTAGTTCTGATTACATATGCATGAAAAATAAAAAATGAAATGCAGATATCATCTTTGGATGATATATCATTTCAGTTGATCCGGGTTGCTAGGATGGGAGAATTCGCTTAAGTTTATGTCCTTGAAGATGGTGCCTCCGTCAAATAAGATCATCTTGAGCATGTACCATCTAGTCCAGTTTAGTTTGAACTTCCTCTTGGATCATGAATAAGGGCTTAGATTTCTTCTAGAACTAGATTTCCTTCTTGCAAACCCTTGTCTCTCACCTTCTAGTTGAAGTACTCGGCTAGTCTCCTTTGATAACCTTGAATTTTGTATGGAGCATTGATTCTCTTTTCCTCGACAGCATTCAATGGGTCATGATACCTTTCTGTCTTCATTCTCTATGACTTCTCTTTGACAAGCTTCTTGTGTATGCAGGTAGAAATCTCGTGAACTGCGATGCTTGGATCATCCCTATCCTATCTTGTATATAACAGTCCATAAGCTTTTTCACTACTACCATGCAAATGCAATGTATGGGATTTTTGATTTTTTGTGCCATAATTAATTAATCCTTATGCCTCATTCTTTTTTTTTTTTTGTATTTTTCATTTTTTTTGTTCTCTCTCTTTTTTTTTGTTCTTTTTTTTTTTTTATAAAAAAGATATCTCATTTAAAGATGAATTAGAAAAAAAATAAAGTAAATAGAAAGTTCAAACTTTTTATTATTGATAAAAGTCCCATCACAAGTACATTAAAGAATAAGCTAAAAAAAAAGGACAAGACTTGATGGACTCAAACTCAAAGAAAGATTGCTCAGACACAATCGCAGACTCAAACTTAGATACAGACCCAAATGACTCGAACATGGACTCAGAAGACTTGGATAGGAGCACAACAGCGATGACACTCTTCTCAAAATACCAGTTATCGAGTAAGGATTAAAACGGTTGGGTGAGCTCGGTGATGCTAAACTTTGGGTTTGGGAGTAATGATGTCTCCACTGTCAATGAGGTCTTGGATTTTATGCTTCAGAGCCTTGCATGCATCAGTTTTATGCCTTGGCCCTTGATGATAATCACAGTGCTCATTAGCGTTGTAACCCTTAGGCAAAGGGTTTAAAGGAGGTCGTGGTTCTAAGGGCTAAACTAGATTAGCCTCTAAAACTTTCCTATAAACGATGCTAAAGGGCATGCTAGCTCAGAGAAAGTCCTGCTTATTTTTAACTTCATCGGCTGGTGATAGGACACAACATTTACCTCTCCCTCTCTATGGGTGGTGTTGGTGGTGTTCTTTTGATACCTAGAGGATTCATCCTTAATTCGTCCTAATTGAATCAAATCCTTAATCTTAGTGGCAGTGGCAATAAGAGCTTTGAAGTTAATGAGGTACTATGTTTATAAATGCATCTAGTACTGGGGGAAGAGGTTCTTGACAATGATGTCAATTTGCTCTACTTTAGATGGACTATTCACCATTTGAGCCACTTTTGTCCTCCACCTTGTAAGGAATACGATGAAGGATTCTATTGGCCATTGTTTGGTGGTTTCCAAATCTTGACGGGTGACATCTACCTCGATGTTACAGTGGTATTGCTTGACAAAAGCATTGCAGATATCATCCCAAGTTTTATTGTGATTCTGGTTGAGGTCTAGTAACCACTTAATAGCAGCTCCAGTCAATGACTGTTGGAATAACTGAGCAAGGAGCTCGTCGTCCAAACCGAAAGGTCTTATGGCACCCACATACATCTTGAGATGAGTTTTAGGACAAGTGGTGCCATTAAACTTGTCCATGACCAGCATTTTAAATTTTGGTGGAACTCTTGCATTTGGAAAGAGAGCTAAGGAGTCGACATCTATTATGTCTTCATGCTTTTTGACGTTTTTGAGTGTTCTCTCCATAGCCTTAATTTTCTCCATCAATTTCTTAGTTTCGGGAAAGCTAAAGAAATCTCCACTTTGAAAAGGATTCGTAGTGAGAGAGGTAGTGATTGTGTTTAAGTCCACAACATGAGAGGTTAGAGTTTTAGGTGTTTTTCCTTTATCGGTGAGATCGATAATGGGAGTAAAAATATAGGCATGGCTAGTCTCGGCTTGGGTGGATGCAAGCTTAACATGAGCAGGAGGGGGAGTGACAGTGGCATTGGTCATTTCTTTGACCTCTTTGATGATGGACTAGCGTTGGGAGTTTAGGGCATCAATAAAGGTGGCAGACTGGGCATTGATAGCATTAGTGAAAGTTTCAGCTTGGGTCTGAAGAGCGATGGTGAGTGCAGCTTAAAAAGTTTTCTCTTATTTCTGAAGGAGGCCAGTGAAGAAAGCGCTCATGGCTTTTTGATCGAAGTTGAAGGTATTGGCCATTGGTACCTTTAAACAGAAAACAGATAGAAAGAAGGGTAAGAATACAGAATTAAAATGGTATGAATGTGAAGGTGTGTCGAAAAAAGTATTCCCTCCACATGGTTGGTCATCGGGTTTATATGCTGACAAGGTGAGTGTGTGAGGTGTTTTGGGTTAACGGACCATCGATTTGGGTCTTTGAGGTGGTTGAGGGTTTACTTTGTTGAGCTTTTTATGTTATGTATGCATGATCATGACATGATGCATGTCGATTCATGAACATGCAAGAGTATTAATTATTACAGTACATGGAATCTAGGGTCAACGCTAAGGCGACTACATGTACAAGGGTGAAGGGTGGTTTGATTTAAGAGTCCCCGTCCCACTAGAGCATCTATATCTAACCACATGTGAGGCAAAGAGTCTCGCATGGGTCCAACAGTATTGATTACTTGTTACACCACTAAAATGATTGGGGATTTGTTGCAGGGTGAAATGCTTTCGCTATCTCCCAACATACTCAAAGAGATCAAAAGATTACATCTAAATCCTAGAAAATAAAATTGGCTATTCATAATTAAAAGAGAAGAAACAATTAAATTAACAATAAAAATAATAAACATAATAATAACTTATAATTAAATTCAAGAATAGAGTTTAAAGAGAACTTGTTTTGGGATACAATCTTTGATAAACTCAAGCTTCCAAAAATTCCTCCTATTGATCAAAATAAAAAAAAAAAAAAAAAACAAATCTACTCTAAGAAAGCATATAAAAATCTCTCTACATATTTTTTTTTATGGATTTTCTTTGATGCTATTTTCCTTTGCCAAGCATGGTATTTATAGGCATATTTGGTGGAAGAATTCAAGTTACATTAAAATTTTTACATCAAAAATTCAACATTGATGGTTAGGTTAACCACCAACCATTGAATTGCTTCATCAATATTCAAAAATAGTTAGGTTGGCCACCAACCATTGAATTTTGGCCACCAACCATTGAATTTATTTCTCATGGATTGAAAACTTGAATCATTGCTTGCATCATTTATTTTTATGACATTATCGCCTGCATCATTTATTTTATTGCATCATTATGACATCATTTTGATATGCAAAAATAAAATAAAAATACTTAAAATATGTTATAATTTATTTATAAATTGCAAAACTATTTATTTCTCAAAATAAGTAATAATATTATTATATTTTCGAGAACTGAGCTAAAATTTAAGTTTAAACAAATAAAATAACTCTAAAAATATAGAGTTATCACACCCCCAAACTTAAGTTTTTGCTTGTCCTCAAGCAAAAGAAAATTTAAAATCTAAACTAGTCCACTTTCGTAGGAAATTACGATTGCATTTAGCGTATGCAACAAGCCTTTAAATCCCTATATGTCCCATAGAGGACGAGTTATAGTATCGTGAGGGCTTCTAGTGGTGATACCCACAAACACCTTTAAAATTCTAAATTTTCAACTATTTATTTCAAAGAAAAATAAAATATCACAAAAAAGAAATTTAATCATCGCGTACTTATGTTGAACAATTTTTTTTAAAGGTCTCAAAAAATTAATATTTACAAACAACATATCAATAGTATTGCAAATCAAGCTTCTATCTCAGGTTCAAAATAATCCTCATCTTAATCATGCCTTGAATAACTACATTAAATCAACTGCAAAGAAATTGTTGCACTTTAGATAGGCATATACACACTAATATCTTTAAATGCCTCTATCAAATGATATAAAATAGATGTACAAATCTCATAAGCATATTAAAGCAAACAATCTCCACTAATGGAATTCACAAATCAAGAGAGATCAATAGGTCTTGACTAGAGTTGTAATGGGGCTAACACAAGGTCTTTTGGCTGAAAAAAGAAAAGGCTAAATGAACAAAAGTAAGATAATTATATCAAGTTTACAAAAAAAATCAATAGCTTAAATAAAGGGATTATGTTAATGAAGGATCCCTTCTATCTTAAGCATCATTCTTCTTTAATGTTTTTTTCTTTTAAGCCCCCTTCTTCTTCTTCTATTTTTTTTCTTTTTTTCTTTTATTTTTGTTTGCCAACAACATTATTCTAAAGATAAGTAAGAATACTAACTTTTATTTTATTCAATTTTCTTGCTTTCCCCCAAACTTATTTTAAGCAGAAGGTGATCTTTTACAATGAATAATACTCTCAGTTATTAGAGATCTTTATTTTCTTTTAAAACTTCAATAATTCCCTTTTCTTTATTAGAATGTAAACTTGGCAAAATTATCTCACAAATAGGGTGAAGGATAACAATTAAGGTTAATTAATAAAGAAAGAAAACTAAAATTAACAAGGCACAAAGGGGTAAACTAGGGAAAAAAATTAAAATAAGGGTGGATATAAGTAATAGGCTAAACAAACAATGCCTAAATCATATCTCTCTTTCAAAATGAATTAAAATTTTGCCTCAAAAGTTTGCAAAAACATGTTCTAAGATAAGTGATGCAAATGAAGGTAAAAAATGTGTAGAAGCCCTCTCTAAGTAAGCATACACAAATTTAATGCAATCAATATAATACAAAGCAAAGCAAAATATAATCTTAATAAAAGTTAATTTCTTACCCAAAATAGTTGCTCAACCTGAAATATTTTAATAAATTGTCCATAAAAATCAATTATATTCTATCATTAGCCTTTCATTAAATTATTTAACAAAAGCATATTTTATTAATAAAAGAGTAAAAAATTTTAAATTTTGTTCATCAAAACATGAAAGAAATTATTGAAAACAAAAAAAACAAACTAAATCTCTCCTAAACTTGCAATGGACATTGTCCTCAATGTCAAAGAAACAAACCAAAAAAAAGAAAATACTTTCTCTTGCAGAAAAGTAGATTTCAAATTGTAAGCAGAACGTGCATTCCACTTCCTTGTTTCCTATAAAACATCATGAAACAACACTAAAAGCAAGCATGAGAAATTAATTACACAAAAAAGAAAGCATCAATTTTTTTTTATTTATTATTTTTTAATTTTTTATTTTGGAAACTAGAAAAAGAAAGAAAAAAAATACAAATGCGTATCAAAAGCATAAAAAGTACTCTTTACTCTGTCATATTGTATAAACAACTCTTCAGTTAGTTAGTTAGTTAGCTAGCTAGTTAGTTTTTTTTTTTGAAAAGGAAAATCACATAAATTTAAGATGCGTATCAAGAGCACAAAAGTAACTATTTACTCAGCCATTTTACATTTAGTGAATTGGACCTAAAATTTCGCTTGATAAGGTGTAACAGAAAACACACACATAAAAAAAATGATAAAAAACTATAAGAGTTAGGGAAGTTACAACCGGAGATTCATATCTATTCCTCGTTTCTTACTGCTACTGGCCTTAGGGTGCCAAACTACCTGCGCCATCAATGGATCATGTTCGAATTTAAAGTTTTGCAGTTGATCAATCAATTAATCAATAGTTGAAGCAGAGACTAGGATGTGTCGACTCGCTGGTATCATAAAACCCTGTTCCACAGCATGATCGAGAAAAGATAACAAACCATTATAAAAACCATCAACATTAAGTAATCCCAAAGGTTTTTGAAGAACAGTTAATTGGGTCCAAGATGTAATAGTGAAGATATTTTCAAATGTTTCTAAATCACCAGGTAATGCGATAAAAGCATCAGCATTGAGATTCATGTATGTCATTCGTTCGTACATGCTCATCACTTGTAACTCATTACCTATAGTTCCACCAGTGATATGTTTATTTCGAGCCAAAGCCTTTAGAACTATTCATAAGACTTTACTACCTCTAATATATGCAGAACTTGCGACACAACCCCTTAACCCTGAACTACCTCCGTCAAACACCAAATCAATTTTTCATTCAGCTAAAATCCTACCAAGTTCATTAGCTGCTATCAAGTACTCTCTTTTCTTGCCAGAGTTTGGACTACAAAAGACACAAATAGTTTTGAATTTGCATGTTGAGGATTCTGCTATTTTCTCTCATAGATTTCTCGAAAGGGTTGTGTGCATATTGACAATAATGAATGTGCATATAAAGAAAGTAGAAGAGTAAAAGAACAGTTCAATGGGATAAAATAATTATTGACATAAAAAGTATAAAAATAAAAATGATAATAAAAACAAAAATAATCAATGTTGTGTGTACATATGTCAAAAAGAAAACATTGAAAAACTAAAAACAAACATTAAAATACTAAAAAGCTAACAAAAGTAGAAAAATTTGCAGGGTGAGTACAAAAGTCAAAAAGAAAATATTGAAAAGCCAAAAGTAGATATTAAAAGACTAAAAAGTTATCGATAGTAAAAAATCTACAGGAAAATAAATCTAGTTGCTAAAAAGTCAAAAAGTACTGCAAGATGTGGAAAAAAAATAATGCATTGAAAAATAAAAAAGTTAGTGATACACCTAATTATAAACAGTAGTTGTGATTTTGGCTCACATCTTTCTCTGGTTTTACGTCCAGTAACGGCTTACACACCTTTTATGAGTTGAGGATAGGCTTCCCATCCAGTTTTCTTATTAACTGGCAAACATGGTCTTTTAACTTCAGATTTCCTATACTGTAATGCTGCTTCTCTTCTTTGAATAGTTCCCATAAATCTAAAAGAGTGCGTTGAACTTGTCCACAAGGATGTGTCTCAAGAGTCTGTAGGATATTATCCATAGACTCCTTGCTCAGTCCATCCTTTATGAATTTAATTTTGTCTTCTTGATTTATGGATACAAATCCAATATTTCTACAGCGTGTGCTACAATTCCATCTTGCACACTTGTAGCAGACTCCCATTCTCTTAGCTCTCCTCTTCTTTGAGTAAGAACTTCTCCCTGTACCTGCCAAATATTTAATAAATGAGTCATCAAACTCACCTGCCAATTACACTTTGGCTTCTATGATCCAACGAATATCCTTAGGAAGATTCAGACACCTAAATGCCTTCATTCTTTCCAGTCTGTGTTCATCAATTTTCCTGAGCACATCTTGGGGAAGAGTTGAAAATCTATTTTTTAGTACTGCAAGAGATGCTTCCATATCTAATTAACTTAGCTAAGAAAATGAAAGAGAAAATTTAAAATGAAATAACTAAATAGAAATAAAAGAAACCTAATAAAGAGAAAACTTGGGTTTCCTCCTAATAAGCTTTTTAATAACTCACAAACAACACTAAAGCAAAATTAAAATAGAATAAAACAAACAAAAGAACAAAAGAAATTAAAAAGAAGCAAAAAGTTAGAAATTTCGGCTGCCTCCCAAAAGCGCTTAACTTATAGTCTTTAGCATGACTATAGCTAGATCTTCAACATGGAGGATAATACATAAAGTATATAATCCCGATAATTGCGGAAAAATAGACTTTCACTAATTTTAATGAGTCCAGCTAGCTTGATTTGAACCTACATGGAAAAAGGTTAAGACATGAATTATTTAATATTTTACAATTAGGCTCATAATTTCCAAAAGCTTTCAAATGTGCTTTTTTTCTTGCTTTGAATTTTCTTAATAAATTGTGATAGGAAGGCAGTGGTGTTGAATCAAGAGTTGGTGAGTGCTCAGTTGATGGTGGTGAATGCTTCTTCTTTTCTTCCAAGTCATCAAATTGATATTCTTTATGGTCTGACATATATGGTGTTGTATTCACCAAACAAATTGAAAAAGTTTCCTTTGAGTGCTCTTGTTCAAATACCTCTTCAATTTCCCCATCAATTTTAACCACTTCGCAGATATTATCCATAAGAAAAGGATATTTGAAATTGTTGGGCAAATTGGGCTCATCTTTTTTCCTTTTTATCTTGCTTGCTTGAAGTATTTGGTTGATCAATCATCTCTTCTACATCATTTCTCAAAGAAATTGCCAAGCATTGCTCTCTAGAATATTCTTCAATTTGGCTTGTCAGGTTACCATGGCCTTGAGTATCTAATAGACTAGCGAATTGTTCTATTTGTACATCATCATTTGTATTATGGCTAGCCAATTGATCCATCCTATCTTCTAATCTTTCACATCGTTCATGAGTAGCATTTATGAATCTTTCCAATGCTACTTCATAAGATGGTATGTGCTCTTCAAATGGTGCATGATCTTGAAAATCATATTGATAAGGATACCATGAATTGTTACCTTGATTGCATTGGTTTTTCCTTGAAAAGCTTGAATAATCACTCCATCCTGAGTTGTCTATGTTGGAATATGGATAATTCTCATACCTGTTATAATTTGGGAAAAATTGTACCTGCTCTGCATATTAGCACTCATAATTCAAATGATTACCTCCACACAGATTACAACTCAAACATGAATTAAATAAAGTATTAGCATCAAGTTTATCAATTAAGTTAACCAATGCATCGATTTTAGCATTTAACTTACTAAAAGCATCCTCACCATACATGCTTGCTGCTCTATTTAGCATCACTCCCCCATTCCACCATTACAAGTTGTGGAAAGCCATCTTTCTCTCTCTCTCTCTCTTTTTTTTTGTTCTTTTTTTTTTGTAAAAGTTAAAACAAATCTGCAAAATTTAAAAAAATATGTATATAAAAAAATCTAAAGTAATAGAGTATATCAACCTATTGATATTGTCAAAAATTGCCTTCCCCAGCAATGCGCCAAAAAACTTGTTGCATAATTTTTGCAAGTGCATAGATCATTTACAAGTAATAAAGTGATGAGTGAGTATCGTTCTCATGAGGAAGGGTTTGTCAAGTACCAATTTTAAGATTACTCTATTATTTAGAAAATCAATTATGAAATTTTATGTTTTAAACTAAAGTGAAATTCAAGTAAATAAATTATGATAAATATGAAAATAAGATTAAAAGTCTAGGATTTAGAATTCATCAATTGATCACATATGATTTTTTTATAATTTTTAGATGGATTATTTTTGCTAGAATTAATGATTAGATTTCTCTAAATTATATGGTGTTTTCTCTCAAGATACAACATGTATACTCATATTAACCTTATGTCTACTCTCGTGATCATAAGCAATTAACACAAAGCCATTAAGTTTTATGGAAATCCTTTAACAATCACAAAGGAGTATTCTTGTCTCTAAGCAATACATTCCCTAGGTCAATTATCCTAATGAAATAATATTGTGTTTCCACTCTCGCTACTTCACACAATATCTTAAATCATGCAATTAATGGCCAGTTAATTACAAGCATTAAGTTATAAGATAAAAGATTAATTTCAACAATCAAACCCAATTAATTAAATATAAATAATCATATGCAAATCAAAAGATTACATCTAAATCCTAGAAAATAAAATTAGCTATTCACAATTAAAAGAGAAGAAACAATTAAATTAACAATAAAAATAATAAACATAATAATAACTTATAATTAAATTCAAGAATAGAGTTTAGGGAGAACTTGTTTTGGGATACAATATTTGATGAACTCAAGCTTCCAAAAATTCCTCCCCTTGATCAAAATAAAAAAAAAAAAAAACAAATCTACCCTAAGAAAGCATATGAAAATCTCTCTACATATTTTTTTATGGATTTTCTTTGATGCCATTTTCCTTTGCCAAGCATGGTATTTATAGGCATATTTGGTGGAAGAATTCAAGTTCCATTAAAATTCTTACATAAAAAATTCAACATTGATGGTTAGGTTGGCCACCAACCATTGAATTGCTTCATCAATATTCAAAAATAGTTAGGTTGGCCACCAACCTAACTATTTTTGAATATTGATCCAACCATTGAATTTATTTCTCATGGATTGAAAACTTGAATCATTGCTTGCATCATTTATTTTTGTGACATCATTTTGATCTGCAAAAATAAAATAAAAATACTTAAAATATGTTATAATTTATTTATAAATTGTAGAACTATTTACTTTTCAAAATAAGTAATAATATTATTACATTTTCGAGAACTGAGCTAAAATTTAAGTTTAAACAAATAAAATAACTCTAAAAATATAGAGTTATCATTTCTTAAGGAGGCTGGTGAAGAAAGCGCTCATAGCTTTTTGATCAAAGTTGAAGGTGTTGGCCATTGGTACCTTTAAACAGAAAACAGACAGAAAGAAGGGTAAGAATACAAAATTAAAATGGTATGAATGTGAAGGTGTGTCGAAAAAAATATTCCCTCCACATGGTTGGTCATCGGGTTTATATGCTGATAGGGTGAGTGTGTGAGGTGTTTTGGGGTAACAGACCATCAATTTGGGTCTTTGAGGTGGTTGAGGGTTTACTTTGTTGAGCTTCTTATATTATGTATGCATGATCATGACATGATGCATGTCGAAAAAGGTTTCATAAACATGCAAGAGTATTAATTATTATAGTACATGGAACCTAGGGTCAACACTAAGGCGACTAAATGTACGAGGGTGAAGGGTGGTTTGATTTAAGGGTCCCTGTCCCATAGAGCATCATATACCTAACCACATATGAAGCAAAGAGTCTCGCATGGGTCCAACAATGTTGATTACTTGTTATACCACTAAAATGATTAGAGATTTGTTGCAGGGTGGAATGCTCTCGCTATCTCCCAACATACTCAAAGAGAGTTATTGAGCCAATGCTACTCGCCATCCAAAAGTTTTCCTAAAGCTAAAGTTTAGGCAAGGCGCCTTTATTATGCAAAGTGATGCATGAAAGTCCAATTATACTTAATGAGCCAAATAGAGATTATTTTGGAAAATTTTTTTATTAACCAAATAGTAATCCTCTTATTTTCCTTTTTTTTTTTTTATTTTAAAAAAGATGGCATCCAGTCCCCAATGGAGTCATCAGCTGCGAGGCCTCCCACGAGCACTGGCCTGGTCCGCTAGAGGGAACTGGGATGCTCATTCGGATTTAGATTCACGATGAAACCCTCGGATTCAGATTTAGTTAATTTTGAAGGAAAAAACCTAGTTGACTTCAATTCATTAATTTTTAATTAATTTGCCTATGGATAAAATTATTAGCCTCGAACCAGGTTGAGCTCGGAGACTAGGTTTTTAATTTTAAATAATCAAAATTCAGCTTTTAAGTTTAATTTGACTTTGAAAAATTGATTTCATGAATGACAAATATTATAAGATGATAATTTTAAATAAGATGCATGAAAATGATATGGGTGCAAGGAGAAAATTAAAATAAAATATCCACAAATTAAAAAGAGATTGATAGAGATTTGGATTTGAGGTTTGGATTTAAATTCCAAATGTGCCTACGTACCCTATTGAATAGAGATCAAAACCAACGTAGTTTGTTTCACGATTAAGTAGAGGGGTTTAGGAGTTGATCGAATTGATTTTGGTTTAGGTGTTTTTAGAGTGAGGAAAAAAGGCTGATACCTTTGCTTTTGGTAGGTGGAGAGTTTTACCGAATCAAAATTTTATTTTATCGGGACCGGGTAATTGGATTAATTTGAGGGATTAATTAATTAATTAAAATAATTAATTAACTAATTAATATGATGAAAAGGATGGATGGATTAATTAATTAAAAAAATTAATTAATTAATTTGGATGAAAGGTGGGTTAAGAAAATGATTGATTTTGGAGGATTAATTAATTAATTAAAAAGATTAATTAACTAATTAATATGATGAAAAGGGTGGATAGATTAACTAATTAAAAAGATTAATTAATTAATTTGGATAAAGGGTGAATTTAAGAAAATGATTAATTTTATTTTAAAAAAAAGTGATTAATTAATTGATTAAAAATTAATTAACTAATTAATTGAGTGATTAAAAAAGGAGAATTTTAGTTAATTAAAAAGATTAAGTAACTTAGTTAGGGTGAGGTAATTAATTAATTAAAAAGATTAATTAATTAATTAGAGAGTGGTTGGAGGGAGAAAAAGAGAGAAATTAGTAGATAACTATCAATATTAATTCAAGAGGTGTATTAGAATGAAAGATGAAGGGGGGTATTTATAGGAAAAGTAAGTGAGGGTAGTTTAGGAAGTAAAAAAGTGAAAAGACCAAAAGGGTAGAGTTAGAAAAAAGTTGAAAAATCATATTGAGAGTATTTTGGGGACTATAGGTGGGCAATAGAGCCCACACCACCAGAGGCCCTGGCGGCGCCACCTCTATTCTGGGCCTCGGTGGGGCGCCGCCCAAATAATTGGCAGTCGACCGGCATAGCAGATGTGATGCTTTTTCTTTTTTCTTTTTTTAAAGAGATTGGTTGGTATGGAGGAGTTTAGGAAATTTGGATGTCTGATGGCAATGTAAATGAAGCCTAAAAAAATTTTCTTTTGGGGGCGCTGCCTCCGAACCCTCGCCCACTAACCGGTTAGAAGGACATCCATAATGGCTCTGCATAACGCGTTAAACTTAGCAAGTGCTAAGGCTACGTTTGGATGATGAGGGTGCAAAAGTAAGAGTTCACATCGATACCTTAATTTTATTTAGTTAGAAAAATATTAAGAAAAAAGTCAAATTGACTCTAATTCATTAATTTTCAGTTAATTTACCTAGGATAAAATTACTAACCTCGAACCAGGTTAAGTTTAGGGACTAGGTTTTTGGTTTTAAATAATCTAAATTTATCTCTTAGGTTTAATTTGACTTTGAAAAATTAATTTCATGGATGAAAAATATTATATGACAATATCATGCTTAATGCATGAGTATGGTATGAGTGAAATGAGAAAATTAAAATGAAACATTCATAAATTACAAAAGAGGAAAGGAGATTGATTGGGATTTGGATTTGAGGTTTGGATTTAGATTCCAAACATGCCTACGTACCCCATTGAATAGGGATCAAAATCCATGTAGTTTGTTTCACGATTAAGTGGAGGAGTTTAGGAGTTGATCAGATTGATTGATTTGGTTTGGGTTTGTCACTGAGAAGAAAAGGTTAATACCTTTGGTTTTGCTAGATGGAGGATTTTACCGGACCGAAATTCTATTTTATTAGGACCGGGTGATTAGATTGATTGAGAGATTAATTAATTAATTAAAATGATTAATTAACTAATTAATATGATGAAAATGGTGAATGGATTAATTAATTAAAAAGATTAATTAATTAATTTGGATGAAATGTGGGTTAAGAAAATGATTAATTTTGGAGGATTAATTAATTAATTAAAAGGATTAATTAACTAATTAATATGATGAAAAGAGTAGATGAATTAATTAATTAATTTGGATAAAGGGTGAATTTAAGAAAATGATTAATTTTATTCTAAAAAAAGTGATTAATTAATTAATTAAAAAGATTAATTAATTAATTAAGTAATTAAAAAAAAGAGAATTTTAGTTAATTAAAAAGATTAATTAACTTGATTAGGGTGAGATAATTAATTAACTAATTAATTGGAGAGTGATTAGAGGGAGAAGAAGAGATGAATTAGAGGATAGCTATCAACTCTAACTCAAGGTGTGTTTGAAATGAGGAATTGGAAGGGCTATTTATAGGAAAATGAGTTGAGGGTGATATGGGAAGTGAAAATGTGAAAAGATGAAAAGGATATGGCTAAAAATATTAAAAAAAAATGAAAAAGAAGGGCATTTTCAGAAATTGGATCCAGTGGGCGGCGTGGATCTACATTGTGGGCGACACGGATCTACTCCTTTCTAATGTGGCTACCGCTTGTGGGAAGCGCAATGGGGCACTTAAGACAAACACGGCCGCCACGATTTGGCAGAGTGGATCATAGAGCTGCTTTAGATTCTAATGTAGCTGGCTTTTTTTTTTTTTTTTTTTTTTTTTTTAATTTTTTGGGGGGGGATTAGTTGATTTGGAATTTAGGAAATTTAGATGTCTCGATAGCAATGTAACTAAGGGTAAAAAAAAATTTATTTCGGGCGTAGCTGCCAACTAACCAACTAGCAGGACTATCGTAATAGTTTTGTGTAATACGTTAAACTTAGCAGGTGTTAAGGTGCAGCTGGATGATGAGGATGCAAAATTAAAGGTTCACACCTTTACAAAAAAAAAAAAAAAAGAAAGGGGTTTTATTAAGTTAATGCATAAGGTTCGGTACGGTCCTAGGCAGTGATTGTATGTTCATGAGTGGGTTCTATGGGCATAAGTGACCTTATATCTCTCCATGTTCTAGGATCATCATGTCTCTGAAATTAGGATGTGACAAAGTTAGTATCAAGCTGTAGTTTTAAAGTCTAGTTTAAACTTGTCTGTTTATTGAGTTGATTAAGTATAATCCTGGTGCATAGGAATTTTTCTGTCTTGTCACTTGTAGTCTATCACTAGTATAGTTTCGTGAAATCCTAATAAGCTATAGTATTTACTATTATTTGTTTGTATGCCTTAAATCAGCAAGAGGCCCGCACTTCGCACATAGCCATCACAGGTATCATCCCCATCCAAAATTAAAATGCAAAATGTTTGATTGTTTCGATACTATGCATTCTTTTTGTATCACCATGTTTTGCTAAGAGTCTTAGTAAAAATGAGGAATTAATGATTGAACCTTTAGTAGTATCAACTCTTTTAGGTGAGGTGACGGAAGTGAAATGGGTATTTAAGGATTGTGAGGTAGACATAAATGGGAAAAAACTTCCTGTAGAATTGTTAGAATTGGATGTGCTAGAATTTAATGTGATCTTAGGGATGGACTGGTTACATGAGCATGGAGCTGGTATTGACTATAGAGAGAAGCTTGTCAAGTTTCGAGCCAAGGATGGGAAGAAGTTTGTGTATCAAGGGGATAGGAATGAGAATCCTCCAAACTTGATATCAGCTTTAGGGGCAAGAAGGATGTTAAGGAAGGGGTGCCAAGCGTACCTAGCCTATGTAATCGATACTGACAAGGAGATTGCCATTCGAGATAAGAACATTCCAGTGGTAGATGAGTTCATAGGCGTCTTTCCAGAAGACCTACTTGGAATACCACCGGATCATGAGATCGAGTTCAACATCGAACTGTTATAGGGTACGCAGCCCATATCGATACTGCCATATCGTATGGCACCTAAAATTCATATACTATCGTAACGGCTCTATATAGTGCATTAAACTTAGCAGGTGCTAAGGTGCGGCTAGATGATGAGGGTGCAAAATTAAAAGTTTACAGGCGGCACACTTTTAGGTGTGTCTAAGCACACAGGAGGTTTTATACCTCATGAGGAGCATGCTAAGCGATTAGTAAATATTAATCTTTATAGTTTATTTTATTTTTAAAGTATGCTTAATAACAATTGTTAATGTTTATATATATTTATTGTAATTCTTAACAGGCTCGAGAGGTTGATCCTATCAAGCTTTTTGTGTACACACATACGAAGAAGCCTGATGGAAAGACTTTTGTTGACCTGAGATCGTAGTGGATTCATGTAAGCAACTAATTTCACTTCAAATTTTAATTCAAATGCAAATACCAAATTTCAAACTATTACAAGATTAATTATTATTGTATAAAATGTAGGAGGATATCACGAATCTCTGCGAGCGTATGTCCTAGTTAGCTACTGGATCCACTGAGCCCACACTTGTAGATGAGAGAGATTTGTATCTCAGGACTATTGAGGGATTTGAGAAGGGGAAGCTATACGAGTTCCATTCAGAGGCATGCAGATATTATGGAGATCTTAGTGCCAGTTCATCTTTTAGTCCACCCCTACCACCACCTCCTACAACTAAGCAGATGCAAGAGGAGATAGACAGATGAGTTCAAGAGGTAGTTAGAGATATGTAGCAGCAGATGCAGCAGATGGGGGACCTCTTACTAGCCTTAGCACAGTAGTTTGGGTTTTCTATTTCACCTCATCTGCAAACTATTGTTGCTTCTCTCCCTCCTCTTCCACCTCATCTGCAGACAATGTTGCTCCTCCCTCTCCTCCTCCACCTCATCCTGCTCATACTTTTGGTGATGATGAGGATGACTACATCATGGATCTAGATGCAGACGACATTATAGATTTAGATTAGTATTTATGATTTTTTTCTGTATACATGTGAATGCTATTTTACTATTTTTTTTTGTTATACAAATATATGATTTTAATTTATATTGAATTATATTTTTTATTAAAATTTTTTACATAATATTTGCATTTTTTTTATAATTTAGTGCATTTAATATTTATGTTTTTACAATATAAAAAAATAAATATCATCTTTAACCAACTGATTTACTGACCGATTATAAATAATTTTTAATTTTTTAATCAATTTATTGACCTCTTCTCAATCGAGTTTAATTATTTTTTAATATTCTAAACAGTTACTGGCCGATTTGCCGATTGATATATTTATTTAATATTATATTTGATAAAAATACTAATCAATTGCCGAGGGAGTTCATGTTTTATTCTATTCTTAAAAATAAATTTACTGACTAACAATATACGTTTACCAATCGTTTTTTAGTTGGTAAATTTATCGACTAACGAGAAATTCATTCTGTGATATTTTATCGACAAGAATTATACCAAGCTTCCGTTTCGGTCGATAATTGATCAGAAATTTAGGTTATTGACCATTTATTCACATTTATTGACTGATCTTTTGATTGGTAAATATTGTAGTGTAATATGACAATTTGAAAGGCAAAGATTACCATATAAAACAAGTTCGTTTGGCCTTTCAATTCACAATTACTCCAATTTCATACTGAATCGCTTTGTTGTTATTTCTATAGTAGCTCAATGGTCAGAATTTCTACTTTACCATGTAAGACACAAAGAAATTCAATATTTTATGAAAAAAGATTATTAAATTTAGTTTTTAGCAATAAGAGGAAATTTTAATATTAATGAGATTCAAATCCTTACATCTATTTATAAAGTGACCTCAATTTTCAACTAATTTTATTATTTAGTTAATTGAAGTGTTAATGTAGCTGTAAATATATTAATATTATTTAAGAGTAAACATTAGATATGAATTTCAGCAATAAATATATAACGTAAAATTTTTATACATGATAAATTATTTTGTTTAAATTAATGCCAATGATTGATAACACAGCTCATAAATAATAACACAAGTTTTTTTTTTTTTTTAATATTCTATATATAAAACTAAATTCCTAATATTGTAATAAGTTTGTCCTTCTCACCAACAATTCCAATAAAATCTTTTTACAAGAAAGGTGAACAACTTTGCCTCTTTTTATTTTTTTAATGAGATAAGGCCTCAAAATCATTATGAGTGGTTGTTGAGTGGTAAAAGACAACCCAATTTTCGGTGGGAACTCGACACAATTTTATTATTATTATTATCATTGTTATTATTATTGTTAATTTGACTCATTGAAAGTCAATATCATAATAAATAATAATAATTTTTATAAAAATAATAAAATGATACCATATGTATTGATCTATATAGAGTTTAATTAAAATCTACCAAGTATAACAATTTGAAAAAAATTGATGAGGTTATTTCACATATAAATTTATTTTTTGGAGAATTACTAGATATATGGAGAAATTTTTTTTAAACTATAAAATGTTGATCAATTAAAAATATTTAAAATTTAACCCGTTATACTTGTTTAATTGCAATAAAAAATTATTTAGAAAAATGATTTAATTTATTAAATAGTGCCAACCTTCCCGCCCCTTTTTTTCTGTTGAAAATTCCCAACCTTTCTACCTCCCACCTTGACGATTGCAATGTTTAGAGAGAGAAATGCAAATGATAATAATTTTCAACATGGAAATAATCTTCTGAACCCAAACTAAATTAACAAAGAGATAAGAAAAAGTCTTAAAACACGTTTAATAATAATTTTGGACAATCATTATCAAATAATAAAATATTAATAATAATTCGGACACCAATGGAACAGCAAAGTCGGTCCCAATACTTGAAAAAAAAAAAAAAAAAAAAGGGTCCAACATTATAGGCGCGGTGTCGGTCCTTAAAAATTGAATGTTGGAACTTTGCACTTGAATTGCCACATGATATGTGAGCTAGCCTTAAACAAATTTTTCTGTACGATGTCCGTGATGACGTGTTAGTAGGTATTCACACTTGCCTGGATATGAACATACTCAATTCTCAATTTTTTTATATTTTGCTCTAGCTAAAAATCTAATATATGTATAATAAATAATATCAAAATTTAATATAATGCATGAGTCTTACTATCCATTAATGTAATCTTTTAAATTATATTTAAAATTTCTCACAAAATAAAAATAATTTATGATATAATTTCATTTTATAAGAAAAATATCTGCATTGGCTTTTTAAAACTAAAGTAAATAATTGTTAACCTTTGATTGATAATTATAAATTTAAATAATTTGATTACATTTTAGTAATTTACAATTAGGTAAGATGAGTTTTTAATTTCTCATTTTTAAATAAAATAAATTTTTAATCACTTTTTATTTTTGAATAAAGTAGAGAGAATATCATTAACAAAGATTAAAAGCCAAAACATTACAAATAAAGTTTGGGGCAATGAAACTCCTCATGTGGATATTAGACAAAGAAAGTTTGGGAGAGCAGAACTCCACATATGGATATTAGACAAGGAAAGTTTGGGAGAGCAAAACTCCACACATAGAACCTACTATATGGACTAACAGATGTACAACCTTATTTGCTAACCCCCTAGTAAAACAATTTCACAATTTTGAATCTCCTTAATCAAGGATTTACATCAGCAATGATCACTAGGTAAGAAGCATCAACAATTGGGGACTTGAGGGCTTGAGCAATTGTAAGAGCATTTGTCTCAACTATGACTTGGGAGATTTAGTTGGCTTTCAACCAATTGGGTGCCTCTTGAATATTAATAACTCTTGCAACACGTGCATCCATTGGACCAACAAAAACTCCATTTATAGGTGCTCACATTGCCATCACTGTCTCGCAAAATCAAAGCAAATGCTAGATTATGTTGTTATTAAAAAAGTGTTCCAACGACATTACATTTGACCCACCTATACTTTGGCTTTTTCCAACACACCACACCTTCATCTGAACGTGGAAGTTGGTCTCTGTTGGGCAAAACTTGTGCTGTCTGCCATTAGAATAGATAGGAGCTGGCCAAATTGAGCAACTAAGATACCCTTTACCTCTTATTATTCCAAATAATCTCATTATAGTTTCACAATAAGCACCATAGAATCATATATCCCATTGTCACAACATCCCTACCGCCTAGCATATGGGAGATCCAATCCATAAAATTTGAAGGCATACCTCTGGAGACACTATCATCGAGAAACCTTAACATTCTTTTGCAAAAAGGTATTGATTCAGATGTGCTATGAAAAATTAGGCACATCAAATCTACTTAAATTTGTCTCAGATGAAGCAAGTCCTTAATGGGAATAAAACTACTACATGCTTTCCAGACAAGGTTCTACACTTTCGAAGGAATCTTGATGGACTATAACTTTTTCCAAATGTCAAGAGAGGAATTTGGATTTAGCTCAACCATACCGCAAGTTATATAATTATAGGCACTTTTCACAGAATATTCTCCTTTCTTGTCATAATTTCAATAAATGTTATTTTCTAGGGACCTGCCATTAAGAGGGATTTGATAAATCAAATTCTTGTCCTTGTCAATAAACAAATCATCAATGATGTCAATATCCCATGAATGTTTCCCTATTTTCAATATGATGCTTACCATTGCATCTTTAGTCCTTTGCAACAACGAAGATTGTAGTCGAGGGTTATAATTATCTAGCAACCACGGCTCAGTCTAGATATTGATTCGATGACCATTTCCTACCTATCACTTGACCTTTGTTTTATTAATAATTAAGAGGCCATGATGCTATGCCAAATGAAGCTTGGATTATTTCTCAGTTTTGTGTCTATGAATTAAGAATTAGGATACTATTAAGCCTTATAAACTCAAGCTACCAAGGAACCAGAATGCATTAATAATCTCCATCCATTTTTGCCTAGCATATCCAAATTAAATTCATGGATTTCATGAAAACCCAATCCACCTTAATTCCTTCTTATATATAATATGTCCTAGCGCATCCAATTAATCCCTTTAGAGTTATCTTTACCACTTTCTAGCAAAAAAAAAAAAAAATTCAACATTCTCTTGAGTCTAGCACACAACTAAAGAGAAATAAGAAATACTCTCATGGCAAAATTGGGGGCTACCGTTTTTACAATCATTTCTTTCTTTACTCAAGATAAGCATGTTCGATTCCAACCTCAAAGGCGAGACTACATCATCTCTTCAATGAAAAAGAAATCTATTCCTTATTCCTCCTAATCAAAGATGGTGACCCAAGTTACTTACCATGGTTCTCCATTGTGTTCACATTCAAAAGATGACAAATGTTGCCCTTTGTTACTACATTTATGTTACTATTAAAAGAGATAAAGGACTTTTGAAAATTTACCTACTGCCTAGCTGCTTTCTCATATAGAAGAGGATAGTCTTTAATATGCCGACTCTCACAAATATTGGCTTTGAAGAACATGAAGCTATCTTCGCAAAGAATAGGTGAGAAATAATGGAAGACCAATTAGGATTGTTCACAGGTCAGGTTGGATTGGGTTTTCTCTAACTCGAGCCAATTCGACTTTCAATTAAAATATGATTATTTGGAATGAAAATCGACTCGACTCGATGATATTTTGATCAAGATGGGCTATATAGTGCTAATATGACTTACTAGTACCCTTCCCTTCTACCTCTTAATCTACTGCCATTTGCACCATTTGCCCCTTTCTGCTCATTGGTTGTTTCACCATTTCTTATTACAAACATTGTAAAAGGAAACAAACCAAAAATTAATTCATATCAACAATCATTAATTCATAATTCATCTAAAACTACAATTAATACATACTAATAGAACCTACTAATAGAATGTTGTTTAGTAACATTTAGATGAAGTTGACACTTGACAATAATATTCCATTTCATTTCATAACAAAAATACATTAGAGATATAATTACATACTAAACATTCGACATTTAATAATGTTAAAATTACAAATAGTAGATATAATAGAACTATGCAAGCGTTAATACTTTAATACTAAAAAAAGAGTAATACAATTAAAATCATATATAATAAATTATTCAGACAACAAATAGAAGGACCTTTATGACTTTAACAGTTACTCTCTTTTGCTTTTTGGATCTTTATCATCATAGCACATAGCTCAATTATATCACTAGTGTTGCCATTTACACCATTAATAACAAATTGACAACTAAAGTCATCTACATTTGGATCCCAAAATTTAAAGAAAAAACAATTATCACAACGGAAATACAGTTTATTTAGGTTAGATGCAGACTCTGATATCTTAATCAAAGCCTTCCTCCCACAATGACATAACTGATTTTCTTAATCAATTTCCCATTAACAGAATAGCTGCATCTATTAGAATTAGACTTCCTTGACCTTGAAGAACTAGCAGCATTCATTTCTACTATATATATATATATATATATATATATATATATATATATATATATATATATATATATATATATATATATATATATATATATATATATGTAACTTTAATTAAGTGAAGGACTGAAAGTTTTATACTATTACTCAAATAAAATAAAGTCTTCTATAAGATTGTAGCTATAAATATTAGACAATTATATATATAGGCCAACTATATGACCAGTATCTAGTCATTTAAAAAATATGACTGTTGGATACATTAGCTAATGTTACAATGGTTAGGGATGCACAAAAATTAACCAAACTAACCAAAAAGAATTGATCCAATTCAATCCAAACTAAAAACTATGGTTTAGGTTATTTTATGGTTGGTTATGGTTTTAAAATTTTTGTAAACTAAATTTTTGGTTTGGTTTTGGTTTAAGAAAATGAGAATCCAGTTAAACCGAACTAAACCAAAAATATAATAAAACTATATATATATATATTTTTTAAAATTGTACGTTACTAATAAGCAAATTATTCTTTAAATTTTTTTAAAAGTTAAAGATATCTACTGAATTTCTATATTTTAAAGGATTTTTATATTGTTATTTTGATCCCTACTAACTTCTTGGGGAATATTTTATTCTATTTTATTATTATTATGCTATAGAATTTCAAATACACAATCTAAAATTTGAGTTTTTTAATAGTATTGATAAGATTGATTGTTATATGACAATATTATTTTAGTTTAATGTTTGTTAAATTTATATGATCTCTTCAATTTTATTTTTTTATTTTTTTATTTTTATCAAACTGACCAAACTGACTATCCTAACCGAATTCATATAGTTTTAGTTTGGATATGTTTTAGTATTACTTGGTTTGGTTAAGAGTTCAAGTGTTTAAAAATCAACTTTATTAGTTTGGTTAGAAACATTTACTTTAAACTGACCAAACCAAACCATGAATACCCCTAACAAGGATTATATTTTGTATGATATAAAAAACTTAAAAGTGTTTATTAATTAAATCCTTTGAATAGACTGTTAGTAATAGTTAATACATGATACAAGTAACTAACATATCTATTTTTCAGTCGCAGATAGCACAATTTAATAGAAGAAAAGAAACTCGACTATCACATATTAACACACCATTTTCAATTTACACAAAAATTATATGTAAACATATAATTGAAATGCCAAATTCATAAACCATTTTCAATTTTATAGTAAAACTCCAAAACCCTCAAATTATTAATTATAAAACCCTAAATTTAAAAATCCCCAAATTGAAACTCTAAATTCAAATACCCAAATTGAAACCCCAAATTCAAATCCTAAAGTGAAATTCCCAAAATAAAACTCTAAATTTAAAAATCTCCAAATTGAAACCCTTAAATTCAAATCCCCAAATTGAAATCCTAAATTGAAATTCCCAAATTGAAAACCTAAATTTAAAAATCCCTAAATTGAAACCCGAAATTCAAATCCCTAAATTGAAATTCTAATTTTAAAAATCCCCAAATTGAAACCCTAATTTTAAAAATTAAAACCCTAATTATAGAAACCTTCCCAAAAAAAAAAAAAAAATTATGATAGATTCACATAACAAAAAATAACAAAGCACAACAACCACAAAGCACATTTTATAAACAAACAAATTGCAAATCACAAATAGTAGATATTTATACTTGAAATTAGCCTTCAATTTTACTTGCAGGTTATGATTTATTTTTCTCCTCCTTCGATTGATTATTTCTTTCTATTATTTTCTTCGAATACTTTGATTTATTTTTCTCTTCCTTCATTGCTAATTTCTTTATATGCTTGATTTATTTTGAATAGTGATTTCTCTTTCTTAAAAGATTATTGACTATAACATAGAAGAGAGGCAAAGATTTAGAGAGAGTAGAGAAGTTTTCTTTCTTTGGCAATGATTTTGAGTGATTTAGGATTGCAGAGAGAATAGAATAGAGAAGAGAGAATAAAGATCATAGCAAGGATCAAATGAGTGAAGAGAAGTAGAGATCTAGTGAGAGGATAGAAGTTTCCTTTCTCTAGTGGTGATTTTAAGTGGTTTAGGGTTATAGAGAGCAGAGAAGAGAGAGAAAAGAATAAAGAACAAAGAGAAGAAGGAGAGAGAGAAAAATGACAAAATTGAGAAGCTTTCTCTCTCTGGCGGTCAAAGTGTGAATTAAGGTTAGATTTTAGGTTTTGTAACACATGCACACCACGTGTCCATTATTGTTGTTGTTATTGTTATTAGGTGTCACGACCCATCTTTGAGCCGCGACTGTCCTAGGGCATAGGGAGACATAAGGTCACCTAAACCCGTAGAACAACCTATAACTCATAAACTATTACCATTACGTTACCCTTAACCCAAGATCGTAGCCATAATTCCCATGTAATAATCATTCAACATCTAAATTCATTTTCATACTTATCACTTTTAAACTCCATTTTCCAGTATACTAATTGCAACTTAAGTGAGTGTTAATCATACATCTGGGCTATAGTAAGATAATACCCAACCACACATATTAATGATACTCTAAGTTATACCATTATTACAGACTTTTAACAAAACATGGAGCTCTAGAGTGAAACCTCCAAAATTATAACAAAATATGTACATGATGATACCCAACATCAGCAACGCAATTTCCAAGCGGAGATGCAGAACTTGGAATTTACCTTGCCAAACCGTCAACTGATCCTGAAAATAAATAACAACTATAGGGTGAGACAAAGCTCAGTGAGTACATAATAAAACTGTATAAAGTAAGCAAGTGATAGGTGGTCTAGTGATAATTTCTTATAGCAATGAAGTGAAACGAATAAAAATCATTCTTATGGAATAGTTTTCCATATACAGTAATTATTGCATTTTTAGCAGAATATTTCCTTTATGGAAACGGTGTGTTTCCCACATTATCATTATCACTTGAGTGGCGGCTTACGCCTTGCTCACTCCCATTTCAGTCACACGTACAACTGATCGGGTCGCACGTACTGGGGGCCATAAACCCTTCCCAGCTAGGGTTCGGATACTCTTTACCCTATCCGCAGGTTCATTACCATTGTGCACAATGTCTGATGTATTGCCCCACATCAGAGGGGTATTCTGCTTGCCACGATATCATTAAAACATTTTTCCTTTCCATCCATGAAATACTTCAATGGATAGTATATCAATTAAATAATCAAAATTTCCATCATTGATCATATTGGGAAATGAAGCAACAAGGTTCATGTGGCCAAGTGCCATAAGGGATATTTAATTCAATAATTGGTAAAGCATATCATGCATGCCAAAGAATTGCAATGCATTTTAATTAGAAAAGTGATCCAATATTTAGACTTATATTTAAAGCACAAGAAATATAATATTACAATGGATAATATATAATATCAATTGGGTTGTCATTATTGATCATACTATAAGATCAAACAATATAGACTCATTTGGCCAAGTGCCATAAAGAAATGTTTGGTTCACTTTGGCTCAATAATCAAGGAAGTATTATATCAACGGTTCAATATTCAATAAGCAGATTAAGCTTATCAAGAAATCAAGATTGTGGAATATCAATGAGCCATTCAACTTTTCAAGGGATAGAAACAATTCAACCATTAAGGTTGGAACAATAAAGGTTCAAGTATATGAAACAAGGAATATTATATTATTAAGTACTCACCTCTTGCTCCTTTGCTCCTATACTGATAGTTCTAATGCAGAGTATAACAAGGCTCCTCGGTATCCCGAGCAATGCCTTTACCTTTTGATTCTACAAATACACCCAAATAATCATACATTAATTCCTACTCCTCAAACTTGCTAATCTCATTCTAACTCAACTTAATATTAACTTCCTACTACTAATCACCAAACACATTCCAATACATTAAACAATAACATACATAAACACATTAATTATTTTATCATTTTATTTCAAAATCCCATGTTGTCCAAATCCTTTCATTAAAACAATTAGGTTCCTTTTCCTTCCTAATTCCTTAATTAAATTTTATGTTTATCAAACTAATGCTTAAACAATCAACATTCATTCACCCATTGAAACTAATCTCTTCCAATTCTCATAAACCCTAACTTTACCAAATTGGGATGATTTGGGGAAAACCCAAAATTACTCAATCAAATCTCAAATTGATCTTTCCAAGATAAAATTAATGTTATGCAAAGCCTACCATAACAATCAAACATCAAACTACACTTCACATTACATACTTTCCTTATATCATGCATTATGCCTTCAAGAATTTCAATTTTTGAATAAAATCTCTAAATTCAAATTTTACATTTTTAAACCACTTTTCAACATCCCAAATAACCTTAGATATTGTTAAAAAAAATTTTGGACACTTCCCCTAAAATTCCTAGTTTGGCCGAACCTTATGCAAATTTCTCTTCATTGATCTTTCATGCTTCCCTTGTTATTATTCACCTATTAAACCCCAAATCCTTAACCCCAATTCTCATATTTCATCACTTAACATGCCAAACTAACTCCTCTTCAAATCATTCCACCAAAATCCAATTATAGAAATCAAAAGAAAAGGAATAATTGCCAACAATTTATCATACTTAGGTTAAGGAAAGAAAGGAATCACTTAAGCAATAAATCTCACCTTGAAATGCTCCAAATTTAGCTCTAAGTTGAAGAACAAGTTGGGAGGTTTTTAGTCCTTGGTGAGGGTGAAATTTTTGGTGTAGGTTACAAATGAAATGGTTTAACACAATTTCATTTTATATACAAATAAAATCAATGGTGGTGATTTAATCACACAAAATCAATGGTCACATTTTTACTTGAAATGGAGGGCTAAGATTGATCAAGATGGATGGTTGAGATGGCCCTTAGGTGTATGGTGACTAAGCATCAAAATAATGAACACCATCATCACCAAAGTGAACCTAATCATGGTGATGGAAAAGTAGAAAGCTTAGGTGTAAAGTTGGCATAAGTCAACAAATATGGCTAACCTAATTCCTTTCTCATCCTAACCCCTAATTAACTTGTTCTAACCATTCTTTAGTCATATTCCACCAACATTTGAGGCCTTAGGGCCGGCCACTCTATGGGCTTGGGCTTTGAGTCCAAAAGCCCATTAACAAGCTCACCCGAAAACGTTTCCCGAACTTAAAATTTTTTTGTAACTTTTTCCTTTCCCTTTCACTTGGCATTTTAAATCTTACCTTCCCATATCATATTAAGCCTAAACTAAGCCATATTGCCTAAAATTAATTCAATAAAACATACAATAAATATTCCTATCTCATAAATGTACACACTCAAGCATTTAGCATCAACAAGAGTTTCTGTCATCCTATCATTATGTCATTGATACTATACCCAAAATTTATATTTTATGGTATTATTATAACTCTGATGAGCTATGGAGACCTTGGGTATTACATTCTACCCCCCTTAAAAAAAATTCGTCCACGAATTTTAAAACTTACCCAATATTGAACAAATGCGGGTACCGTTGTAGCATATCATTCTCGCTATCCCATGTGCATTCCTCTACGTCGTGGTTATGCCATTGGAATTTTACTGTTGGTACTTCTTTGTTTCTCAGCTTCTTTATTTGTCGATCCAGGATGGCAATTGGAACTTTTTCATAAGAAAGGTCTTTGTCAATCTCAATATGTTGGGGTTGCAATATGTGCGATGGATCAGATACATACTTTCTCAACATCGACACATGAAACACTGGATGTACATGTTCCAATGCAGGTGGTAGTGCTAACTTATATGAAACTTCTCCGACTCTACCGAGAATCTCGAAAGGTCCAACAAATCGAGGAGATAGTTTTTCCCTTCTTGCCAAATCTTATTACTCCCTTCATTGGTGAAACTTTCAAGAATACATGGTCCCCTACGGCAAACTGAATATCCTTCCTCTGAAGATCGGCATAGCTCTTGTGACGACTAAAAGCAGTTCTTAATCTCTCCCGAATAACCTTCACCTTTTCCGTGGCTTCCTTGACCATATCAGGGCTTCCAAATATTTATCTCCAACTTCTGCCCAACAGATTAGAGATTGACACTTCCTCCCGTACAATGCTTCATAAGGTGCCATTCCTATAGAAGAATGATAACTATTATTGTATGCAAATTCAACAAGCGAAAGGTGCTTATCCCAGCCACCTCCAAAGTCTATAACACACATGCGAAGCATATCCTCCAATGTCTGAATTGTCCTCTTAGACTGCCCATCAGTCTGCGGATGGAAAGCGGTGCTGAAGTCGAGTTGTGTTCCCAATGCCTCTTGTAGTCGTTGCCAAAATCCCGAAGTAAATTGAGTACCTCGATCCGAAATAATTGAAAATGGAACTCCATGCAATCTTACTATGTTATCCACATAAATACGAGCATAATCGACTGTTGTATACGTGGTCTTTACTTCAATAAGGTGTGCCGACTTTGTCAATCGGTCCACAATGACCCAGATGGAGTCATAACCTTTCATCGTCTTGGATAATCCCACTACAAAATCCATGGTAACACGTTCCCATTTCCATTCTGGCAATTTTATCTCCTGAAGTAATCCAGAAGGTCGTTGATGTTCGAACTTCACCTGCTGACAGGTAAGACAAGAGGCAACAAAATTCGCTACGTCCTTCTTTAATCCTGGCCACCAATATGAACCTTTTACGTCGTGATACATTTTGGTGGCACCCGGGTGTACACTATAAAGGGTCTGGTGCGCTTCCTTCAAAATTTTCTCTCTCAGACCTTCTACATTCGGCACACAAAGCCGATTGCCATATTTCAGAATGTTTTCTTCCACCCCGAACTCTGGAGCTTGCCCCTTTTCTAAATCTTCCTTGATCTTTACCAAATGAGGATCTTGACTTTGAAAAGTCTTGATTTCATCAATAAGCTTCGGCTTTACTTGGAAGTAAGCTAACAATACTTGTGAGTCACTTACCTCCATTGCAAGCCTTCATCAAACATCCGCTTCACCTCTCTCACCACCGGTCTCCTTCGTCCCTCTATGTGAGAAAGGCTACCCATAGATTTTCTACTAAGAGCATCTGCAACAACATTGGCTTTACCAGGGTGACAGAAGATTTGACAATCATAATCTTTAAATAATTCTACCCATCGCCGTTGTCTCAGATTTAAATCCCTTTGCTTTAAAATATACTGAAGGCTCTTATGATCAGTATAGATCTCGCACTTTTCCCCATATAAATAAAGTCTCCATATTTTTAAAGCAAAGACTATCGCTGCCATTTCTAGATCATGAGTAGGGTAGTTCACCTCATGTCTCCTCAATTGCCTAGATGCATAGGCAATAACCTTCCCATTCTGCATTAATACACACCCTAAGCCAACTATTGAGGCATCACAGTATATAGCAAAACCTTCATTCCCATCAGGTAAGGCTAATACTGGAGCTGAAATCAAGAAATCCTTAAGCTTTTGGAAACTGTCTTCGCAAGCTTCATCCCACTTATACTTAACTTGCTTCCTAGTAAGCTTTGTTAATGGTGCCGCTATCTTGGAGAAGTCTTTTATGAATCGGCGGTAGTAACTTGCTAATCCCAAGAAACTCCTCACCTCCGTAACTGTTGTGGGTCGAGGCCAATTTGTTATCGCTTCCACTTTCTTAGGGTCTACCTTAATTCCTTCCTTACTCACCACATGTCCAAGGAAACATACTTGTTCCAGCCAAAAGTCACACTTTGACAACTTGGCATAAAGCTTATGTTCCCTTAGAGTCTGTAACACCATTCTTAACTGTTTTTCGTGATCCTCCTTACTCTTTGAGTAGATCAAGATATCGTCAATAAACACGATTACAAACTTATCCAAGAAAGGTTTGAATACTCGATTCATCAGGTCCATGAAAGCTGCTGGGGCATTGGTCAATCCAAACGGCAACACAGTGAATTCATAATGATCATATCTTGTTCTGAATGCAGTCTTACAAACATCCTCGCCTTGAATCTTTAGCTGATGATATCCTGATCGTAAATCAATTTTCGAGAAGTACTTAGCCCTTTGTAACTGGTCGAATAAATCATCAATCCTTGGTAAAGGATATTTATTCTTCACAGTCACCCTATTCAGCTGCCTATAGTCAATACACAATCTAAGAGATCCATCTTTCTTTTTGACAAACAAGACTGGAGCGCCCCACGGAGAACTACTCGGTCTAATGAAGCCCTTATCAAGTAAATCTTGCAATTGAACTTTCAATTCCTTTAACTCTAAAGGTGCCATCCGGTAGGGCGGTGTTGATATCGGTTGAGTTCCAGGTAGAAGCTCAATCGAAAACTCAATTTCTCTATCTGGGGGTATCCCTGGCAACTCCTTAGGAAAGACATCGGAAAAAATCTTCTACGACAGGTATCTTCTTAAGATCACTATTTTCCTTATTAACATCCACTACCTGTGCTAGATATGCTTGACATCCCTTCCTTAACATCCTTTTTACTCCCATAGCCGAAATAAGACTTATAGGCGAATCACTCCGATTCCCTTGAAATCTAAACTTCTGCCCATATTCTCCCTTAAAATCAATTCCTTTACCCCGACAATCTATTCTAGCATTATGCTGGGATAACCAATCCATACCTAATATAATATCAAATCCTAACATCTCTAGCTTAATCAAATTCACAGGAAGTTTTCTACTTTCAATTTCAACCACACAATCTGCATACATTCGATCTACTGTCACCTTATCTTCTAATGGAGTGCTTATGATCAAAGGTTCATGCATAACTTCCTTATCTCTTCCTAACCTTCTAGCAAAATATGGTGAAACAAAAGAGTGAGTCGCACCCGAATCAAATAAATAATTAGCACCTATTGGCTGGGTCAGGGGCTTCCTTTGTCAAGGCTTCCTCTCCTTCTTCCCCTGAAAATTCTGGCCGTTTGAATTTCTTCAGATCATGCACTGTAACTCCTTCCTCTGATAACATTCGTCTCCTCACTCTACGTGGTGCTCGTGGTAAAATGGGAGGTGCATCATCCTCTTGTGGTGCAGGTGGTGGTGGAACTTCCTGACGTTGTCGCCTCAAGTTCAAAAGTTCCTGCCTCATCGCTCCACATTCTTGTCGTAATGCTTCCATATTCTCTGGTGGTCTTGGTCTTCCACTACTCGCGATACTCTGCCTCGATCGGGAAGATTCCTGATCAATATTTTGAACAGACGCAGCATCAGATGCTGCATCTGGGATGAGGCTATCAGCTTCCTGGGATCCTTGTCCCTCTGGCTGAGCGATCCTGTAGGGCAACATCTATGCCAAAATAATATGCATAGCGTCATTTGCCCTTCAAAATCTTGATATTCAAGATACACAAAAATTATACATACACATTAATCATCAATTCACTTTACTCACATTATCCCATATTCATACATATACCATTTGGCCATTGTACATAATTCACAGAGCAAAATCATTATCACATAATAACCATTTTCATATAAACATTGCAACACCTTCATTATTATTTCTTTGTTCTATAAACATACACACATATGTACAAGTACTACATAGCTGTAGCATTCTTTTAGTTATCCTAAGTTTAGATCATTCCTACCATTTTTTTTTTTATACATATAAAGCATACTATGCCCAAAATGTGATCATGGTCTACCTACCCATAATCTATCCCCTACTCCTCAGATTCCCTCTGATCATTAGAGGCCTCTTCCTTTCCTGGTCCTACTTGCCTACGGGCCGTAGACATCATAGATGAGGACAGCAAACGTCTCCTCACCGGACATCTCTCCTCAGAGTGGTCGAATCTTCCACATGCAGCACACAGATGCTCGGGAAATCCCAGCATCAAATCTCTAAGAGGTAAAATCGGTCTTGCCCCTGGGTTCCTACAACTATTGCTAATCCTTGCCAGCTCCCACTTCAAACTCCTCACTGTCCTCCTCAGGCTAAATACTTCATTCCACAACATATGAAGCTCTCTCATAATCTCTTCATTCTTAGTCTTCATCCTAACTACCCAAACAGGATTAGGATCCTCCTCTGGATCATTCTCCTCTGAATCAGGATAAGTAACTGAGGCTGCATCAGATATATCTCTCTCCTCAACAGAGTTGCGGACCCCCGACATCTACACATTACCAAGTATAAGCAATATTTCACGACTTATGAATATCATATAACAACATATAAAATTCCACAGATATCACAAAAAGAGGATAACTTAATATATAATGTTGACGCGGATCTAACGTAACGGGATACTTTACTGACGACAATGAATCCTATGCTCCATGTTTTAACTTATACCTAAAAATAGGCAAAAGACTCAAATCTTCGCTCTGATACCACCTTTGTCACGACCCATCTTTGAGCCGCGACTGTCCTAGGGCATAGGGAGACATAAGGTCACCTAAACCCGTAGAACAACCTATAACTCATAAACTATTACCATTACGTTACCCTTAACCCAAGATCGTAGCCATAATTCCCATGTAATAATCATTCAACATCTAAATTCATTTTCATACTTATCACTTTTAAACTCCATTTTCCAGTATACTAATTGCAACTTAAGTGAGTGTTAATCATACATCTGGGCTATAGTAAGATAATACCCAACCACACATATTAATGATACTCTAAGTTATACCATTATTACAGACTTTTAACAAAACATGGAGCTCTAGAGTGAAACCTCCAAAATTATAACAAAATATGTACATGATGATACCCAACATCAGCAACGCAATTTCCAAGCGGAGATGCAGAACTTGGAATTTACCTTGCCAAACCGTCAACTGATCCTGAAAATAAATAACAACTATAGGGTGAGACAAAGCTCAGTGAGTACATAATAAAACTGTATAAAGTAAGCAAGTGATAGGTGGTCTAGTGATAATTTCTTATAGCAATGAAGTGAAACGAATAAAAATCATTCTTATGGAATAGTTTTCCATATACAGTAATTATTGCATTTTTAGCAGAATATTTCCTTTATGGAAACGGTGTGTTTCCCACATTATCATTATCACTTGAGTGGCGGCTTACGCCTTGCTCACTCCCATTTCAGTCACACGTACAACTGATCGGGTCGCACGTACTGGGGGCCATAAACCCTTCCCAGCTAGGGTTCGGATACTCTTTACCCTATCCGCAGGTTCATTACCATTGTGCACAATGTCTGATGTATTGCCCCACATCAGAGGGGTATTCTGCTTGCCACGATATCATTAAAACATTTTTCCTTTCCATCCATGAAATACTTCAATGGATAGTATATCAATTAAATAATCAAAATTTCCATCATTGATCATATTGGGAAAAGAAGCAACAAGGTTCATGTGGCCAAGTGCCATAAGGGATATTTAATTCAATAATTGGTAAAGCATATCATGCATGCCAAAGAATTGCAATGCATTTTAATTAGAAAAGTGATCCAATATTTAGACTTATATTTAAAGCACAAGAAATATAATATTACAATGGATAATATATAATATCAATTGGGTTGTCATTATTGATCATCCTATAAGATCAAACAATATAGACTCATTTGGCCAAGTGCCATAAAGAAATGTTTGGTTCACTTTGGCTCAATAATCAAGGAAGTATTATATCAACGGTTCAATATTCAATAAGCAGATTAAGCTTATCAAGAAATCAAGATTGTGGAATATCAATGAGCCATTCAACTTTTCAAGGGATAGAAACAATTCAACCATTAAGGTTGGAACAATAAAGGTTCAAGTATATGAAACAAGGAATATTATATTATTAAGTACTCACCTCTTGCTCCTTTGCTCCTATACTGATAGTTCTAATGCAGAGTATAACAAGGCTCCTCGGTATCCCGAGCAATGCCTTTACCTTTTGATTCTACAAATACACCCAAATAATCATACATTAATTCCTACTCCTCAAACTTGCTAATCTCATTCTAACTCAACTTAATATTAACTTCCTACTACTAATCACCAAACACATTCCAATACATTAAACAATAACATACATAAACACATTAATTATTTTATCATTTTATTTCAAAATCCCATGTTGTCCAAATCCTTTCATTAAAACAATTAGGTTCCTTTTCCTTCCTAATTCCTTAATTAAATTTTATGTTTATCAAACTAATGCTTAAACAATCAACATTCATTCACCCATTGAAACTAATCTCTTCCAATTCTCATAAACCCTAACTTTACCAAATTGGGATGATTTGGGGAAAACCCAAAATTACTCAATCAAATCTCAAATTGATCTTTCCAAGATAAAATTAATGTTATGCAAAGCCTACCATAACAATCAAACATCAAACTACACTTCACATTACATACTTTCCTTATATCATGCATTATGCCTTCAAGAATTTCAATTTTTGAATAAAATCTCTAAATTCAAATTTTACATTTTTAAACCACTTTTCAACATCCCAAATAACCTTAGATATTGTTGAAAAAAATTTTGGACACTTCCCCTAAAATTCCTAGTTTGGCCGAACCTTATGCAAATTTCTCTTCATTGATCTTTCATGCTTCCCTTGTTATTATTCACCTATTAAACCCCAAATCCTTAACCCCAATTCTCATATTTCATCACTTAACATGCCAAACTAACTCCTCTTCAAATCATTCCACCAAAATCCAATTATAGAAATCAAAAGAAAAGGAATAATTGCCAACAATTTATCATACTTAGGTTAAGGAAAGAAAGGAATCACTTAAGCAATAAATCTCACCTTGAAATGCTCCAAATTTAGCTCTAAGTTGAAGAACAAGTTGGGAGGTTTTTAGTCCTTGGTGAGGGTGAAATTTTTGGTGTAGGTTACAAATGAAATGGTTTAACACAATTTCATTTTATATACAAATAAAATCAATGGTGGTGATTTAATCACACAAAATCAATGGTCACATTTTTACTTGAAATGGAGGGCTAAGATTGATCAAGATGGATGGTTGAGATGGCCCTTAGGTGTATGGTGACTAAGCATCAAAATAATGAACACCATCATCACCAAAGTGAACCTAATCATGGTGATGGAAAAGTAGAAAGCTTAGGTGTAAAGTTGGCATAAGTCAACAAATATGGCTAACCTAATTCCTTTCTCATCCTAACCCCTAATTAACTTGTTCTAACCATTCTTTAGTCATATTCCACCAACATTTGAGGCCTTAGGGCCGGCCACTCTATGGGCTTGGGCTTTGAGTCCAAAAGCCCATTAACAAGCTCACCCGAAAACGTTTCCCGAACTTAAAATTTTTTTGTAACTTTTTCCTTTCCCTTTCACTTGGCATTTTAAATCTTACCTTCCCATATCATATTAAGCCTAAACTAAGCCATATTGCCTAAAATTAATTCAATAAAACATACAATAAATATTCCTATCTCATAAATGTACACACTCAAGCATTTAGCATCAACAAGAGTTTCTGTCATCCTATCATTATGTCATTGATACTATACCCAAAATTTATATTTTATGGTATTATTATAACTCTGATGAGCTATGGAGACCTTGGGTATTACATTCTACCCCCCTTAAAAAAAATTCGTCCACGAATTTTAAAACTTACCCAATATTGAACAAATGCGGGTACCGTTGTAGCATATCATTCTCGCTATCCCATGTGCATTCCTCTACGTCGTGGTTATGCCATTGGAATTTTACTGTTGGTACTTCTTTGTTTCTCAGCTTCTTTATTTGTCGATCCAGGATGGCAATTGGAACTTTTTCATAAGAAAGGTCTTTGTCAATCTCAATATGTTGGGGTTGCAATATGTGCGATGGATCAGATACATACTTTCTCAACATCGACACATGAAACACTGGATGTACATGTTCCAATGCAGGTGGTAGTGCTAACTTATATGAAACTTCTCCGACTCTACCGAGAATCTCGAAAGGTCCAACAAATCGAGGAGATAGTTTTTCCCTTCTTGCCAAATCTTATTACTCCCTTCATTGGTGAAACTTTCAAGAATACATGGTCCCCTACGGCAAACTGAATATCCTTCCTCTGAAGATCGGCATAGCTCTTGTGACGACTAAAAGCAGTTCTTAATCTCTCCCGAATAACCTTCACCTTTTCCGTGGCTTCCTTGACCATATCAGGGCTTCCAAATATTTATCTCCAACTTCTGCCCAACAGATTAGAGATTGACACTTCCTCCCGTACAATGCTTCATAAGGTGCCATTCCTATAGAAGAATGATAACTATTATTGTATGCAAATTCAACAAGCGAAAGGTGCTTATCCCAGCCACCTCCAAAGTCTATAACACACATGCGAAGCATATCCTCCAATGTCTGAATTGTCCTCTTAGACTGCCCATCAGTCTGCGGATGGAAAGCGGTGCTGAAGTCGAGTTGTGTTCCCAATGCCTCTTGTAGTCGTTGCCAAAATCCCGAAGTAAATTGAGTACCTCGATCCGAAATAATTGAAAATGGAACTCCATGCAATCTTACTATGTTATCCACATAAATACGAGCATAATCGACTGTTGTATACGTGGTCTTTACTTCAATAAGGTGTGCCGACTTTGTCAATCGGTCCACAATGACCCAGATGGAGTCATAACCTTTCATCGTCTTGGATAATCCCACTACAAAATCCATGGTAACACGTTCCCATTTCCATTCTGGCAATTTTATCTCCTGAAGTAATCCAGAAGGTCGTTGATGTTCGAACTTCACCTGCTGACAGGTAAGACAAGAGGCAACAAAATTCGCTACGTCCTTCTTTAATCCTGGCCACCAATATGAACCTTTTACGTCGTGATACATTTTGGTGGCACCCGGGTGTACACTATAAAGGGTCTGGTGCGCTTCCTTCAAAATTTTCTCTCTCAGACCTTCTACATTCGGCACACAAAGCCGATTGCCATATTTCAGAATGTTTTCTTCCACCCCGAACTCTGGAGCTTGCCCCTTTTCTAAATCTTCCTTGATCTTTACCAAATGAGGATCTTGACTTTGAAAAGTCTTGATTTCATCAATAAGCTTCGGCTTTACTTGGAAGTAAGCTAACAATACTTGTGAGTCACTTACCTCCATTGCAAGCCTTCATCAAACATCCGCTTCACCTCTCTCACCACCGGTCTCCTTCGTCCCTCTATGTGAGAAAGGCTACCCATAGATTTTCTACTAAGAGCATCTGCAACAACATTGGCTTTACCAGGGTGACAGAAGATTTGACAATCATAATCTTTAAATAATTCTACCCATCGCCGTTGTCTCAGATTTAAATCCCTTTGCTTTAAAATATACTGAAGGCTCTTATGATCAGTATAGATCTCGCACTTTTCCCCATATAAATAAAGTCTCCATATTTTTAAAGCAAAGACTATCGCTGCCATTTCTAGATCATGAGTAGGGTAGTTCACCTCATGTCTCCTCAATTGCCTAGATGCATAGGCAATAACCTTCCCATTCTGCATTAATACACACCCTAAGCCAACTATTGAGGCATCACAGTATATAGCAAAACCTTCATTCCCATCAGGTAAGGCTAATACTGGAGCTGAAATCAAGAAATCCTTAAGCTTTTGGAAACTGTCTTCGCAAGCTTCATCCCACTTATACTTAACTTGCTTCCTAGTAAGCTTTGTTAATGGTGCCGCTATCTTGGAGAAGTCTTTTATGAATCGGCGGTAGTAACTTGCTAATCCCAAGAAACTCCTCACCTCCGTAACTGTTGTGGGTCGAGGCCAATTTGTTATCGCTTCCACTTTCTTAGGGTCTACCTTAATTCCTTCCTTACTCACCACATGTCCAAGGAAACATACTTGTTCCAGCCAAAAGTCACACTTTGACAACTTGGCATAAAGCTTATGTTCCCTTAGAGTCTGTAACACCATTCTTAACTGTTTTTCGTGATCCTCCTTACTCTTTGAGTAGATCAAGATATCGTCAATAAACACGATTACAAACTTATCCAAGAAAGGTTTGAATACTCGATTCATCAGGTCCATGAAAGCTGCTGGGGCATTGGTCAATCCAAACGGCAACACAGTGAATTCATAATGATCATATCTTGTTCTGAATGCAGTCTTACAAACATCCTCGCCTTGAATCTTTAGCTGATGATATCCTGATCGTAAATCAATTTTCGAGAAGTACTTAGCCCTTTGTAACTGGTCGAATAAATCATCAATCCTTGGTAAAGGATATTTATTCTTCACAGTCACCCTATTCAGCTGCCTATAGTCAATACACAATCTAAGAGATCCATCTTTCTTTTTGACAAACAAGACTGGAGCGCCCCACGGAGAACTACTCGGTCTAATGAAGCCCTTATCAAGTAAATCTTGCAATTGAACTTTCAATTCCTTTAACTCTAAAGGTGCCATCCGGTAGGGCGGTGTTGATATCGGTTGAGTTCCAGGTAGAAGCTCAATCGAAAACTCAATTTCTCTATCTGGGGGTATCCCTGGCAACTCCTTAGGAAAGACATCGGAAAAAATCTTCTACGACAGGTATCTTCTTAAGATCACTATTTTCCTTATTAACATCCACTACCTGTGCTAGATATGCTTGACATCCCTTCCTTAACATCCTTTTTACTCCCATAGCCGAAATAAGACTTATAGGCGAATCACTCCGATTCCCTTGAAATCTAAACTTCTGCCCATATTCTCCCTTAAAATCAATTCCTTTACCCCGACAATCTATTCTAGCATTATGCTGGGATAACCAATCCATACCTAATATAATATCAAATCCTAACATCTCTAGCTTAATCAAATTCACAGGAAGTTTTCTACTTTCAATTTCAACCACACAATCTGCATACATTCGATCTACTGTCACCTTATCTTCTAATGGAGTGCTTATGATCAAAGGTTCATGCATAACTTCCTTATCTCTTCCTAACCTTCTAGCAAAATATGGTGAAACAAAAGAGTGAGTCGCACCCGAATCAAATAAATAATTAGCACCTATTGGCTGGGTCAGGGGCTTCCTTTGTCAAGGCTTCCTCTCCTTCTTCCCCTGAAAATTCTGGCCGTTTGAATTTCTTCAGATCATGCACTGTAACTCCTTCCTCTGATAACATTCGTCTCCTCACTCTACGTGGTGCTCGTGGTAAAATGGGAGGTGCATCATCCTCTTGTGGTGCAGGTGGTGGTGGAACTTCCTGACGTTGTCGCCTCAAGTTCAAAAGTTCCTGCCTCATCGCTCCACATTCTTGTCGTAATGCTTCCATATTCTCTGGTGGTCTTGGTCTTCCACTACTCGCGATACTCTGCCTCGATCGGGAAGATTCCTGATCAATATTTTGAACAGACGCAGCATCAGATGCTGCATCTGGGATGAGGCTATCAGCTTCCTGGGATCCTTGTCCCTCTGGCTGAGCGATCCTGTAGGGCAACATCTATGCCAAAATAATATGCATAGCGTCATTTGCCCTTCAAAATCTTGATATTCAAGATACACAAAAATTATACATACACATTAATCATCAATTCACTTTACTCACATTATCCCATATTCATACATATACCATTTGGCCATTGTACATAATTCACAGAGCAAAATCATTATCACATAATAACCATTTTCATATAAACATTGCAACACCTTCATTATTATTTCTTTGTTCTATAAACATACACACATATGTACAAGTACTACATAGCTGTAGCATTCTTTTAGTTATCCTAAGTTTAGATCATTCCTACCATTTTTTTTTTTATACATATAAAGCATACTATGCCCAAAATGTGATCATGGTCTACCTACCCATAATCTATCCCCTACTCCTCAGATTCCCTCTGATCATTAGAGGCCTCTTCCTTTCCTGGTCCTACTTGCCTACGGGCCGTAGACATCATAGATGAGGACAGCAAACGTCTCCTCACCGGACATCTCTCCTCAGAGTGGTCGAATCTTCCACATGCAGCACACAGATGCTCGGGAAATCCCAGCATCAAATCTCTAAGAGGTAAAATCGGTCTTGCCCCTGGGTTCCTACAACTATTGCTAATCCTTGCCAGCTCCCACTTCAAACTCCTCACTGTCCTCCTCAGGCTAAATACTTCATTCCACAACATATGAAGCTCTCTCATAATCTCTTCATTCTTAGTCTTCATCCTAACTACCCAAACAGGATTAGGATCCTCCTCTGGATCATTCTCCTCTGAATCAGGATAAGTAACTGAGGCTGCATCAGATATATCTCTCTCCTCAACAGAGTTGCGGACCCCCGACATCTACACATTACCAAGTATAAGCAATATTTCACGACTTATGAATATCATATAACAACATATAAAATTCCACAGATATCACAAAAAGAGGATAACTTAATATATAATGTTGACGCGGATCTAACGTAACGGGATACTTTACTGACGACAATGAATCCTATGCTCCATGTTTTAACTTATACCTAAAAATAGGCAAAAGACTCAAATCTTCGCTCTGATACCACCTTTGTCACGACCCATCTTTGAGCCGCGACTGTCCTAGGGCATAGGGAGACATAAGGTCACCTAAACCCGTAGAACAACCTATAACTCATAAACTATTACCATTACGTTACCCTTAACCCAAGATCGTAGCCATAATTCCCATGTAATAATCATTCAACATCTAAATTCATTTTCATACTTATCACTTTTAAACTCCATTTTCCAGTATACTAATTGCAACTTAAGTGAGTGTTAATCATACATCTGGGCTATAGTAAGATAATACCCAACCACACATATTAATGATACTCTAAGTTATACCATTATTACAGACTTTTAACAAAACATGGAGCTCTAGAGTGAAACCTCCAAAATTATAACAAAATATGTACATGATGATACCCAACATCAGCAACGCAATTTCCAAGCGGAGATGCAGAACTTGGAATTTACCTTGCCAAACCGTCAACTGATCCTGAAAATAAATAACAACTATAGGGTGAGACAAAGCTCAGTGAGTACATAATAAAACTGTATAAAGTAAGCAAGTGATAGGTGGTCTAGTGATAATTTCTTATAGCAATGAAGTGAAACGAATAAAAATCATTCTTATGGAATAGTTTTCCATATACAGTAATTATTGCATTTTTAGCAGAATATTTCCTTTATGGAAACGGTGTGTTTCCCACATTATCATTATCACTTGAGTGGCGGCTTACGCCTTGCTCACTCCCATTTCAGTCACACGTACAACTGATCGGGTCGCACGTACTGGGGGCCATAAACCCTTCCCAGCTAGGGTTCGGATACTCTTTACCCTATCCGCAGGTTCATTACCATTGTGCACAATGTCTGATGTATTGCCCCACATCAGAGGGGTATTCTGCTTGCCACGATATCATTAAAACATTTTTCCTTTCCATCCATGAAATACTTCAATGGATAGTATATCAATTAAATAATCAAAATTTCCATCATTGATCATATTGGGAAAAGAAGCAACAAGGTTCATGTGGCCAAGTGCCATAAGGGATATTTAATTCAATAATTGGTAAAGCATATCATGCATGCCAAAGAATTGCAATGCATTTTAATTAGAAAAGTGATCCAATATTTAGACTTATATTTAAAGCACAAGAAATATAATATTACAATGGATAATATATAATATCAATTGGGTTGTCATTATTGATCATCCTATAAGATCAAACAATATAGACTCATTTGGCCAAGTGCCATAAAGAAATGTTTGGTTCACTTTGGCTCAATAATCAAGGAAGTATTATATCAACGGTTCAATATTCAATAAGCAGATTAAGCTTATCAAGAAATCAAGATTGTGGAATATCAATGAGCCATTCAACTTTTCAAGGGATAGAAACAATTCAACCATTAAGGTTGGAACAATAAAGGTTCAAGTATATGAAACAAGGAATATTATATTATTAAGTACTCACCTCTTGCTCCTTTGCTCCTATACTGATAGTTCTAATGCAGAGTATAACAAGGCTCCTCGGTATCCCGAGCAATGCCTTTACCTTTTGATTCTACAAATACACCCAAATAATCATACATTAATTCCTACTCCTCAAACTTGCTAATCTCATTCTAACTCAACTTAATATTAACTTCCTACTACTAATCACCAAACACATTCCAATACATTAAACAATAACATACATAAACACATTAATTATTTTATCATTTTATTTCAAAATCCCATGTTGTCCAAATCCTTTCATTAAAACAATTAGGTTCCTTTTCCTTCCTAATTCCTTAATTAAATTTTATGTTTATCAAACTAATGCTTAAACAATCAACATTCATTCACCCATTGAAACTAATCTCTTCCAATTCTCATAAACCCTAACTTTACCAAATTGGGATGATTTGGGGAAAACCCAAAATTACTCAATCAAATCTCAAATTGATCTTTCCAAGATAAAATTAATGTTATGCAAAGCCTACCATAACAATCAAACATCAAACTACACTTCACATTACATACTTTCCTTATATCATGCATTATGCCTTCAAGAATTTCAATTTTTGAATAAAATCTCTAAATTCAAATTTTACATTTTTAAACCACTTTTCAACATCCCAAATAACCTTAGATATTGTTGAAAAAAATTTTGGACACTTCCCCTAAAATTCCTAGTTTGGCCGAACCTTATGCAAATTTCTCTTCATTGATCTTTCATGCTTCCCTTGTTATTATTCACCTATTAAACCCCAAATCCTTAACCCCAATTCTCATATTTCATCACTTAACATGCCAAACTAACTCCTCTTCAAATCATTCCACCAAAATCCAATTATAGAAATCAAAAGAAAAGGAATAATTGCCAACAATTTATCATACTTAGGTTAAGGAAAGAAAGGAATCACTTAAGCAATAAATCTCACCTTGAAATGCTCCAAATTTAGCTCTAAGTTGAAGAACAAGTTGGGAGGTTTTTAGTCCTTGGTGAGGGTGAAATTTTTGGTGTAGGTTACAAATGAAATGGTTTAACACAATTTCATTTTATATACAAATAAAATCAATGGTGGTGATTTAATCACACAAAATCAATGGTCACATTTTTACTTGAAATGGAGGGCTAAGATTGATCAAGATGGATGGTTGAGATGGCCCTTAGGTGTATGGTGACTAAGCATCAAAATAATGAACACCATCATCACCAAAGTGAACCTAATCATGGTGATGGAAAAGTAGAAAGCTTAGGTGTAAAGTTGGCATAAGTCAACAAATATGGCTAACCTAATTCCTTTCTCATCCTAACCCCTAATTAACTTGTTCTAACCATTCTTTAGTCATATTCCACCAACATTTGAGGCCTTAGGGCCGGCCACTCTATGGGCTTGGGCTTTGAGTCCAAAAGCCCATTAACAAGCTCACCCGAAAACGTTTCCCGAACTTAAAATTTTTTTGTAACTTTTTCCTTTCCCTTTCACTTGGCATTTTAAATCTTACCTTCCCATATCATATTAAGCCTAAACTAAGCCATATTGCCTAAAATTAATTCAATAAAACATACAATAAATATTCCTATCTCATAAATGTACACACTCAAGCATTTAGCATCAACAAGAGTTTCTGTCATCCTATCATTATGTCATTGATACTATACCCAAAATTTATATTTTATGGTATTATTATAACTCTGATGAGCTATGGAGACCTTGGGTATTACATTCTACCCCCCTTAAAAAAAATTCGTCCACGAATTTTAAAACTTACCCAATATTGAACAAATGCGGGTACCGTTGTAGCATATCATTCTCGCTATCCCATGTGCATTCCTCTACGTCGTGGTTATGCCATTGGAATTTTACTGTTGGTACTTCTTTGTTTCTCAGCTTCTTTATTTGTCGATCCAGGATGGCAATTGGAACTTTTTCATAAGAAAGGTCTTTGTCAATCTCAATATGTTGGGGTTGCAATATGTGCGATGGATCAGATACATACTTTCTCAACATCGACACATGAAACACTGGATGTACATGTTCCAATGCAGGTGGTAGTGCTAACTTATATGAAACTTCTCCGACTCTACCGAGAATCTCGAAAGGTCCAACAAATCGAGGAGATAGTTTTTCCCTTCTTGCCAAATCTTATTACTCCCTTCATTGGTGAAACTTTCAAGAATACATGGTCCCCTACGGCAAACTGAATATCCTTCCTCTGAAGATCGGCATAGCTCTTGTGACGACTAAAAGCAGTTCTTAATCTCTCCCGAATAACCTTCACCTTTTCCGTGGCTTCCTTGACCATATCAGGGCTTCCAAATATTTATCTCCAACTTCTGCCCAACAGATTAGAGATTGACACTTCCTCCCGTACAATGCTTCATAAGGTGCCATTCCTATAGAAGAATGATAACTATTATTGTATGCAAATTCAACAAGCGAAAGGTGCTTATCCCAGCCACCTCCAAAGTCTATAACACACATGCGAAGCATATCCTCCAATGTCTGAATTGTCCTCTTAGACTGCCCATCAGTCTGCGGATGGAAAGCGGTGCTGAAGTCGAGTTGTGTTCCCAATGCCTCTTGTAGTCGTTGCCAAAATCCCGAAGTAAATTGAGTACCTCGATCCGAAATAATTGAAAATGGAACTCCATGCAATCTTACTATGTTATCCACATAAATACGAGCATAATCGACTGTTGTATACGTGGTCTTTACTTCAATAAGGTGTGCCGACTTTGTCAATCGGTCCACAATGACCCAGATGGAGTCATAACCTTTCATCGTCTTGGATAATCCCACTACAAAATCCATGGTAACACGTTCCCATTTCCATTTTGGCAATTTTATCTCCTGAAGTAATCCAGAAGGTCGTTGATGTTCGAACTTCACCTGCTGACAGGTAAGACAAGAGGCAACAAAATTCGCTACGTCCTTCTTTAATCCTGGCCACCAATATGAACCTTTTACGTCGTGATACATTTTGGTGGCACCCGGGTGTACACTATAAAGGGTCTGGTGCGCTTCCTTCAAAATTTTCTCTCTCAGACCTTCTACATTCGGCACACAAAGCCGATTGCCATATTTCAGAATGTTTTCTTCCACCCCGAACTCTGGAGCTTGCCCCTTTTCTAAATCTTCCTTGATCTTTACCAAATGAGGATCTTGACTTTGAAAAGTCTTGATTTCATCAATAAGCTTCGGCTTTACTTGGAAGTAAGCTAACAATACTTGTGAGTCACTTACCTCCATTGCAAGCCTTCATCAAACATCCGCTTCACCTCTCTCACCACCGGTCTCCTTCGTCCCTCTATGTGAGAAAGGCTACCCATAGATTTTCTACTAAGAGCATCTGCAACAACATTGGCTTTACCAGGGTGACAGAAGATTTGACAATCATAATCTTTAAATAATTCTACCCATCGCCGTTGTCTCAGATTTAAATCCCTTTGCTTTAAAATATACTGAAGGCTCTTATGATCAGTATAGATCTCGCACTTTTCCCCATATAAATAAAGTCTCCATATTTTTAAAGCAAAGACTATCGCTGCCATTTCTAGATCATGAGTAGGGTAGTTCACCTCATGTCTCCTCAATTGCCTAGATGCATAGGCAATAACCTTCCCATTCTGCATTAATACACACCCTAAGCCAACTATTGAGGCATCACAGTATATAGCAAAACCTTCATTCCCATCAGGTAAGGCTAATACTGGAGCTGAAATCAAGAAATCCTTAAGCTTTTGGAAACTGTCTTCGCAAGCTTCATCCCACTTATACTTAACTTGCTTCCTAGTAAGCTTTGTTAATGGTGCCGCTATCTTGGAGAAGTCTTTTATGAATCGGCGGTAGTAACTTGCTAATCCCAAGAAACTCCTCACCTCCGTAACTGTTGTGGGTCGAGGCCAATTTGTTATCGCTTCCACTTTCTTAGGGTCTACCTTAATTCCTTCCTTACTCACCACATGTCCAAGGAAACATACTTGTTCCAGCCAAAAGTCACACTTTGACAACTTGGCATAAAGCTTATGTTCCCTTAGAGTCTGTAACACCATTCTTAACTGTTTTTCGTGATCCTCCTTACTCTTTGAGTAGATCAAGATATCGTCAATAAACACGATTACAAACTTATCCAAGAAAGGTTTGAATACTCGATTCATCAGGTCCATGAAAGCTGCTGGGGCATTGGTCAATCCAAACGGCAACACAGTGAATTCATAATGATCATATCTTGTTCTGAATGCAGTCTTACAAACATCCTCGCCTTGAATCTTTAGCTGATGATATCCTGATCGTAAATCAATTTTCGAGAAGTACTTAGCCCTTTGTAACTGGTCGAATAAATCATCAATCCTTGGTAAAGGATATTTATTCTTCACAGTCACCCTATTCAGCTGCCTATAGTCAATACACAATCTAAGAGATCCATCTTTCTTTTTGACAAACAAGACTGGAGCGCCCCACGGAGAACTACTCGGTCTAATGAAGCCCTTATCAAGTAAATCTTGCAATTGAACTTTCAATTCCTTTAACTCTAAAGGTGCCATCCGGTAGGGCGGTGTTGATATCGGTTGAGTTCCAGGTAGAAGCTCAATCGAAAACTCAATTTCTCTATCTGGGGGTATCCCTGGCAACTCCTTAGGAAAGACATCGGAAAAAATCTTCTACGACAGGTATCTTCTTAAGATCACTATTTTCCTTATTAACATCCACTACCTGTGCTAGATATGCTTGACATCCCTTCCTTAACATCCTTTTTACTCCCATAGCCGAAATAAGACTTATAGGCGAATCACTCCGATTCCCCTGAAATCTAAACTTCTGCCCATATTCTCCCTTAAAATCAATTCCTTTACCCCGACAATCTATTCTAGCATTATGCTGGGATAACCAATCCATACCTAATATAATATCAAATCCTAACATCTCTAGCTTAATCAAATTCACAGGAAGTTTTCTACTTTCAATTTCAACCACACAATTTGCATACATTCGATCTACTGTCACCTTATCTTCTAATGGAGTGCTTATGATCAAAGGTTCATGCATAACTTCCTTATCTCTTCCTAACCTTCTAGCAAAATATGGTGAAACAAAAGAGTGAGTCGCACCCGAATCAAATAAATAATTAGCACCTATTGGCTGGGTCAGGGGCTTCCATTGTCAAGGCTTCCTCTCCTTCTTCCCCTGAAAATTCTGGCGGTTTGAATTTCTTCAGATCATGCACTGTAACTCCTTCCTCTGATAACATTCGTCTCCTCACTCTACGTGGTGCTCGTGGTAAAATGGGAGGTGCATCATCCTCTTGTGGTGCAGGTGGTGGTGGAACTTCCTGACGTTGTCGCCTCAAGTTCAAAAGTTCCTGCCTCATCGCTCCACATTCTTGTCGTAATGCTTCCATATTCTCTGGTGGTCTTGGTCTTCCACTACTCGCGATACTCTGCCTCGATCGGGAAGATTCCTGATCAATATTTTGAACAGACGCAGCATCAGATGCTGCATCTGGGATGAGGCTATCAGCTTCCTGGGATCCTTGTCCCTCTGGCTGAGCGATCCTGTAGGGCAACATCTATGCCAAAATAATATGCATAGCGTCATTTGCCCTTCAAAATCTTGATATTCAAGATACACAAAAATTATACATACACATTAATCATCAATTCACTTTACTCACATTATCCCATATTCATACATATACCATTTGGCCATTGTACATAATTCACAGAGCAAAATCATTATCACATAATAACCATTTTCATATAAACATTGCAACACCTTCATTATTATTTCTTTGTTCTATAAACATACACACATATGTACAAGTACTACATAGCTGTAGCATTCTTTTAGTTATCCTAAGTTTAGATCATTCCTACCATTTTTTTTTTATACATATAAAGCATACTATGCCCAAAATGTGATCATGGTCTACCTACCCATAATCTATCCCCTACTCCTCAGATTCCCTCTGATCATTAGAGGCCTCTTCCTTTCCTGGTCCTACTTGCCTACGGGCTGTAGACATCATAGATGAGGACAGCAAACGTCTCCTCACCGGACATCTCTCCTCAGAGTGGTCGAATCTTCCACATGCAGCACACAGATGCTCGGGAAATCCCAGCATCAAATCTCTAAGAGGTAAAATCGGTCTTGCCCCTGGGTTCCTACAACTATTGCTAATCCTTGCCAGCTCCCACTTCAAACTCCTCACTGTCCTCCTCAGGCTAAATACTTCATTCCACAACATATGAAGCTCTCTCATAATCTCTTCATTCTTAGTCTTCATCCTAACTACCCAAACAGGATTAGGATCCTCCTCTGGATCATTCTCCTCTGAATCAGGATAAGTAACTGAGGCTGCATCAGATATATCTCTCTCCTCAACAGAGTTGCGGACCCCCGACATCTACACATTACCAAGTATAAGCAATATTTCACGACTTATGAATATCATATAACAACATATAAAATTCCACAGATATCACAAAAAGAGGATAACTTAATATATAATGTTGACGCGGATCTAACGTAACGGGATACTTTACTGACGACAATGAATCCTATGCTCCATGTTTTAACTTATACCTAAAAATAGGCAAAAGACTCAAATCTTCGCTCTGATACCACCTTTGTCACGACCCATCTTTGAGCCGCGACTGTCCTAGGGCATAGGGAGACATAAGGTCACCTAAACCCGTAGAACAACCTATAACTCATAAACTATTACCATTACGTTACCCTTAACCCAAGATCGTAGCCATAATTCCCATGTAATAATCATTCAACATCTAAATTCATTTTCATACTTATCACTTTTAAACTCCATTTTCCAGTATACTAATTGCAACTTAAGTGAGTGTTAATCATACATCTGGGCTATAGTAAGATAATACCCAACCACACATATTAATGATACTCTAAGTTATACCATTATTACAGACTTTTAACAAAACATGGAGCTCTAGAGTGAAACCTCCAAAATTATAACAAAATATGTACATGATGATACCCAACATCAGCAACGCAATTTCCAAGCGGAGATGCAGAACTTGGAATTTACCTTGCCAAACCGTCAACTGATCCTGAAAATAAATAACAACTATAGGGTGAGACAAAGCTCAGTGAGTACATAATAAAACTGTATAAAGTAAGCAAGTGATAGGTGGTCTAGTGATAATTTCTTATAGCAATGAAGTGAAACGAATAAAAATCATTCTTATGGAATAGTTTTCCATATACAGTAATTATTGCATTTTTAGCAGAATATTTCCTTTATGGAAACGGTGTGTTTCCCACATTATCATTATCACTTGAGTGGCGGCTTACGCCTTGCTCACTCCCATTTCAGTCACACGTACAACTGATCGGGTCGCACGTACTGGGGGCCATAAACCCTTCCCAGCTAGGGTTCGGATACTCTTTACCCTATCCGCAGGTTCATTACCATTGTGCACAATGTCTGATGTATTGCCCCACATCAGAGGGGTATTCTGCTTGCCACGATATCATTAAAACATTTTTCCTTTCCATCCATGAAATACTTCAATGGATAGTATATCAATTAAATAATCAAAATTTCCATCATTGATCATATTGGGAAAAGAAGCAACAAGGTTCATGTGGCCAAGTGCCATAAGGGATATTTAATTCAATAATTGGTAAAGCATATCATGCATGCCAAAGAATTGCAATGCATTTTAATTAGAAAAGTGATCCAATATTTAGACTTATATTTAAAGCACAAGAAATATAATATTACAATGGATAATATATAATATCAATTGGGTTGTCATTATTGATCATCCTATAAGATCAAACAATATAGACTCATTTGGCCAAGTGCCATAAAGAAATGTTTGGTTCACTTTGGCTCAATAATCAAGGAAGTATTATATCAACGGTTCAATATTCAATAAGCAGATTAAGCTTATCAAGAAATCAAGATTGTGGAATATCAATGAGCCATTCAACTTTTCAAGGGATAGAAACAATTCAACCATTAAGGTTGGAACAATAAAGGTTCAAGTATATGAAACAAGGAATATTATATTATTAAGTACTCACCTCTTGCTCCTTTGCTCCTATACTGATAGTTCTAATGCAGAGTATAACAAGGCTCCTCGGTATCCCGAGCAATGCCTTTACCTTTTGATTCTACAAATACACCCAAATAATCATACATTAATTCCTACTCCTCAAACTTGCTAATCTCATTCTAACTCAACTTAATATTAACTTCCTACTACTAATCACCAAACACATTCCAATACATTAAACAATAACATACATAAACACATTAATTATTTTATCATTTTATTTCAAAATCCCATGTTGTCCAAATCCTTTCATTAAAACAATTAGGTTCCTTTTCCTTCCTAATTCCTTAATTAAATTTTATGTTTATCAAACTAATGCTTAAACAATCAACATTCATTCACCCATTGAAACTAATCTCTTCCAATTCTCATAAACCCTAACTTTACCAAATTGGGATGATTTGGGGAAAACCCAAAATTACTCAATCAAATCTCAAATTGATCTTTCCAAGATAAAATTAATGTTATGCAAAGCCTACCATAACAATCAAACATCAAACTACACTTCACATTACATACTTTCCTTATATCATGCATTATGCCTTCAAGAATTTCAATTTTTGAATAAAATCTCTAAATTCAAATTTTACATTTTTAAACCACTTTTCAACATCCCAAATAACCTTAGATATTGTTAAAAAAAATTTTGGACACTTCCCCTAAAATTCCTAGTTTGGCCGAACCTTATGCAAATTTCTCTTCATTGATCTTTCATGCTTCCCTTGTTATTATTCACCTATTAAACCCCAAATCCTTAACCCCAATTCTCATATTTCATCACTTAACATGCCAAACTAACTCCTCTTCAAATCATTCCACCAAAATCCAATTATAGAAATCAAAAGAAAAGGAATAATTGCCAACAATTTATCATACTTAGGTTAAGGAAAGAAAGGAATCACTTAAGCAATAAATCTCACCTTGAAATGCTCCAAATTTAGCTCTAAGTTGAAGAACAAGTTGGGAGGTTTTTAGTCCTTGGTGAGGGTGAAATTTTTGGTGTAGGTTACAAATGAAATGGTTTAACACAATTTCATTTTATATACAAATAAAATCAATGGTGGTGATTTAATCACACAAAATCAATGGTCACATTTTTACTTGAAATGGAGGGCTAAGATTGATCAAGATGGATGGTTGAGATGGCCCTTAGGTGTATGGTGACTAAGCATCAAAATAATGAACACCATCATCACCAAAGTGAACCTAATCATGGTGATGGAAAAGTAGAAAGCTTAGGTGTAAAGTTGGCATAAGTCAACAAATATGGCTAACCTAATTCCTTTCTCATCCTAACCCCTAATTAACTTGTTCTAACCATTCTTTAGTCATATTCCACCAACATTTGAGGCCTTAGGGCCGGCCACTCTATGGGCTTGGGCTTTGAGTCCAAAAGCCCATTAACAAGCTCACCCGAAAACGTTTCCCGAACTTAAAATTTTTTTGTAACTTTTTCCTTTCCCTTTCACTTGGCATTTTAAATCTTACCTTCCCATATCATATTAAGCCTAAACTAAGCCATATTGCCTAAAATTAATTCAATAAAACATACAATAAATATTCCTATCTCATAAATGTACACACTCAAGCATTTAGCATCAACAAGAGTTTCTGTCATCCTATCATTATGTCATTGATACTATACCCAAAATTTATATTTTATGGTATTATTATAACTCTGATGAGCTATGGAGACCTTGGGTATTACATTCTACCCCCCTTAAAAAAAATTCGTCCACGAATTTTAAAACTTACCCAATATTGAACAAATGCGGGTACCGTTGTAGCATATCATTCTCGCTATCACATGTGCATTCCTCTACGTCGTGGTTATGCCATTGGAATTTTACTGTTGGTACTTCTTTGTTTCTCAGCTTCTTTATTTGTCGATCCAGGATGGCAATTGGAACTTTTTCATAAGAAAGGTCTTTGTCAATCTCAATATGTTGGGGTTGCAATATGTGCGATGGATCAGATACATACTTTCTCAACATCGACACATGAAACACTGGATGTACATGTTCCAATGCAGGTGGTAGTGCTAACTTATATGAAACTTCTCCGACTCTACCGAGAATCTCGAAAGGTCCAACAAATCGAGGAGATAGTTTTTCCCTTCTTGCCAAATCTTATTACTCCCTTCATTGGTGAAACTTTCAAGAATACATGGTCCCCTACGGCAAACTGAATATCCTTCCTCTGAAGATCGGCATAGCTCTTGTGACGACTAAAAGCAGTTCTTAATCTCTCCCGAATAACCTTCACCTTTTCCGTGGCTTCCTTGACCATATCAGGGCTTCCAAATATTTATCTCCAACTTCTGCCCAACAGATTAGAGATTGACACTTCCTCCCGTACAATGCTTCATAAGGTGCCATTCCTATAGAAGAATGATAACTATTATTGTATGCAAATTCAACAAGCGAAAAGTGCTTATCCCAGCCACCTCCAAAGTCTATAACACACATGCGAAGCATATCCTCCAATGTCTGAATTGTCCTCTTAGACTGCCCATCAGTCTGCGGATGGAAAGCGGTGCTGAAGTCGAGTTGTGTTCCCAATGCCTCTTGTAGTCGTTGCCAAAATCCCGAAGTAAATTGAGTACCTCGATCCGAAATAATTGAAAATGGAACTCCATGCAATCTTACTATGTTATCCACATAAATACGAGCATAATCGACTGTTGTATACGTGGTCTTTACTTCAATAAGGTGTGCCGACTTTGTCAATCGGTCCACAATGACCCAGATGGAGTCATAACCTTTCATCGTCTTGGATAATCCCACTACAAAATCCATGGTAACACGTTCCCATTTCCATTCTGGCAATTTTATCTCCTGAAGTAATCCAGAAGGTCGTTGATGTTCGAACTTCACCTGCTGACAGGTAAGACAAGAGGCAACAAAATTCGCTACGTCCTTCTTTAATCCTGGCCACCAATATGAACCTTTTACGTCGTGATACATTTTGGTGGCACCCGGGTGTACACTATAAAGGGTCTGGTGCGCTTCCTTCAAAATTTTCTCTCTCAGACCTTCTACATTCGGCACACAAAGCCGATTGCCATATTTCAGAATGTTTTCTTCCACCCCGAACTCTGGAGCTTGCCCCTTTTCTAAATCTTCCTTGATCTTTACCAAATGAGGATCTTGACTTTGAAAAGTCTTGATTTCATCAATAAGCTTCGGCTTTACTTGGAAGTAAGCTAACAATACTTGTGAGTCACTTACCTCCATTGCAAGCCTTCATCAAACATTCGCTTCACCTCTCTCACCACCGGTCTCCTTCGTCCCTCTATGTGAGAAAGGCTACCCATAGATTTTCTACTAAGAGCATCTGTAACAACATTGGCTTTACCAGGGTGATAGAAGATTTGACAATCATAATCCTTAAATAATTCTACCCATCGCCGTTGTCTCAGATTTAAATCCCTTTGCTTTAAAATATACTGAAGGCTCTTATGATCAGTATAGATCTCGCACTTTTCCCCATATAAATAATGTCTCCATATTTTTAAAGCAAAGACTACCGCTGCCATTTCTAGATCATGAGTAGGGTAGTTCACCTCATGTCTCCTCAATTGCCTAGATGCATAGGCAATAACCTTCCCATTCTGCATTAATACACACCCTAAGCCAACTATTGAGGCATCACAGTATATAGCAAAACCTTCATTCCCATCAGGTAAGGCTAATACTGGAGCTGAAATCAAGAAATCCTTAAGCTTTTGGAAACTGTCTTCGCAAGCTTCATCCCACTTATACTTAACTTGCTTCCTAGTAAGCTTTGTTAATGGTGCCGCTATCTTGGAGAAGTCTTTTATGAATCGGCGGTAGTAACTTGCTAATCCCAAGAAACTCCTCACCTCCGTAACTGTTGTGGGTCGAGGCCAATTTGTTATCGCTTCCACTTTCTTAGGGTCTACCTTAATTCCTTCCTTACTCACCACATGTCCAAGGAAACATACTTGTTCCAGCCAAAAGTCACACTTTGACAACTTGGCATAAAGCTTATGTTCCCTTAGAGTCTGTAACACCATTCTTAACTGTTTTTCGTGATCCTCCTTACTCTTTGAGTAGATCAAGATATCGTCAATAAACACGATTACAAACTTATCCAAGAAAGGTTTGAATACTCGATTCATCAGGTCCATGAAAGCTGCTGGGGCATTGGTCAATCCAAACGGCAACACAGTGAATTCATAATGATCATATCTTGTTCTGAATGCAGTCTTACAAACATCCTCGCCTTGAATCTTTAGCTGATGATATCCTGATCGTAAATCAATTTTCGAGAAGTACTTAGCCCTTTGTAACTGGTCGAATAAATCATCAATCCTTGGTAAAGGATATTTATTCTTCACAGTCACCCTATTCAGCTGCCTATAGTCAATACACAATCTAAGAGATCCATCTTTCTTTTTGACAAACAAGACTGGAGCGCCCCACGGAGAACTACTCGGTCTAATGAAGCCCTTATCAAGTAAATCTTGCAATTGAACTTTCAATTCCTTTAACTCTAAAGGTGCCATCCGGTAGGGCGGTGTTGATATCGGTTGAGTTCCAGGTAGAAGCTCAATCGAAAACTCAATTTCTCTATCTGGGGGTATCCCTGGCAACTCCTTAGGAAAGACATCGGAAAAAATCTTCTACGACAGGTATCTTCTTAAGATCACTATTTTCCTTATTAACATCCACTACCTGTGCTAGATATGCTTGACATCCCTTCCTTAACATCCTTTTTACTCCCATAGCCGAAATAAGACTTATAGGCGAATCACTCCGATTCCCCTGAAATCTAAACTTCTGCCCATATTCTCCCTTAAAATCAATTCCTTTACCCCGACAATCTATTCTAGAATTATGCTGGGATAACCAATCCATACCTAATATAATATCAAATCCTAACATCTCTAGCTTAATCAAATTCACAGGAAGTTTTCTACTTTCAATTTCAACCACACAATCTGCATACATTCGATCTACTGTCACCTTATCTTCTAATGGAGTGCTTATGATCAAAGGTTCATGCATAACTTCCTTATCTCTTCCTAACCTTCTAGCAAAATATGGTGAAACAAAAGAGTGAGTCGCACCCGAATCAAATAAATAATTAGCACCTATTGGCTGGGTCAGGGGCTTCCTTTGTCAAGGCTTCCTCTCCTTCTTCCCCTGAAAATTCTGGCCGTTTGAATTTCTTCAGATCATGCACTGTAACTCCTTCCTCTGATAACATTCGTCTCCTCACTCTACGTGGTGCTCGTGGTAAAATGGGAGGTGCATCATCCTCTTGTGGTGCAGGTGGTGGTGGAACTTCCTGACGTTGTCGCCTCAAGTTCAAAAGTTCCTGCCTCATCGCTTCACATTCTTGTCGTAATGCTTCCATATTCTCTGGTGGTCTTGGTCTTCCACTACTCGCGATACTCTGCCTCGATCGGGAAGATTCCTGATCAATATTCTGAACAGACGCAGCATCAGATGCTGCATCTGGGACGAGGCTATCAGCTTCCTGGGATCCTTGTCCCTCTGGCTGAGCGATCCTGTAGGGCAACATCTATGCCAAAATAATATGCATAGCGTCATTTGCCCTTCAAAATCTTGATATTCAAGATACATAAAAATTATACATACACATTAATCATCAATTCACTTTACTCACATTATCCCATATTCATACATATACCATTTGGCCATTGTACATAATTCACAGAGCAAAATCATTATCACATAATAACCATTTTCATATAAACATTGCAACACCTTCATTATTATTTCTTTGTTCTATAAACATACACACATATGTACAAGTACTACATGGCTGTAGCATTCTTTTAGTTATCCTAAGTTTAGATCATTCCTACCATTTTTTTTTTTATACATATAAAGCATACTATGCCCAAAATGTGATCATGGTCTACCTACCCATAATCTATCCCCTACTCCTCAGATTCCCTCTGATCATTAGAGGCCTCTTCCTTTCCTGGTCCTACTTGCCTACGGGCCGTAGACATCATAGATGAGGACAGCAAACGTCTCCTCACCGGACATCTCTCCTCAGAGTGGTCGAATCTTCCACATGCAGCACACAGATGCTCGGGAAATCCCAGCATCAAATCTCTAAGAGGTAAAATCGGTCTTGCCCCTGGGTTCCTACACCTATTGCTAATCCTTGCCAGCTCCCACTTCAAACTCCTCACTGTCCTCCTCAGGCTAAATACTTCATTCCACAACATATGAAGCTCTCTCATAATCTCTTCATTCTTAGTCTTCATCCTAACTACCCAAACAGGATTAGGATCCTCCTCTGGATCATTCTCCTCTGAATCAGGATAAGTAACTGAGGCTGCATCAGATATATCTCTCTCCTCAACAGAGTTGCGGACCCCCGACATCTACACATTACCAAGTATAAGCAATATTTCACGACTTATGAATATCATATAACAACATATAAAATTCCACAGATATCACAAAAAGAGGATAACTTAATATATAATGTTGACGCGGATCTAACGTAACGGGATACTTTACTGACGACAATGAATCCTATGCTCCATGTTTTAACTTATACCTAAAAATAGGCAAAAGACTCAAATCTTCGCTCTGATACCACCTTTGTCACGACCCATCTTTGAGCCGCGACTGTCCTAGGGCATAGGGAGACATAAGGTCACCTAAACCCGTAGAACAACCTATAACTCATAAACTATTACCATTACGTTACCCTTAACCCAAGATCGTAGCCATAATTCCCATGTAATAATCATTCAACATCTAAATTCATTTTCATACTTATCACTTTTAAACTCCATTTTCCAGTATACTAATTGCAACTTAAGTGAGTGTTAATCATACATCTGGGCTATAGTAAGATAATACCCAACCACACATATTAATGATACTCTAAGTTATACCATTATTACAGACTTTTAACAAAACATGGAGCTCTAGAGTGAAACCTCCAAAATTATAACAAAATATGTACATGATGATACCCAACATCAGCAACGCAATTTCCAAGCGGAGATGCAGAACTTGGAATTTACCTTGCCAAACCGTCAACTGATCCTGAAAATAAATAACAACTATAGGGTGAGACAAAGCTCAGTGAGTACATAATAAAACTGTATAAAGTAAGCAAGTGATAGGTGGTCTAGTGATAATTTCTTATAGCAATGAAGTGAAACGAATAAAAATCATTCTTATGGAATAGTTTTCCATATACAGTAATTATTGCATTTTTAGCAGAATATTTCCTTTATGGAAACGGTGTGTTTCCCACATTATCATTATCACTTGAGTGGCGGCTTACGCCTTGCTCACTCCCATTTCAGTCACACGTACAACTGATCGGGTCGCACGTACTGGGGGCCATAAACCCTTCCCAGCTAGGGTTCGGATACTCTTTACCCTATCCGCAGGTTCATTACCATTGTGCACAATGTCTGATGTATTGCCCCACATCAGAGGGGTATTCTGCTTGCCACGATATCATTAAAACATTTTTCCTTTCCATCCATGAAATACTTCAATGGATAGTATATCAATTAAATAATCAAAATTTCCATCATTGATCATATTGGGAAATGAAGCAACAAGGTTCATGTGGCCAAGTGCCATAAGGGATATTTAATTCAATAATTGGTAAAGCATATCATGCATGCCAAAGAATTGCAATGCATTTTAATTAGAAAAGTGATCCAATATTTAGACTTATATTTAAAGCACAAGAAATATAATATTACAATGGATAATATATAATATCAATTGGGTTGTCATTATTGATCATCCTATAAGATCAAACAATATAGACTCATTTGGCCAAGTGCCATAAAGAAATGTTTGGTTCACTTTGGCTCAATAATCAAGGAAGTATTATATCAACGGTTCAATATTCAATAAGCAGATTAAGCTTATCAAGAAATCAAGATTGTGGAATATCAATGAGCCATTCAACTTTTCAAGGGATAGAAACAATTCAACCATTAAGGTTGGAACAATAAAGGTTCAAGTATATGAAACAAGGAATATTATATTATTAAGTACTCACCTCTTGCTCCTTTGCTCCTATACTGATAGTTCTAATGCAGAGTATAACAAGGCTCCTCGGTATCCCGAGCAATGCCTTTACCTTTTGATTCTACAAATACACCCAAATAATCATACATTAATTCCTACTCCTCAAACTTGCTAATCTCATTCTAACTCAACTTAATATTAACTTCCTACTACTAATCACCAAACACATTCCAATACATTAAACAATAACATACATAAACACATTAATTATTTTATCATTTTATTTCAAAATCCCATGTTGTCCAAATCCTTTCATTAAAACAATTAGGTTCCTTTTCCTTCCTAATTCCTTAATTAAATTTTATGTTTATCAAACTAATGCTTAAACAATCAACATTCATTCACCCATTGAAACTAATCTCTTCCAATTCTCATAAACCCTAACTTTACCAAATTGGGATGATTTGGGGAAAACCCAAAATTACTCAATCAAATCTCAAATTGATCTTTCCAAGATAAAATTAATGTTATGCAAAGCCTACCATAACAATCAAACATCAAACTACACTTCACATTACATACTTTCCTTATATCATGCATTATGCCTTCAAGAATTTCAATTTTTGAATAAAATCTCTAAATTCAAATTTTACATTTTTAAACCACTTTTCAACATCCCAAATAACCTTAGATATTGTTAAAAAAAATTTTGGACACTTCCCCTAAAATTCCTAGTTTGGCCGAACCTTATGCAAATTTCTCTTCATTGATCTTTCATGCTTCCCTTGTTATTATTCACCTATTAAACCCCAAATCCTTAACCCCAATTCTCATATTTCATCACTTAACATGCCAAACTAACTCCTCTTCAAATCATTCCACCAAAATCCAATTATAGAAATCAAAAGAAAAGGAATAATTGCCAACAATTTATCATACTTAGGTTAAGGAAAGAAAGGAATCACTTAAGCAATAAATCTCACCTTGAAATGCTCCAAATTTAGCTCTAAGTTGAAGAACAAGTTGGGAGGTTTTTAGTCCTTGGTGAGGGTGAAATTTTTGGTGTAGGTTACAAATGAAATGGTTTAACACAATTTCATTTTATATACAAATAAAATCAATGGTGGTGATTTAATCACACAAAATCAATGGTCACATTTTTACTTGAAATGGAGGGCTAAGATTGATCAAGATGGATGGTTGAGATGGCCCTTAGGTGTATGGTGACTAAGCATCAAAATAATGAACACCATCATCACCAAAGTGAACCTAATCATGGTGATGGAAAAGTAGAAAGCTTAGGTGTAAAGTTGGCATAAGTCAACAAATATGGCTAACCTAATTCCTTTCTCATCCTAACCCCTAATTAACTTGTTCTAACCATTCTTTAGTCATATTCCACCAACATTTGAGGCCTTAGGGCCGGCCACTCTATGGGCTTGGGCTTTGAGTCCAAAAGCCCATTAACAAGCTCACCCGAAAACGTTTCCCGAACTTAAAATTTTTTTGTAACTTTTTCCTTTCCCTTTCACTTGGCATTTTAAATCTTACCTTCCCATATCATATTAAGCCTAAACTAAGCCATATTGCCTAAAATTAATTCAATAAAACATACAATAAATATTCCTATCTCATAAATGTACACACTCAAGCATTTAGCATCAACAAGAGTTTCTGTCATCCTATCATTATGTCATTGATACTATACCCAAAATTTATATTTTATGGTATTATTATAACTCTGATGAGCTATGGAGACCTTGGGTATTACATTCTACCCCCCTTAAAAAAAATTCGTCCACGAATTTTAAAACTTACCCAATATTGAACAAATGCGGGTACCGTTGTAGCATATCATTCTCGCTATCCCATGTGCATTCCTCTACGTCGTGGTTATGCCATTGGAATTTTACTGTTGGTACTTCTTTGTTTCTCAGCTTCTTTATTTGTCGATCCAGGATGGCAATTGGAACTTTTTCATAAGAAAGGTCTTTGTCAATCTCAATATGTTGGGGTTGCAATATGTGCGATGGATCAGATACATACTTTCTCAACATCGACACATGAAACACTGGATGTACATGTTCCAATGCAGGTGGTAGTGCTAACTTATATGAAACTTCTCCGACTCTACCGAGAATCTCGAAAGGTCCAACAAATCGAGGAGATAGTTTTTCCCTTCTTGCCAAATCTTATTACTCCCTTCATTGGTGAAACTTTCAAGAATACATGGTCCCCTACGGCAAACTGAATATCCTTCCTCTGAAGATCGGCATAGCTCTTGTGACGACTAAAAGCAGTTCTTAATCTCTCCCGAATAACCTTCACCTTTTCCGTGGCTTCCTTGACCATATCAGGGCTTCCAAATATTTATCTCCAACTTCTGCCCAACAGATTAGAGATTGACACTTCCTCCCGTACAATGCTTCATAAGGTGCCATTCCTATAGAAGAATGATAACTATTATTGTATGCAAATTCAACAAGCGAAAAGTGCTTATCCCAGCCACCTCCAAAGTCTATAACACACATGCGAAGCATATCCTCCAATGTCTGAATTGTCCTCTTAGACTGCCCATCAGTCTGCGGATGGAAAGCGGTGCTGAAGTCGAGTTGTGTTCCCAATGCCTCTTGTAGTCGTTGCCAAAATCCCGAAGTAAATTGAGTACCTCGATCCGAAATAATTGAAAATGGAACTCCATGCAATCTTACTATGTTATCCACATAAATACGAGCATAATCGACTGTTGTATACGTGGTCTTTACTTCAATAAGGTGTGCCGACTTTGTCAATCGGTCCACAATGACCCAGATGGAGTCATAACCTTTCATCGTCTTGGATAATCCCACTACAAAATCCATGGTAACACGTTCCCATTTCCATTCTGGCAATTTTATCTCCTGAAGTAATCCAGAAGGTCGTTGATGTTCGAACTTCACCTGCTGACAGGTAAGACAAGAGGCAACAAAATTCGCTACGTCCTTCTTTAATCCTGGCCACCAATATGAACCTTTTACGTCGTGATACATTTTGGTGGCACCCGGGTGTACACTATAAAGGGTCTGGTGCGCTTCCTTCAAAATTTTCTCTCTCAGACCTTCTACATTCGGCACACAAAGCCGATTGCCATATTTCAGAATGTTTTCTTCCACCCCGAACTCTGGAGCTTGCCCCTTTTCTAAATCTTCCTTGATCTTTACCAAATGAGGATCTTGACTTTGAAAAGTCTTGATTTCATCAATAAGCTTCGGCTTTACTTGGAAGTAAGCTAACAATACTTGTGAGTCACTTACCTCCATTGCAAGCCTTCATCAAACATTCGCTTCACCTCTCTCACCACCGGTCTCCTTCGTCCCTCTATGTGAGAAAGGCTACCCATAGATTTTCTACTAAGAGCATCTGTAACAACATTGGCTTTACCAGGGTGATAGAAGATTTGACAATCATAATCCTTAAATAATTCTACCCATCGCCGTTGTCTCAGATTTAAATCCCTTTGCTTTAAAATATACTGAAGGCTCTTATGATCAGTATAGATCTCGCACTTTTCCCCATATAAATAATGTCTCCATATTTTTAAAGCAAAGACTACCGCTGCCATTTCTAGATCATGAGTAGGGTAGTTCACCTCATGTCTCCTCAATTGCCTAGATGCATAGGCAATAACCTTCCCATTCTGCATTAATACACACCCTAAGCCAACTATTGAGGCATCACAGTATATAGCAAAACCTTCATTCCCATCAGGTAAGGCTAATACTGGAGCTGAAATCAAGAAATCCTTAAGCTTTTGGAAACTGTCTTCGCAAGCTTCATCCCACTTATACTTAACTTGCTTCCTAGTAAGCTTTGTTAATGGTGCCGCTATCTTGGAGAAGTCTTTTATGAATCGGCGGTAGTAACTTGCTAATCCCAAGAAACTCCTCACCTCCGTAACTGTTGTGGGTCGAGGCCAATTTGTTATCGCTTCCACTTTCTTAGGGTCTACCTTAATTCCTTCCTTACTCACCACATGTCCAAGGAAACATACTTGTTCCAGCCAAAAGTCACACTTTGACAACTTGGCATAAAGCTTATGTTCCCTTAGAGTCTGTAACACCATTCTTAACTGTTTTTCGTGATCCTCCTTACTCTTTGAGTAGATCAAGATATCGTCAATAAACACGATTACAAACTTATCCAAGAAAGGTTTGAATACTCGATTCATCAGGTCCATGAAAGCTGCTGGGGCATTGGTCAATCCAAACGGCAACACAGTGAATTCATAATGATCATATCTTGTTCTGAATGCAGTCTTACAAACATCCTCGCCTTGAATCTTTAGCTGATGATATCCTGATCGTAAATCAATTTTCGAGAAGTACTTAGCCCTTTGTAACTGGTCGAATAAATCATCAATCCTTGGTAAAGGATATTTATTCTTCACAGTCACCCTATTCAGCTGCCTATAGTCAATACACAATCTAAGAGATCCATCTTTCTTTTTGACAAACAAGACTGGAGCGCCCCACGGAGAACTACTCGGTCTAATGAAGCCCTTATCAAGTAAATCTTGCAATTGAACTTTCAATTCCTTTAACTCTAAAGGTGCCATCCGGTAGGGCGGTGTTGATATCGGTTGAGTTCCAGGTAGAAGCTCAATCGAAAACTCAATTTCTCTATCTGGGGGTATCCCTGGCAACTCCTTAGGAAAGACATCGGAAAAAATCTTCTACGACAGGTATCTTCTTAAGATCACTATTTTCCTTATTAACATCCACTACCTGTGCTAGATATGCTTGACATCCCTTCCTTAACATCCTTTTTACTCCCATAGCCGAAATAAGACTTATAGGCGAATCACTCCGATTCCCCTGAAATCTAAACTTCTGCCCATATTCTCCCTTAAAATCAATTCCTTTACCCCGACAATCTATTCTAGAATTATGCTGGGATAACCAATCCATACCTAATATAATATCAAATCCTAACATCTCTAGCTTAATCAAATTCACAGGAAGTTTTCTACTTTCAATTTCAACCACACAATCTGCATACATTCGATCTACTGTCACCTTATCTTCTAATGGAGTGCTTATGATCAAAGGTTCATGCATAACTTCCTTATCTCTTCCTAACCTTCTAGCAAAATATGGTGAAACAAAAGAGTGAGTCGCACCCGAATCAAATAAATAATTAGCACCTATTGGCTGGGTCAGGGGCTTCCTTTGTCAAGGCTTCCTCTCCTTCTTCCCCTGAAAATTCTGGCCGTTTGAATTTCTTCAGATCATGCACTGTAACTCCTTCCTCTGATAACATTCGTCTCCTCACTCTACGTGGTGCTCGTGGTAAAATGGGAGGTGCATCATCCTCTTGTGGTGCAGGTGGTGGTGGAACTTCCTGACGTTGTCGCCTCAAGTTCAAAAGTTCCTGCCTCATCGCTTCACATTCTTGTCGTAATGCTTCCATATTCTCTGGTGGTCTTGGTCTTCCACTACTCGCGATACTCTGCCTCGATCGGGAAGATTCCTGATCAATATTCTGAACAGACGCAGCATCAGATGCTGCATCTGGGACGAGGCTATCAGCTTCCTGGGATCCTTGTCCCTCTGGCTGAGCGATCCTGTAGGGCAACATCTATGCCAAAATAATATGCATAGCGTCATTTGCCCTTCAAAATCTTGATATTCAAGATACATAAAAATTATACATACACATTAATCATCAATTCACTTTACTCACATTATCCCATATTCATACATATACCATTTGGCCATTGTACATAATTCACAGAGCAAAATCATTATCACATAATAACCATTTTCATATAAACATTGCAACACCTTCATTATTATTTCTTTGTTCTATAAACATACACACATATGTACAAGTACTACATGGCTGTAGCATTCTTTTAGTTATCCTAAGTTTAGATCATTCCTACCATTTTTTTTTTTATACATATAAAGCATACTATGCCCAAAATGTGATCATGGTCTACCTACCCATAATCTATCCCCTACTCCTCAGATTCCCTCTGATCATTAGAGGCCTCTTCCTTTCCTGGTCCTACTTGCCTACGGGCCGTAGACATCATAGATGAGGACAGCAAACGTCTCCTCACCGGACATCTCTCCTCAGAGTGGTCGAATCTTCCACATGCAGCACACAGATGCTCGGGAAATCCCAGCATCAAATCTCTAAGAGGTAAAATCGGTCTTGCCCCTGGGTTCCTACACCTATTGCTAATCCTTGCCAGCTCCCACTTCAAACTCCTCACTGTCCTCCTCAGGCTAAATACTTCATTCCACAACATATGAAGCTCTCTCATAATCTCTTCATTCTTAGTCTTCATCCTAACTACCCAAACAGGATTAGGATCCTCCTCTGGATCATTCTCCTCTGAATCAGGATAAGTAACTGAGGCTGCATCAGATATATCTCTCTCCTCAACAGAGTTGCGGACCCCCGACATCTACACATTACCAAGTATAAGCAATATTTCACGACTTATGAATATCATATAACAACATATAAAATTCCACAGATATCACAAAAAGAGGATAACTTAATATATAATGTTGACGCGGATCTAACGTAACGGGATACTTTACTGACGACAATGAATCCTATGCTCCATGTTTTAACTTATACCTAAAAATAGGCAAAAGACTCAAATCTTCGCTCTGATACCACCTTTGTCACGACCCATCTTTGAGCCGCGACTGTCCTAGGGCATAGGGAGACATAAGGTCACCTAAACCCGTAGAACAACCTATAACTCATAAACTATTACCATTACGTTACCCTTAACCCAAGATCGTAGCCATAATTCCCATGTAATAATCATTCAACATCTAAATTCATTTTCATACTTATCACTTTTAAACTCCATTTTCCAGTATACTAATTGCAACTTAAGTGAGTGTTAATCATACATCTGGGCTATAGTAAGATAATACCCAACCACACATATTAATGATACTCTAAGTTATACCATTATTACAGACTTTTAACAAAACATGGAGCTCTAGAGTGAAACCTCCAAAATTATAACAAAATATGTACATGATGATACCCAACATCAGCAACGCAATTTCCAAGCGGAGATGCAGAACTTGGAATTTACCTTGCCAAACCGTCAACTGATCCTGAAAATAAATAACAACTATAGGGTGAGACAAAGCTCAGTGAGTACATAATAAAACTGTATAAAGTAAGCAAGTGATAGGTGGTCTAGTGATAATTTCTTATAGCAATGAAGTGAAACGAATAAAAATCATTCTTATGGAATAGTTTTCCATATACAGTAATTATTGCATTTTTAGCAGAATATTTCCTTTATGGAAACGGTGTGTTTCCCACATTATCATTATCACTTGAGTGGCGGCTTACGCCTTGCTCACTCCCATTTCAGTCACACGTACAACTGATCGGGTCGCACGTACTGGGGGCCATAAACCCTTCCCAGCTAGGGTTCGGATACTCTTTACCCTATCCGCAGGTTCATTACCATTGTGCACAATGTCTGATGTATTGCCCCACATCAGAGGGGTATTCTGCTTGCCACGATATCATTAAAACATTTTTCCTTTCCATCCATGAAATACTTCAATGGATAGTATATCAATTAAATAATCAAAATTTCCATCATTGATCATATTGGGAAATGAAGCAACAAGGTTCATGTGGCCAAGTGCCATAAGGGATATTTAATTCAATAATTGGTAAAGCATATCATGCATGCCAAAGAATTGCAATGCATTTTAATTAGAAAAGTGATCCAATATTTAGACTTATATTTAAAGCACAAGAAATATAATATTACAATGGATAATATATAATATCAATTGGGTTGTCATTATTGATCATCCTATAAGATCAAACAATATAGACTCATTTGGCCAAGTGCCATAAAGAAATGTTTGGTTCACTTTGGCTCAATAATCAAGGAAGTATTATATCAACGGTTCAATATTCAATAAGCAGATTAAGCTTATCAAGAAATCAAGATTGTGGAATATCAATGAGCCATTCAACTTTTCAAGGGATAGAAACAATTCAACCATTAAGGTTGGAACAATAAAGGTTCAAGTATATGAAACAAGGAATATTATATTATTAAGTACTCACCTCTTGCTCCTTTGCTCCTATACTGATAGTTCTAATGCAGAGTATAACAAGGCTCCTCGGTATCCCGAGCAATGCCTTTACCTTTTGATTCTACAAATACACCCAAATAATCATACATTAATTCCTACTCCTCAAACTTGCTAATCTCATTCTAACTCAACTTAATATTAACTTCCTACTACTAATCACCAAACACATTCCAATACATTAAACAATAACATACATAAACACATTAATTATTTTATCATTTTATTTCAAAATCCCATGTTGTCCAAATCCTTTCATTAAAACAATTAGGTTCCTTTTCCTTCCTAATTCCTTAATTAAATTTTATGTTTATCAAACTAATGCTTAAACAATCAACATTCATTCACCCATTGAAACTAATCTCTTCCAATTCTCATAAACCCTAACTTTACCAAATTGGGATGATTTGGGGAAAACCCAAAATTACTCAATCAAATCTCAAATTGATCTTTCCAAGATAAAATTAATGTTATGCAAAGCCTACCATAACAATCAAACATCAAACTACACTTCACATTACATACTTTCCTTATATCATGCATTATGCCTTCAAGAATTTCAATTTTTGAATAAAATCTCTAAATTCAAATTTTACATTTTTAAACCACTTTTCAACATCCCAAATAACCTTAGATATTGTTAAAAAAAATTTTGGACACTTCCCCTAAAATTCCTAGTTTGGCCGAACCTTATGCAAATTTCTCTTCATTGATCTTTCATGCTTCCCTTGTTATTATTCACCTATTAAACCCCAAATCCTTAACCCCAATTCTCATATTTCATCACTTAACATGCCAAACTAACTCCTCTTCAAATCATTCCACCAAAATCCAATTATAGAAATCAAAAGAAAAGGAATAATTGCCAACAATTTATCATACTTAGGTTAAGGAAAGAAAGGAATCACTTAAGCAATAAATCTCACCTTGAAATGCTCCAAATTTAGCTCTAAGTTGAAGAACAAGTTGGGAGGTTTTTAGTCCTTGGTGAGGGTGAAATTTTTGGTGTAGGTTACAAATGAAATGGTTTAACACAATTTCATTTTATATACAAATAAAATCAATGGTGGTGATTTAATCACACAAAATCAATGGTCACATTTTTACTTGAAATGGAGGGCTAAGATTGATCAAGATGGATGGTTGAGATGGCCCTTAGGTGTATGGTGACTAAGCATCAAAATAATGAACACCATCATCACCAAAGTGAACCTAATCATGGTGATGGAAAAGTAGAAAGCTTAGGTGTAAAGTTGGCATAAGTCAACAAATATGGCTAACCTAATTCCTTTCTCATCCTAACCCCTAATTAACTTGTTCTAACCATTCTTTAGTCATATTCCACCAACATTTGAGGCCTTAGGGCCGGCCACTCTATGGGCTTGGGCTTTGAGTCCAAAAGCCCATTAACAAGCTCACCCGAAAACGTTTCCCGAACTTAAAATTTTTTTGTAACTTTTTCCTTTCCCTTTCACTTGGCATTTTAAATCTTACCTTCCCATATCATATTAAGCCTAAACTAAGCCATATTGCCTAAAATTAATTCAATAAAACATACAATAAATATTCCTATCTCATAAATGTACACACTCAAGCATTTAGCATCAACAAGAGTTTCTGTCATCCTATCATTATGTCATTGATACTATACCCAAAATTTATATTTTATGGTATTATTATAACTCTGATGAGCTATGGAGACCTTGGGTATTACATTCTACCCCCCTTAAAAAAAATTCGTCCACGAATTTTAAAACTTACCCAATATTGAACAAATGCGGGTACCGTTGTAGCATATCATTCTCGCTATCCCATGTGCATTCCTCTACGTCGTGGTTATGCCATTGGAATTTTACTGTTGGTACTTCTTTGTTTCTCAGCTTCTTTATTTGTCGATCCAGGATGGCAATTGGAACTTTTTCATAAGAAAGGTCTTTGTCAATCTCAATATGTTGGGGTTGCAATATGTGCGATGGATCAGATACATACTTTCTCAACATCGACACATGAAACACTGGATGTACATGTTCCAATGCAGGTGGTAGTGCTAACTTATATGAAACTTCTCCGACTCTACCGAGAATCTCGAAAGGTCCAACAAATCGAGGAGATAGTTTTTCCCTTCTTGCCAAATCTTATTACTCCCTTCATTGGTGAAACTTTCAAGAATACATGGTCCCCTACGGCAAACTGAATATCCTTCCTCTGAAGATCGGCATAGCTCTTGTGACGACTAAAAGCAGTTCTTAATCTCTCCCGAATAACCTTCACCTTTTCCGTGGCTTCCTTGACCATATCAGGGCTTCCAAATATTTATCTCCAACTTCTGCCCAACAGATTAGAGATTGACACTTCCTCCCGTACAATGCTTCATAAGGTGCCATTCCTATAGAAGAATGATAACTATTATTGTATGCAAATTCAACAAGCGAAAGGTGCTTATCCCAGCCACCTCCAAAGTCTATAACACACATGCGAAGCATATCCTCCAATGTCTGAATTGTCCTCTTAGACTGCCCATCAGTCTGCGGATGGAAAGCGGTGCTGAAGTCGAGTTGTGTTCCCAATGCCTCTTGTAGTCGTTGCCAAAATCCCGAAGTAAATTGAGTACCTCGATCCGAAATAATTGAAAATGGAACTCCATGCAATCTTACTATGTTATCCACATAAATATGAGCATAATCGACTGTTGTATACGTGGTCTTTACTTCAATAAGGTGTGCCGACTTTGTCAATCGGTCCACAATGACCCAGATGGAGTCATAACCTTTCATCGTCTTGGATAATCCCACTACAAAATCCATGGTAACACGTTCCCATTTCCATTCTGGCAATTTTATCTCCTGAAGTAATCCAGAAGGTCGTTGATGTTCGAACTTCACCTGCTGACAGGTAAGACAAGAGGCAACAAAATTCGCTACGTCCTTCTTTAATCCTGGCCACCAATATGAACCTTTTATGTCGTGATACATTTTGGTGGCACCCGGGTGTACACTATAAAGGGTCTGGTGCGCTTCCTTCAAAATTTTCTCTCTCAGACCTTCTACATTCGGCACACAAAGCCGATTGCCATATTTCAGAATGTTTTCTTCCACCCCGAACTCTGGAGCTTGCCCCTTTTCTAAATCTTCCTTGATCTTTACCAAATGAGGATCTTGACTTTGAAAAGTCTTGATTTCATCAATAAGCTTCGGCTTTACTTGGAAGTAAGCTAACAATACTTGTGAGTCACTTACCTCCATTGCAAGCCTTCATCAAACATCCGCTTCACCTCTCTCACCACCGGTCTCCTTCGTCCCTCTATGTGAGAAAGGCTACCCATAGATTTTCTACTAAGAGCATCTGCAACAACATTGGCTTTACCAGGGTGATAGAAGATTTGACAATCATAATCCTTAAATAATTCTACCCATCGCCGTTGTCTCAGATTTAAATCCCTTTGCTTTAAAATATACTGAAGGCTCTTATGATCAGTATAGATCTCGCACTTTTCCCCATATAAATAAAGTCTCCATATTTTTAAAGCAAAGACTACCGCTGCCATTTCTAGATCATGAGTAGGGTAGTTCACCTCATGTCTCCTCAATTGCCTAGATGCATAGGCAATAACCTTCCCATTCTGCATTAATACACACCCTAAGCCAACTATTGAGGCATCACAGTATATAGCAAAACCTTCATTCCCATCAGGTAAGGCTAATACTGGAGCTGAAATCAAGAAATCCTTAAGCTTTTGGAAACTGTCTTCGCAAGCTTCATCCCACTTATACTTAACTTGCTTCCTAGTAAGCTTTGTTAATGGTGCCGCTATCTTGGAGAAGTCTGTTATGAATCGACGGTAGTAACTTGCTAATCCCAAGAAACTCCTCACCTCCGTAACTGTTGTGGGTCGAGGCCAATTTGTTATCGCTTCCACTTTCTTAGGGTCTACCTTAATTCCTTCCTTACTCACCACATGTCCAAGGAAACATACTTGTTCCAGCCAAAAGTCACACTTTGACAACTTGGCATAAAGCTTATGTTCCCTTAGAGTCTGTAACACCATTCTTAACTGTTTTTCGTGATCCTCCTTACTCTTTGAGTAGATCAAGATATCGTCAATCAACACGATTACAAACTTATCCAAGAAAGGTTTGAATACTCGATTCATCAGGTCCATGAAAGCTGCTGGGGCATTGGTCAATCCAAACGGCAACACAGTGAATTCATAATGATCATATCTTGTTCTGAATGCAGTCTTACAAACATCCTCGCCTTGAATCTTTAGCTGATGATATCCTGATCGTAAATCAATTTTCGAGAAGTACTTAGCCCCTTGTAACTGGTCGAATAAATCATCAATCCTTGGTAAAGGATATTTATTCTTCACAGTCACCCTATTCAGCTGCCTATAGTCAATACACAATCTAAGAGATCCATCTTTCTTTTTGACAAACAAGACTGGAGCACCCCACGGAGAACTACTCGGTCTAATGAAGCCCTTATCAAGTAAATCTTGCAATTGAACTTTCAATTCCTTTAACTCTAAAGGTGCCATCCGGTAGGGCGGTGTTGATATCGGTTGAGTTCCAGGTAGAAGCTCAATCGAAAACTCAATTTCTCTATCTGGGGGTATCCCTGGCAACTCCTTAGGAAAGACATCGGAAAAAATCTTCTACGACAGGTATCTTCTTAAGATCACTATTTTCCTTATTAACATCCACTACCTGTGCTAGATATGCTTGACATCCCTTCCTTAACATCCTTTTTACTCCCATAGCCGAAATAAGACTTATAGGCGAATCACTCCGATTCCCCTGAAATCTAAACTTCTGCCCATATTCTCCCTTAAAATCAATTCCTTTACCCCGACAATCTATTCTAGCATTATGCTGGGATAACCAATCCATACCTAATATAATATCAAATCCTAACATCTCTAGCTTAATCAAATTCACAGGAAGTTTTCTACTTTCAATTTCAACCACACAATTTGCATACATTCGATCTACTGTCACCTTATCTTCTAATGGAGTGCTTATGATCAAAGGTTCATGCATAACTTCCTTATCTCTTCCTAACCTTCTAGCAAAATATGGTGAAACAAAAGAGTGAGTCGCACCCGAATCAAATAAATAATTAGCACCTATTGGCTGGGTCAGGGGCTTCCATTGTCAAGGCTTCCTCTCCTTCTTCCCCTGAAAATTCTGGCGGTTTGAATTTCTTCAGATCATGCACTGTAACTCCTTCCTCTGATAACATTCGTCTCCTCACTCTACGTGGTGCTCGTGGTAAAATGGGAGGTGCATCATCCTCTTGTGGTGCAGGTGGTGGTGGAACTTCCTGACGTTGTCGCCTCAAGTTCAAAAGTTCCTGCCTCATCGCTTCACATTCTTGTCGTAATGCTTCCATATTCTCTGGTGGTCTTGGTCTTCCACTACTCGCGATACTCTGCCTCGATCGGGAAGATTCCTGATCAATATTCTGAACAGACGCAGCATCAGATGCTGCATCTGGGACGAGGCTATCAGCTTCCTGGGATCCTTGTCCCTCTGGCTGAGCGATCCTGTAGGGCAACATCTATGCCAAAATAATATGCATAGCGTCATTTGCCCTTCAAAATCTTGATATTCAAGATACACAAAAATTATACATACACATTAATCATCAATTCACTTTACTCACATTATCCCATATTCATACATATACCATTTGGCCATTGTACATAATTCACAGAGCAAAATCATTATCACATAATAACCATTTTCATATAAACATTGCAACACCTTCATTATTATTTCTTTGTTCTATAAACATACACACATATGTACAAGTACTACATAGCTGTAGCATTCTTTTAGTTATCCTAAGTTTAGATCATTCCTACCATTTTTTTTTTATACATATAAAGCATACTATGCCCAAAATGTGATCATGGTCTACCTACCCATAATCTATCCCCTACTCCTCAGATTCCCTCTGATCATTAGAGGCCTCTTCCTTTCCTGGTCCTACTTGCCTACGGGCCGTAGACATCATAGATGAGGACAGCAAACGTCTCCTCACCGGACATCTCTCCTCAGAGTGGTCGAATCTTCCACATGCAGCACACAGATGCTCGGGAAATCCCAGCATCAAATCTCTAAGAGGTAAAATCGGTCTTGCCCCTGGGTTCCTACAACTATTGTTAATCCTTGCCAGCTCCCACTTCAAACTCCTCACTGTCCTCCTCAGGCTAAATACTTCATTCCACAACATATGAAGCTCTCTCATAATCTCTTCATTCTTAGTCTTCATCCTAACTACCCAAACAGGATTAGGATCCTCCTCTGGATCATTCTCCTCTGAATCAGGATAAGTAACTGAGGCTGCATCAGATATATCTCTCTCCTCAACAGAGTTGCGGACCCCCGACATCTACACATTACCAAGTATAAGCAATATTTCACGACTTATGAATATCATATAACAACATATAAAATTCCACAGATATCACAAAAAGAGGATAACTTAATATATAATGTTGACGCGGATCTAACGTAACGGGATACTTTACTGACGACAATGAATCCTATGCTCCATGTTTTAACTTATACCTAAAAATAGGCAAAAGACTCAAATCTTCGCTCTGATACCACCTTTGTCACGACCCATCTTTGAGCCGCGACTGTCCTAGGGCATAGGGAGACATAAGGTCACCTAAACCCGTAGAACAACCTATAACTCATAAACTATTACCATTACGTTACCCTTAACCCAAGATCGTAGCCATAATTCCCATGTAATAATCATTCAACATCTAAATTCATTTTCATACTTATCACTTTTAAACTCCATTTTCCAGTATACTAATTGCAACTTAAGTGAGTGTTAATCATACATCTGGGCTATAGTAAGATAATACCCAACCACACATATTAATGATACTCTAAGTTATACCATTATTACAGACTTTTAACAAAACATGGAGCTCTAGAGTGAAACCTCCAAAATTATAACAAAATATGTACATGATGATACCCAACATCAGCAACGCAATTTCCAAGCGGAGATGCAGAACTTGGAATTTACCTTGCCAAACCGTCAACTGATCCTGAAAATAAATAACAACTATAGGGTGAGACAAAGCTCAGTGAGTACATAATAAAACTGTATAAAGTAAGCAAGTGATAGGTGGTCTAGTGATAATTTCTTATAGCAATGAAGTGAAACGAATAAAAATCATTCTTATGGAATAGTTTTCCATATACAGTAATTATTGCATTTTTAGCAGAATATTTCCTTTATGGAAACGGTGTGTTTCCCACATTATCATTATCACTTGAGTGGCGGCTTACGCCTTGCTCACTCCCATTTCAGTCACACGTACAACTGATCGGGTCGCACGTACTGGGGGCCATAAACCCTTCCCAGCTAGGGTTCGGATACTCTTTACCCTATCCGCAGGTTCATTACCATTGTGCACAATGTCTGATGTATTGCCCCACATCAGAGGGGTATTCTGCTTGCCACGATATCATTAAAACATTTTTCCTTTCCATCCATGAAATACTTCAATGGATAGTATATCAATTAAATAATCAAAATTTCCATCATTGATCATATTGGGAAAAGAAGCAACAAGGTTCATGTGGCCAAGTGCCATAAGGGATATTTAATTCAATAATTGGTAAAGCATATCATGCATGCCAAAGAATTGCAATGCATTTTAATTAGAAAAGTGATCCAATATTTAGACTTATATTTAAAGCACAAGAAATATAATATTACAATGGATAATATATAATATCAATTGGGTTGTCATTATTGATCATCCTATAAGATCAAACAATATAGACTCATTTGGCCAAGTGCCATAAAGAAATGTTTGGTTCACTTTGGCTCAATAATCAAGGAAGTATTATATCAACGGTTCAATATTCAATAAGCAGATTAAGCTTATCAAGAAATCAAGATTGTGGAATATCAATGAGCCATTCAACTTTTCAAGGGATAGAAACAATTCAACCATTAAGGTTGGAACAATAAAGGTTCAAGTATATGAAACAAGGAATATTATATTATTAAGTACTCACCTCTTGCTCCTTTGCTCCTATACTGATAGTTCTAATGCAGAGTATAACAAGGCTCCTCGGTATCCCGAGCAATGCCTTTACCTTTTGATTCTACAAATACACCCAAATAATCATACATTAATTCCTACTCCTCAAACTTGCTAATCTCATTCTAACTCAACTTAATATTAACTTCCTACTACTAATCACCAAACACATTCCAATACATTAAACAATAACATACATAAACACATTAATTATTTTATCATTTTATTTCAAAATCCCATGTTGTCCAAATCCTTTCATTAAAACAATTAGGTTCCTTTTCCTTCCTAATTCCTTAATTAAATTTTATGTTTATCAAACTAATGCTTAAACAATCAACATTCATTCACCCATTGAAACTAATCTCTTCCAATTCTCATAAACCCTAACTTTACCAAATTGGGATGATTTGGGGAAAACCCAAAATTACTCAATCAAATCTCAAATTGATCTTTCCAAGATAAAATTAATGTTATGCAAAGCCTACCATAACAATCAAACATCAAACTACACTTCACATTACATACTTTCCTTATATCATGCATTATGCCTTCAAGAATTTCAATTTTTGAATAAAATCTCTAAATTCAAATTTTACATTTTTAAACCACTTTTCAACATCCCAAATAACCTTAGATATTGTTAAAAAAAATTTTGGACACTTCCCCTAAAATTCCTAGTTTGGTCGAACCTTATGCAAATTTCTCTTCATTGATCTTTCATGCTTCCCTTGTTATTATTCACCTATTAAACCCCAAATCCTTAACGCCAATTCTCATATTTCATCACTTAACATGCCAAACTAACTCCTCTTCAAATCATTCCACCAAAATCCAATTATAGAAATCAAAAGAAAAGGAATAATTGCCAACAATTTATCATACTTAGGTTAAGGAAAGAAAGGAATCACTTAAGCAATAAATCTCACCTTGAAATGCTCCAAATTTAGCTCTAAGTTGAAGAACAAGTTGGGAGGTTTTTAGTCCTTGGTGAGGGTGAAATTTTTGGTGTAGGTTACAAATGAAATGGTTTAACACAATTTCATTTTATATACAAATAAAATCAATGGTGGTGATTTAATCACACAAAATCAATGGTCACATTTTTACTTGAAATGGAGGGCTAAGATTGATCAAGATGGATGGTTGAGATGGCCCTTAGGTGTATGGTGACTAAGCATCAAAATAATGAACACCATCATCACCAAAGTGAACCTAATCATGGTGATGGAAAAGTAGAAAGCTTAGGTGTAAAGTTGGCATAAGTCAACAAATATGGCTAACCTAATTCCTTTCTCATCCTAACCCCTAATTAACTTGTTCTAACCATTCTTTAGTCATATTCCACCAACATTTGAGGCCTTAGGGCCGGCCACTCTATGGGCTTGGGCTTTGAGTCCAAAAGCCCATTAACAAGCTCACCCGAAAACGTTTCCCGAACTTAAAATTTTTTTGTAACTTTTTCCTTTCCCTTTCACTTGGCATTTTAAATCTTACCTTCCCATATCATATTAAGCCTAAACTAAGCCATATTGCCTAAAATTAATTCAATAAAACATACAATAAATATTCCTATCTCATAAATGTACACACTCAAGCATTTAGCATCAACAAGAGTTTCTGTCATCCTATCATTATGTCATTGATACTATACCCAAAATTTATATTTTATGGTATTATTATAACTCTGATGAGCTATGGAGACCTTGGGTATTACATTCTACCCCCCTTAAAAAAAATTCGTCCACGAATTTTAAAACTTACCCAATATTGAACAAATGCGGGTACCGTTGTAGCATATCATTCTCGCTATCCCATGTGCATTCCTCTACGTCGTGGTTATGCCATTGGAATTTTACTGTTGGTACTTCTTTGTTTCTCAGCTTCTTTATTTGTCGATCCAGGATGGCAATTGGAACTTTTTCATAAGAAAGGTCTTTGTCAATCTCAATATGTTGGGGTTGCAATATGTGCGATGGATCAGATACATACTTTCTCAACATCGACACATGAAACACTGGATGTACATGTTCCAATGCAGGTGGTAGTGCTAACTTATATGAAACTTCTCCGACTCTACCGAGAATCTCGAAAGGTCCAACAAATCGAGGAGATAGTTTTTCCCTTCTTGCCAAATCTTATTACTCCCTTCATTGGTGAAACTTTCAAGAATACATGGTCCCCTACGGCAAACTGAATATCCTTCCTCTGAAGATCGGCATAGCTCTTGTGACGACTAAAAGCAGTTCTTAATCTCTCCCGAATAACCTTCACCTTTTCCGTGGCTTCCTTGACCATATCAGGGCTTCCAAATATTTATCTCCAACTTCTGCCCAACAGATTAGAGATTGACACTTCCTCCCGTACAATGCTTCATAAGGTGCCATTCCTATAGAAGAATGATAACTATTATTGTATGCAAATTCAACAAGCGAAAGGTGCTTATCCCAGCCACCTCCAAAGTCTATAACACACATGCGAAGCATATCCTCCAATGTCTGAATTGTCCTCTTAGACTGCCCATCAGTCTGCGGATGGAAAGCGGTGCTGAAGTCGAGTTGTGTTCCCAATGCCTCTTGTAGTCGTTGCCAAAATCCCGAAGTAAATTGAGTACCTCGATCCGAAATAATTAAAAATGGAACTCCATGCAATCTTACTATGTTATCCACATAAATACGAGCATAATCGACTGTTGTATACGTGGTCTTTACTTCAATAAGGTGTGCCGACTTTGTCAATCGGTCCACAATGACCCAGATGGAGTCATAACCTTTCATCGTCTTGGATAATCCCACTACAAAATCCATGGTAACACGTTCCCATTTCCATTCTGGCAATTTTATCTCCTGAAGTAATCCAGAAGGTCGTTGATGTTTGAACTTCACCTGCTGACAGGTAAGACAAGAGGCAACAAAATTCGCTACGTCCTTCTTTAATCCTGGCCACCAATATGAACCTTTTACGTCGTGATACATTTTGGTGGCACCCGGGTGTACACTATAAAGGGTCTGGTGCGCTTCCTTCAAAATTTTCTCTCTCAGACCTTCTACATTCGGCACACAAAGCCGATTGCCATATTTCAGAATGTTTTCTTCCACCCCGAACTCTGGAGCTTGCCCCTTTTCTAAATCTTCCTTGATCTTTACCAAATGAGGATCTTGACTTTGAAAAGTCTTGATTTCATCAATAAGCTTCGGCTTTACTTGGAAGTAAGCTAACAATACTTGTGAGTCACTTACCTCCATTGCAAGCCTTCATCAAACATTCGCTTCACCTCTCTCACCACCGGTCTCCTTCGTCCCTCTATGTGAGAAAGGCTACCCATAGATTTTCTACTAAGAGCATCTGTAACAACATTGGCTTTACCAGGGTGATAGAAGATTTGACAATCATAATCCTTAAATAATTCTACCCATCGTCGTTGTCTCAGATTTAAATCCCTTTGCTTTAAAATATACTGAAGGCTCTTATGATCAGTATAGATCTCGCACTTTTCCCCATATAAATAATGTCTCCATATTTTTAAAGCAAAGACTACCGCTGCCATTTCTAGATCATCAGTAGGGTAGTTCACCTCATGTCTCCTCAATTGCCTAGATGCATAGGCAATAACCTTCCCATTCTGCATTAATACACACCCTAAGCCAACTCTTGAGGCATCACAGTATATAGCAAAACCTTCATTCCCATCAGGTAAGGCTAATACTGGAGCTGAAATCAAGAAATCCTTAAGCTTTTGGAAACTGTCTTCGCAAGCTTCATCCCACTTATACTTAACTTGCTTCCTAGTAAGCTTTGTTAATGGTGCCGCTATCTTGGAGAAGTCTTTTATGAATCGGCGGTAGTAACTTGCTAATCCCAAGAAACTCCTCACCTCCGTAACTGTTGTGGGTCGAGGCCAATTTGTTATCGCTTCCACTTTCTTAGGGTCTACCTTAATTCCTTCCTTACTCACCACATGTCCAAGGAAACATACTTGTTCCAGCCAAAAGTCACACTTTGACAACTTGGCATAAAGCTTATGTTCCCTTAGAGTCTGTAACACCATTCTTAACTGTTTTTCGTGATCCTCCTTACTCTTTGAGTAGATCAAGATATCGTCAATAAACACGATTACAAACTTATCCAAGAAAGGTTTGAATACTCGATTCATCAGGTCCATGAAAGCTGCTGGGGCATTGGTCAATCCAAACGGCAACACAGTGAATTCATAATGATCATATCTTGTTCTGAATGCAGTCTTACAAACATCCTCGCCTTGAATCTTTAGCTGATGATATCCTGATCGTAAATCAATTTTCGAGAAGTACTTAGCCCTTTGTAACTGGTCGAATAAATCATCAATCCTTGGTAAAGGATATTTATTCTTCACAGTCACCCTATTCAGCTGCCTATAGTCAATACACAATCTAAGAGATCCATCTTTCTTTTTGACAAACAAGACTGGAGCGCCCCACGGAGAACTACTCGGTCTAATGAAGCCCTTATCAAGTAAATCTTGCAATTGAACTTTCAATTCCTTTAACTCTAAAGGTGCCATCCGGTAGGGCGGTGTTGATATCGGTTGAGTTCCAGGTAGAAGCTCAATCGAAAACTCAATTTCTCTATCTGGGGGTATCCCTGGCAACTCCTTAGGAAAGACATCGGAAAAAATCTTCTACGACAGGTATCTTCTTAAGATCACTATTTTCCTTATTAACATCCACTACCTGTGCTAGATATGCTTGACATCCCTTCCTTAACATCCTTTTTACTCCCATAGCCGAAATAAGACTTATAGGCGAATCACTCCGATTCCCCTGAAATCTAAACTTCTGCCCATATTCTCCCTTAAAATCAATTCCTTTACCCCGACAATCTATTCTAGCATTATGCTGGGATAACCAATCCATACCTAATATAATATCAAATCCTAACATCTCTAGCTTAATCAAATTCACAGGAAGTTTTCTACTTTCAATTTCAACCACACAATCTGCATACATTCGATCTACTGTCACCTTATCTTCTAATGGAGTGCTTATGATCAAAGGTTCATGCATAACTTCCTTATCTCTTCCTAACCTTCTAGCAAAATATGGTGAAACAAAAGAGTGAGTCGCACCCGAATCAAATAAATAATTAGCACCTATTGGCTGGGTCAGGGGCTTCCTTTGTCAAGGCTTCCTCTCCTTCTTCCCCTGAAAATTCTGGCCGTTTGAATTTCTTCAGATCATGCACTGTAACTCCTTCCTCTGATAACATTCGTCTCCTCACTCTACGTGGTGCTCGTGGTAAAATGGGAGGTGCATCATCCTCTTGTGGTGCAGGTGGTGGTGGAACTTCCTGACGTTGTCGCCTCAAGTTCAAAAGTTCCTGCCTCATCGCTTCACATTCTTGTCGTAATGCTTCCATATTCTCTGGTGGTCTTGGTCTTCCACTACTCGCGATACTCTGCCTCGATCGGGAAGATTCCTGATCAATATTCTGAACAGACGCAGCATCAGATGCTGCATCTGGGACGAGGCTATCAGCTTCCTGGGATCCTTGTCCCTCTGGCTGAGCGATCCTGTAGGGCAACATCTATGCCAAAATAATATGCATAGCGTCATTTGCCCTTCAAAATCTTGATATTCAAGATACATAAAAATTATACATACACATTAATCATCAATTCACTTTACTCACATTATCCCATATTCATACATATACCATTTGGCCATTGTACATAATTCACAGAGCAAAATCATTATCACATAATAACCATTTTCATATAAACATTGCAACACCTTCATTATTATTTCTTTGTTCTATAAACATACACACATATGTACAAGTACTACATAGCTGTAGCATTCTTTTAGTTATCCTAAGTTTAGATCATTCCTACCATTTTTTTTTTTATACATATAAAGCATACTATGCCCAAAATGTGATCATGGTCTACCTACCCATAATCTATCCCCTACTCCTCAGATTCCCTCTGATCATTAGAGGCCTCTTCCTTTCCTGGTCCTACTTGCCTACGGGCCGTAGACATCATAGATGAGGACAGCAAACGTCTCCTCACCGGACATCTCTCCTCAGAGTGGTCGAATCTTCCACATGCAGCACACAGATGCTCGGGAAATCCCAGCATCAAATCTCTAAGAGGTAAAATCGGTCTTGCCCCTGGGTTCCTACACCTATTGCTAATCCTTGCCAGCTCCCACTTCAAACTCCTCACTGTCCTCCTCAGGCTAAATACTTCATTCCATAACATATGAAGCTCTCTCATAATCTCTTCATTCTTAGTCTTCATCCTAACTACCCAAACAGGATTAGGATCCTCCTCTGGATCATTCTCCTCTGAATCAGGATAAGTAACTGAGGCTGCATCAGATATATCTCTCTCCTCAACAGAGTTGCGGACCCCCGACATCTACACATTACCAAGTATAAGCAATATTTCACGACTTATGAATATCATATAACAACATATAAAATTCCACAGATATCACAAAAAGAGGATAACTTAATATATAATGTTGACGCGGATCTAACGTAACGGGATACTTTACTGACGACAATGAATCCTATGCTCCATGTTTTAACTTATACCTAAAAATAGGCAAAAGACTCAAATCTTCGCTCTGATACCACCTTTGTCACGACCCATCTTTGAGCCGCGACTGTCCTAGGGCATAGGGAGACATAAGGTCACCTAAACCCGTAGAACAACCTATAACTCATAAACTATTACCATTACGTTACCCTTAACCCAAGATCGTAGCCATAATTCCCATGTAATAATCATTCAACATCTAAATTCATTTTCATACTTATCACTTTTAAACTCCATTTTCCAGTATACTAATTGCAACTTAAGTGAGTGTTAATCATACATCTGGGCTATAGTAAGATAATACCCAACCACACATATTAATGATACTCTAAGTTATACCATTATTACAGACTTTTAACAAAACATGGAGCTCTAGAGTGAAACCTCCAAAATTATAACAAAATATGTACATGATGATACCCAACATCAGCAACGCAATTTCCAAGCGGAGATGCAGAACTTGGAATTTACCTTGCCAAACCGTCAACTGATCCTGAAAATAAATAACAACTATAGGGTGAGACAAAGCTCAGTGAGTACATAATAAAACTGTATAAAGTAAGCAAGTGATAGGTGGTCTAGTGATAATTTCTTATAGCAATGAAGTGAAACGAATAAAAATCATTCTTATGGAATAGTTTTCCATATACAGTAATTATTGCATTTTTAGCAGAATATTTCCTTTATGGAAACGGTGTGTTTCCCACATTATCATTATCACTTGAGTGGCGGCTTACGCCTTGCTCACTCCCATTTCAGTCACACGTACAACTGATCGGGTCGCACGTACTGGGGGCCATAAACCCTTCCCAGCTAGGGTTCGGATACTCTTTACCCTATCCGCAGGTTCATTACCATTGTGCACAATGTCTGATGTATTGCCCCACATCAGAGGGGTATTCTGCTTGCCACGATATCATTAAAACATTTTTCCTTTCCATCCATGAAATACTTCAATGGATAGTATATCAATTAAATAATCAAAATTTCCATCATTGATCATATTGGGAAAAGAAGCAACAAGGTTCATGTGGCCAAGTGCCATAAGGGATATTTAATTCAATAATTGGTAAAGCATATCATGCATGCCAAAGAATTGCAATGCATTTTAATTAGAAAAGTGATCCAATATTTAGACTTATATTTAAAGCACAAGAAATATAATATTACAATGGATAATATATAATATCAATTGGGTTGTCATTATTGATCATCCTATAAGATCAAACAATATAGACTCATTTGGCCAAGTGCCATAAAGAAATGTTTGGTTCACTTTGGCTCAATAATCAAGGAAGTATTATATCAACGGTTCAATATTCAATAAGCAGATTAAGCTTATCAAGAAATCAAGATTGTGGAATATCAATGAGCCATTCAACTTTTCAAGGGATAGAAACAATTCAACCATTAAGGTTGGAACAATAAAGGTTCAAGTATATGAAACAAGGAATATTATATTATTAAGTACTCACCTCTTGCTCCTTTGCTCCTATACTGATAGTTCTAATGCAGAGTATAACAAGGCTCCTCGGTATCCCGAGCAATGCCTTTACCTTTTGATTCTACAAATACACCCAAATAATCATACATTAATTCCTACTCCTCAAACTTGCTAATCTCATTCTAACTCAACTTAATATTAACTTCCTACTACTAATCACCAAACACATTCCAATACATTAAACAATAACATACATAAACACATTAATTATTTTATCATTTTATTTCAAAATCCCATGTTGTCCAAATCCTTTCATTAAAACAATTAGGTTCCTTTTCCTTCCTAATTCCTTAATTAAATTTTATGTTTATCAAACTAATGCTTAAACAATCAACATTCATTCACCCATTGAAACTAATCTCTTCCAATTCTCATAAACCCTAACTTTACCAAATTGGGATGATTTGGGGAAAACCCAAAATTACTCAATCAAATCTCAAATTGATCTTTCCAAGATAAAATTAATGTTATGCAAAGCCTACCATAACAATCAAACATCAAACTACACTTCACATTACATACTTTCCTTATATCATGCATTATGCCTTCAAGAATTTCAATTTTTGAATAAAATCTCTAAATTCAAATTTTACATTTTTAAACCACTTTTCAACATCCCAAATAACCTTAGATATTGTTAAAAAAAATTTTGGACACTTCCCCTAAAATTCCTAGTTTGGCCGAACCTTATGCAAATTTCTCTTCATTGATCTTTCATGCTTCCCTTGTTATTATTCACCTATTAAACCCCAAATCCTTAACCCCAATTCTCATATTTCATCACTTAACATGCCAAACTAACTCCTCTTCAAATCATTCCACCAAAATCCAATTATAGAAATCAAAAGAAAAGGAATAATTGCCAACAATTTATCATACTTAGGTTAAGGAAAGAAAGGAATCACTTAAGCAATAAATCTCACCTTGAAATGCTCCAAATTTAGCTCTAAGTTGAAGAACAAGTTGGGAGGTTTTTAGTCCTTGGTGAGGGTGAAATTTTTGGTGTAGGTTACAAATGAAATGGTTTAACACAATTTCATTTTATATACAAATAAAATCAATGGTGGTGATTTAATCACACAAAATCAATGGTCACATTTTTACTTGAAATGGAGGGCTAAGATTGATCAAGATGGATGGTTGAGATGGCCCTTAGGTGTATGGTGACTAAGCATCAAAATAATGAACACCATCATCACCAAAGTGAACCTAATCATGGTGATGGAAAAGTAGAAAGCTTAGGTGTAAAGTTGGCATAAGTCAACAAATATGGCTAACCTAATTCCTTTCTCATCCTAACCCCTAATTAACTTGTTCTAACCATTCTTTAGTCATATTCCACCAACATTTGAGGCCTTAGGGCCGGCCACTCTATGGGCTTGGGCTTTGAGTCCAAAAGCCCATTAACAAGCTCACCCGAAAACGTTTCCCGAACTTAAAATTTTTTTGTAACTTTTTCCTTTCCCTTTCACTTGGCATTTTAAATCTTACCTTCCCATATCATATTAAGCCTAAACTAAGCCATATTGCCTAAAATTAATTCAATAAAACATACAATAAATATTCCTATCTCATAAATGTACACACTCAAGCATTTAGCATCAACAAGAGTTTCTGTCATCCTATCATTATGTCATTGATACTATACCCAAAATTTATATTTTATGGTATTATTATAACTCTGATGAGCTATGGAGACCTTGGGTATTACATTCTACCCCCCTTAAAAAAAATTCGTCCACGAATTTTAAAACTTACCCAATATTGAACAAATGCGGGTACCGTTGTAGCATATCATTCTCGCTATCCCATGTGCATTCCTCTACGTCGTGGTTATGCCATTGGAATTTTACTGTTGGTACTTCTTTGTTTCTCAGCTTCTTTATTTGTCGATCCAGGATGGCAATTGGAACTTTTTCATAAGAAAGGTCTTTGTCAATCTCAATATGTTGGGGTTGCAATATGTGCGATGGATCAGATACATACTTTCTCAACATCGACACATGAAACACTGGATGTACATGTTCCAATGCAGGTGGTAGTGCTAACTTATATGAAACTTCTCCGACTCTACCGAGAATCTCGAAAGGTCCAACAAATCGAGGAGATAGTTTTTCCCTTCTTGCCAAATCTTATTACTCCCTTCATTGGTGAAACTTTCAAGAATACATGGTCCCCTACGGCAAACTGAATATCCTTCCTCTGAAGATCGGCATAGCTCTTGTGACGACTAAAAGCAGTTCTTAATCTCTCCCGAATAACCTTCACCTTTTCCGTGGCTTCCTTGACCATATCAGGGCTTCCAAATATTTATCTCCAACTTCTGCCCAACAGATTAGAGATTGACACTTCCTCCCGTACAATGCTTCATAAGGTGCCATTCCTATAGAAGAATGATAACTATTATTGTATGCAAATTCAACAAGCGAAAGGTGCTTATCCCAGCCACCTCCAAAGTCTATAACACACATGCGAAGCATATCCTCCAATGTCTGAATTGTCCTCTTAGACTGCCCATCAGTCTGCGGATGGAAAGCGGTGCTGAAGTCGAGTTGTGTTCCCAATGCCTCTTGTAGTCGTTGCCAAAATCCCGAAGTAAATTGAGTACCTCGATCCGAAATAATTGAAAATGGAACTCCATGCAATCTTACTATGTTATCCACATAAATACGAGCATAATCGACTGTTGTATACGTGGTCTTTACTTCAATAAGGTGTGCCGACTTTGTCAATCGGTCCACAATGACCCAGATGGAGTCATAACCTTTCATCGTCTTGGATAATCCCACTACAAAATCCATGGTAACACGTTCCCATTTCCATTCTGGCAATTTTATCTCCTGAAGTAATCCAGAAGGTCGTTGATGTTTGAACTTCACCTGCTGACAGGTAAGACAAGAGGCAACAAAATTCGCTACGTCCTTCTTTAATCCTGGCCACCAATATGAACCTTTTACGTCGTGATACATTTTGGTGGCACCCGGGTGTACACTATAAAGGGTCTGGTGCGCTTCCTTCAAAATTTTCTCTCTCAGACCTTCTACATTCGGCACACAAAGCCGATTGCCATATTTCAGAATGTTTTCTTCCACCCCGAACTCTGGAGCTTGCCCCTTTTCTAAATCTTCCTTGATCTTTACCAAATGAGGATCTTGACTTTGAAAAGTCTTGATTTCATCAATAAGCTTCGGCTTTACTTGGAAGTAAGCTAACAATACTTGTGAGTCACTTACCTCCATTGCAAGCCTTCATCAAACATTCGCTTCACCTCTCTCACCACCGGTCTCCTTCGTCCCTCTATGTGAGAAAGGCTACCCATAGATTTTCTACTAAGAGCATCTGTAACAACATTGGCTTTACCAGGGTGATAGAAGATTTGACAATCATAATCCTTAAATAATTCTACCCATCGTCGTTGTCTCAGATTTAAATCCCTTTGCTTTAAAATATACTGAAGGCTCTTATGATCAGTATAGATCTCGCACTTTTCCCCATATAAATAATGTCTCCATATTTTTAAAGCAAAGACTACCGCTGCCATTTCTAGATCATCAGTAGGGTAGTTCACCTCATGTCTCCTCAATTGCCTAGATGCATAGGCAATAACCTTCCCATTCTGCATTAATACACACCCTAAGCCAACTCTTGAGGCATCACAGTATATAGCAAAACCTTCATTCCCATCAGGTAAGGCTAATACTGGAGCTGAAATCAAGAAATCCTTAAGCTTTTGGAAACTGTCTTCGCAAGCTTCATCCCACTTATACTTAACTTGCTTCCTAGTAAGCTTTGTTAATGGTGCCGCTATCTTGGAGAAGTCTTTTATGAATCGGCGGTAGTAACTTGCTAATCCCAAGAAACTCCTCACCTCCGTAACTGTTGTGGGTCGAGGCCAATTTGTTATCGCTTCCACTTTCTTAGGGTCTACCTTAATTCCTTCCTTACTCACCACATGTCCAAGGAAACATACTTGTTCCAGCCAAAAGTCACACTTTGACAACTTGGCATAAAGCTTATGTTCCCTTAGAGTCTGTAACACCATTCTTAACTGTTTTTCGTGATCCTCCTTACTCTTTGAGTAGATCAAGATATCGTCAATAAACACGATTACAAACTTATCCAAGAAAGGTTTGAATACTCGATTCATCAGGTCCATGAAAGCTGCTGGGGCATTGGTCAATCCAAACGGCAACACAGTGAATTCATAATGATCATATCTTGTTCTGAATGCAGTCTTACAAACATCCTCGCCTTGAATCTTTAGCTGATGATATCCTGATCGTAAATCAATTTTCGAGAAGTACTTAGCCCTTTGTAACTGGTCGAATAAATCATCAATCCTTGGTAAAGGATATTTATTCTTCACAGTCACCCTATTCAGCTGCCTATAGTCAATACACAATCTAAGAGATCCATCTTTCTTTTTGACAAACAAGACTGGAGCGCCCCACGGAGAACTACTCGGTCTAATGAAGCCCTTATCAAGTAAATCTTGCAATTGAACTTTCAATTCCTTTAACTCTAAAGGTGCCATCCGGTAGGGCGGTGTTGATATCGGTTGAGTTCCAGGTAGAAGCTCAATCGAAAACTCAATTTCTCTATCTGGGGGTATCCCTGGCAACTCCTTAGGAAAGACATCGGAAAAAATCTTCTACGACAGGTATCTTCTTAAGATCACTATTTTCCTTATTAACATCCACTACCTGTGCTAGATATGCTTGACATCCCTTCCTTAACATCCTTTTTACTCCCATAGCCGAAATAAGACTTATAGGCGAATCACTCCGATTCCCTTGAAATCTAAACTTCTGCCCATATTCTCCCTTAAAATCAATTCCTTTACCCCGACAATCTATTCTAGCATTATGCTGGGATAACCAATCCATACCTAATATAATATCAAATCCTAACATCTCTAGCTTAATCAAATTCACAGGAAGTTTTCTACTTTCAATTTCAACCACACAATCTGCATACATTCGATCTACTGTCACCTTATCTTCTAATGGAGTGCTTATGATCAAAGGTTCATGCATAACTTCCTTATCTCTTCCTAACCTTCTAGCAAAATATGGTGAAACAAAAGAGTGAGTCGCACCCGAATCAAATAAATAATTAGCACCTATTGGCTGGGTCAGGGGCTTCCTTTGTCAAGGCTTCCTCTCCTTCTTCCCCTGAAAATTCTGGCCGTTTGAATTTCTTCAGATCATGCACTGTAACTCCTTCCTCTGATAACATTCGTCTCCTCACTCTACGTGGTGCTCGTGGTAAAATGGGAGGTGCATCATCCTCTTGTGGTGCAGGTGGTGGTGGAACTTCCTGACGTTGTCGCCTCAAGTTCAAAAGTTCCTGCCTCATCGCTTCACATTCTTGTCGTAATGCTTCCATATTCTCTGGTGGTCTTGGTCTTCCACTACTCGCGATACTCTGCCTCGATCGGGAAGATTCCTGATCAATATTCTGAACAGACGCAGCATCAGATGCTGCATCTGGGACGAGGCTATCAGCTTCCTGGGATCCTTGTCCCTCTGGCTGAGCGATCCTGTAGGGCAACATCTATGCCAAAATAATATGCATAGCGTCATTTGCCCTTCAAAATCTTGATATTCAAGATACATAAAAATTATACATACACATTAATCATCAATTCACTTTACTCACATTATCCCATATTCATACATATACCATTTGGCCATTGTACATAATTCACAGAGCAAAATCATTATCACATAATAACCATTTTCATATAAACATTGCAACACCTTCATTATTATTTCTTTGTTCTATAAACATACACACATATGTACAAGTACTACATAGCTGTAGCATTCTTTTAGTTATCCTAAGTTTAGATCATTCCTACCATTTTTTTTTTTATACATATAAAGCATACTATGCCCAAAATGTGATCATGGTCTACCTACCCATAATCTATCCCCTACTCCTCAGATTCCCTCTGATCATTAGAGGCCTCTTCCTTTCCTGGTCCTACTTGCCTACGGGCCGTAGACATCATAGATGAGGACAGCAAACGTCTCCTCACCGGACATCTCTCCTCAGAGTGGTCGAATCTTCCACATGCAGCACACAGATGCTCGGGAAATCCCAGCATCAAATCTCTAAGAGGTAAAATCGGTCTTGCCCCTGGGTTCCTACACCTATTGCTAATCCTTGCCAGCTCCCACTTCAAACTCCTCACTGTCCTCCTCAGGCTAAATACTTCATTCCATAACATATGAAGCTCTCTCATAATCTCTTCATTCTTAGTCTTCATCCTAACTACCCAAACAGGATTAGGATCCTCCTCTGGATCATTCTCCTCTGAATCAGGATAAGTAACTGAGGCTGCATCAGATATATCTCTCTCCTCAACAGAGTTGCGGACCCCCGACATCTACACATTACCAAGTATAAGCAATATTTCACGACTTATGAATATCATATAACAACATATAAAATTCCACAGATATCACAAAAAGAGGATAACTTAATATATAATGTTGACGCGGATCTAACGTAACGGGATACTTTACTGACGACAATGAATCCTATGCTCCATGTTTTAACTTATACCTAAAAATAGGCAAAAGACTCAAATCTTCGCTCTGATACCACCTTTGTCACGACCCATCTTTGAGCCGCGACTGTCCTAGGGCATAGGGAGACATAAGGTCACCTAAACCCGTAGAACAACCTATAACTCATAAACTATTACCATTACGTTACCCTTAACCCAAGATCGTAGCCATAATTCCCATGTAATAATCATTCAACATCTAAATTCATTTTCATACTTATCACTTTTAAACTCCATTTTCCAGTATACTAATTGCAACTTAAGTGAGTGTTAATCATACATCTGGGCTATAGTAAGATAATACCCAACCACACATATTAATGATACTCTAAGTTATACCATTATTACAGACTTTTAACAAAACATGGAGCTCTAGAGTGAAACCTCCAAAATTATAACAAAATATGTACATGATGATACCCAACATCAGCAACGCAATTTCCAAGCGGAGATGCAGAACTTGGAATTTACCTTGCCAAACCGTCAACTGATCCTGAAAATAAATAACAACTATAGGGTGAGACAAAGCTCAGTGAGTACATAATAAAACTGTATAAAGTAAGCAAGTGATAGGTGGTCTAGTGATAATTTCTTATAGCAATGAAGTGAAACGAATAAAAATCATTCTTATGGAATAGTTTTCCATATACAGTAATTATTGCATTTTTAGCAGAATATTTCCTTTATGGAAACGGTGTGTTTCCCACATTATCATTATCACTTGAGTGGCGGCTTACGCCTTGCTCACTCCCATTTCAGTCACACGTACAACTGATCGGGTCGCACGTACTGGGGGCCATAAACCCTTCCCAGCTAGGGTTCGGATACTCTTTACCCTATCCGCAGGTTCATTACCATTGTGCACAATGTCTGATGTATTGCCCCACATCAGAGGGGTATTCTGCTTGCCACGATATCATTAAAACATTTTTCCTTTCCATCCATGAAATACTTCAATGGATAGTATATCAATTAAATAATCAAAATTTCCATCATTGATCATATTGGGAAAAGAAGCAACAAGGTTCATGTGGCCAAGTGCCATAAGGGATATTTAATTCAATAATTGGTAAAGCATATCATGCATGCCAAAGAATTGCAATGCATTTTAATTAGAAAAGTGATCCAATATTTAGACTTATATTTAAAGCACAAGAAATATAATATTACAATGGATAATATATAATATCAATTGGGTTGTCATTATTGATCATCCTATAAGATCAAACAATATAGACTCATTTGGCCAAGTGCCATAAAGAAATGTTTGGTTCACTTTGGCTCAATAATCAAGGAAGTATTATATCAACGGTTCAATATTCAATAAGCAGATTAAGCTTATCAAGAAATCAAGATTGTGGAATATCAATGAGCCATTCAACTTTTCAAGGGATAGAAACAATTCAACCATTAAGGTTGGAACAATAAAGGTTCAAGTATATGAAACAAGGAATATTATATTATTAAGTACTCACCTCTTGCTCCTTTGCTCCTATACTGATAGTTCTAATGCAGAGTATAACAAGGCTCCTCGGTATCCCGAGCAATGCCTTTACCTTTTGATTCTACAAATACACCCAAATAATCATACATTAATTCCTACTCCTCAAACTTGCTAATCTCATTCTAACTCAACTTAATATTAACTTCCTACTACTAATCACCAAACACATTCCAATACATTAAACAATAACATACATAAACACATTAATTATTTTATCATTTTATTTCAAAATCCCATGTTGTCCAAATCCTTTCATTAAAACAATTAGGTTCCTTTTCCTTCCTAATTCCTTAATTAAATTTTATGTTTATCAAACTAATGCTTAAACAATCAACATTCATTCACCCATTGAAACTAATCTCTTCCAATTCTCATAAACCCTAACTTTACCAAATTGGGATGATTTGGGGAAAACCCAAAATTACTCAATCAAATCTCAAATTGATCTTTCCAAGATAAAATTAATGTTATGCAAAGCCTACCATAACAATCAAACATCAAACTACACTTCACATTACATACTTTCCTTATATCATGCATTATGCCTTCAAGAATTTCAATTTTTGAATAAAATCTCTAAATTCAAATTTTACATTTTTAAACCACTTTTCAACATCCCAAATAACCTTAGATATTGTTAAAAAAAATTTTGGACACTTCCCCTAAAATTCCTAGTTTGGCCGAACCTTATGCAAATTTCTCTTCATTGATCTTTCATGCTTCCCTTGTTATTATTCACCTATTAAACCCCAAATCCTTAACCCCAATTCTCATATTTCATCACTTAACATGCCAAACTAACTCCTCTTCAAATCATTCCACCAAAATCCAATTATAGAAATCAAAAGAAAAGGAATAATTGCCAACAATTTATCATACTTAGGTTAAGGAAAGAAAGGAATCACTTAAGCAATAAATCTCACCTTGAAATGCTCCAAATTTAGCTCTAAGTTGAAGAACAAGTTGGGAGGTTTTTAGTCCTTGGTGAGGGTGAAATTTTTGGTGTAGGTTACAAATGAAATGGTTTAACACAATTTCATTTTATATACAAATAAAATCAATGGTGGTGATTTAATCACACAAAATCAATGGTCACATTTTTACTTGAAATGGAGGGCTAAGATTGATCAAGATGGATGGTTGAGATGGCCCTTAGGTGTATGGTGACTAAGCATCAAAATAATGAACACCATCATCACCAAAGTGAACCTAATCATGGTGATGGAAAAGTAGAAAGCTTAGGTGTAAAGTTGGCATAAGTCAACAAATATGGCTAACCTAATTCCTTTCTCATCCTAACCCCTAATTAACTTGTTCTAACCATTCTTTAGTCATATTCCACCAACATTTGAGGCCTTAGGGCCGGCCACTCTATGGGCTTGGGCTTTGAGTCCAAAAGCCCATTAACAAGCTCACCCGAAAACGTTTCCCGAACTTAAAATTTTTTTGTAACTTTTTCCTTTCCCTTTCACTTGGCATTTTAAATCTTACCTTCCCATATCATATTAAGCCTAAACTAAGCCATATTGCCTAAAATTAATTCAATAAAACATACAATAAATATTCCTATCTCATAAATGTACACACTCAAGCATTTAGCATCAACAAGAGTTTCTGTCATCCTATCATTATGTCATTGATACTATACCCAAAATTTATATTTTATGGTATTATTATAACTCTGATGAGCTATGGAGACCTTGGGTATTACATTCTACCCCCCTTAAAAAAAATTCGTCCACGAATTTTAAAACTTACCCAATATTGAACAAATGCGGGTACCGTTGTAGCATATCATTCTCGCTATCCCATGTGCATTCCTCTACGTCGTGGTTATGCCATTGGAATTTTACTGTTGGTACTTCTTTGTTTCTCAGCTTCTTTATTTGTCGATCCAGGATGGCAATTGGAACTTTTTCATAAGAAAGGTCTTTGTCAATCTCAATATGTTGGGGTTGCAATATGTGCGATGGATCAGATACATACTTTCTCAACATCGACACATGAAACACTGGATGTACATGTTCCAATGCAGGTGGTAGTGCTAACTTATATGAAACTTCTCCGACTCTACCGAGAATCTCGAAAGGTCCAACAAATCGAGGAGATAGTTTTTCCCTTCTTGCCAAATCTTATTACTCCCTTCATTGGTGAAACTTTCAAGAATACATGGTCCCCTACGGCAAACTGAATATCCTTCCTCTGAAGATCGGCATAGCTCTTGTGACGACTAAAAGCAGTTCTTAATCTCTCCCGAATAACCTTCACCTTTTCCGTGGCTTCCTTGACCATATCAGGGCTTCCAAATATTTATCTCCAACTTCTGCCCAACAGATTAGAGATTGACACTTCCTCCCGTACAATGCTTCATAAGGTGCCATTCCTATAGAAGAATGATAACTATTATTGTATGCAAATTCAACAAGCGAAAGGTGCTTATCCCAGCCACCTCCAAAGTCTATAACACACATGCGAAGCATATCCTCCAATGTCTGAATTGTCCTCTTAGACTGCCCATCAGTCTGCGGATGGAAAGCGGTGCTGAAGTCGAGTTGTGTTCCCAATGCCTCTTGTAGTCGTTGCCAAAATCCCGAAGTAAATTGAGTACCTCGATCCGAAATAATTGAAAATGGAACTCCATGCAATCTTACTATGTTATCCACATAAATACGAGCATAATCGACTGTTGTATACGTGGTCTTTACTTCAATAAGGTGTGCCGACTTTGTCAATCGGTCCACAATGACCCAGATGGAGTCATAACCTTTCATCGTCTTGGATAATCCCACTACAAAATCCATGGTAACACGTTCCCATTTCCATTCTGGCAATTTTATCTCCTGAAGTAATCCAGAAGGTCGTTGATGTTCGAACTTCACCTGCTGACAGGTAAGACAAGAGGCAACAAAATTCGCTACGTCCTTCTTTAATCCTGGCCACCAATATGAACCTTTTACGTCGTGATACATTTTGGTGGCACCCGGGTGTACACTATAAAGGGTCTGGTGCGCTTCCTTCAAAATTTTCTCTCTCAGACCTTCTACATTCGGCACACAAAGCCGATTGCCATATTTCAGAATGTTTTCTTCCACCCCGAACTCTGGAGCTTGCCCCTTTTCTAAATCTTCCTTGATCTTTACCAAATGAGGATCTTGACTTTGAAAAGTCTTGATTTCATCAATAAGCTTCGGCTTTACTTGGAAGTAAGCTAACAATACTTGTGAGTCACTTACCTCCATTGCAAGCCTTCATCAAACATTCGCTTCACCTCTCTCACCACCGGTCTCCTTCGTCCCTCTATGTGAGAAAGGCTACCCATAGATTTTCTACTAAGAGCATCTGCAACAACATTGGCTTTACCAGGGTGATAGAAGATTTGACAATCATAATCTTTAAATAATTCTACCCATCGCCGTTGTCTCAGATTTAAATCCCTTTGCTTTAAAATATACTGAAGGCTCTTATGATCAGTATAGATCTCGCACTTTTCCCCATATAAATAATGTCTCCATATTTTTAAAGCAAAGACTATCGCTGCCATTTCTAGATCATGAGTAGGGTAGTTCACCTCATGTCTCCTCAATTGCCTAGATGCATAGGCAATAACCTTCCCATTCTGCATTAATACACACCCTAAGCCAACTATTGAGGCATCACAGTATATAGCAAAACCTTCATTCCCATCAGGTAAGGCTAATACTGGAGCTGAAATCAAGAAATCCTTAAGCTTTTGGAAACTGTCTTCGCAAGCTTCATCCCACTTATACTTAACTTGCTTCCTAGTAAGCTTTGTTAATGGTGCCGCTATCTTGGAGAAGTCTTTTATGAATCGGCGGTAGTAACTTGCTAATCCCAAGAAACTCCTCACCTCCGTAACTGTTGTGGGTCGAGGCCAATTTGTTATCGCTTCCACTTTCTTAGGGTCTACCTTAATTCCTTCCTTACTCACCACATGTCCAAGGAAACATACTTGTTCCAGCCAAAAGTCACACTTTGACAACTTGGCATAAAGCTTATGTTCCCTTAGAGTCTGTAACACCATTCTTAACTATTTTTCGTGATCCTCCTTACTCTTTGAGTAGATCAAGATATCGTCAATAAACACGATTACAAACTTATCCAAGAAAGGTTTGAATACTCGATTCATCAGGTCCATGAAAGCTGCTGGGGCATTGGTCAATCCAAACGGCAACACAGTGAATTCATAATGATCATATCTTGTTCTGAATGCAGTCTTACAAACATCCTCGCCTTGAATCTTTAGCTGATGATATCCTGATCGTAAATCAATTTTCGAGAAGTACTTAGCCCCTTGTAACTGGTCGAATAAATCATCAATCCTTGGTAAAGGATATTTATTCTTCACAGTCACCCTATTCAGCTGCCTATAGTCAATACACAATCTAAGAGATCCATCTTTCTTTTTGACAAACAAGACTGGAGTGCCCCACGGAGAACTACTCGGTCTAATGAAGCCCTTATCAAGTAAATCTTGCAATTGAACTTTCAATTCCTTTAACTCTAAAGGTGCCATCCGGTAGGGCGGTGTTGATATCGGTTGAGTTCCAGGTAGAAGCTCAATCGAAAACTCAATTTCTCTATCTGGGGGTATCCCTGGCAACTCCTTAGGAAAGACATCGGAGAAAATCTTCTACGACAGGTATCTTCTTAAGATCACTATTTTCCTTATTAACATCCACTACCTGTGCTAGATATGCTTGACATCCCTTCCTTAACATCCTTTTTACTCCCAAAGCCGAAATAAGACTTATAGGCGAATCACTCCGATTCCCCTGAAATCTAAACTTCTGCCCATATTCTCCCTTAAAATCAATTCCTTTACCCCGACAATCTATTCTAGCATTATGCTGGGATAACCAATCCATACCTAATATAATATCAAATCCTAACATCTCTAGCTTAATCAAATTCACAGGAAGTTTTCTACTTTCAATTTCAACCACACAATCTGCATACATTCGATCTACTGTCACCTTATCTTCTAATGGAGTGCTTATGATCAAAGGTTCATGCATAACTTCCTTATCTCTTCCTAACCTTCTAGCAAAATATGGTGAAACAAAAGAGTGAGTCGCACCCGAATCAAATAAATAATTAGCACCTATTGGCTGGGTCAGGGGCTTCCTTTGTCAAGGCTTCCTCTCCTTCTTCCCCTGAAAATTCTGGCGGTTTGAATTTCTTCAGATCATGCACTGTAACTCCTTCCTCTGATAACATTCGTCTCCTCACTCTACGTGGTGCTCGTGGTAAAATGGGAGGTGCATCATCCTCTTGTGGTGCAGGTGGTGGTGGAACTTCCTGACGTTGTCGCCTCAAGTTCAAAAGTTCCTGCCTCATCGCTTCACATTCTTGTCGTAATGCTTCCATATTCTCTGGTGGTCTTGGTCTTCCACTACTCGCGATACTCTGCCTCGATCGGGAAGATTCCTGATCAATATTTTGAACAGACGCAGCATCAGATGCTGCATCTGGGATGAGGCTATCAGCTTCCTGGGATCCTTGTCCCTCTGGCTGAGCGATCCTGTAGGGCAACATCTATGCCAAAATAATATGCATAGCGTCATTTGCCCTTCAAAATCTTGATATTCAAGATACACAAAAATTATACATACACATTAATCATCAATTCACTTTACTCACATTATCCCATATTCATACATATACCATTTGGCCATTGTACATAATTCACAGAGCAAAATCATTATCACATAATAACCATTTTCATATAAACATTGCAACACCTTCATTATTATTTCTTTGTTCTATAAACATACACACATATGTACAAGTACTACATAGCTGTAGCATTCTTTTAGTTATCCTAAGTTTAGATCATTCCTACCATTTTTTTTTTTATACATATAAAGCATACTATGCCCAAAATGTGATCATGGTCTACCTACCCATAATCTATCCCCTACTCCTCAGATTCCCTCTGATCATTAGAGGCCTCTTCCTTTCCTGGTCCTACTTGCCTACGGGCCGTAGACATCATAGATGAGGACAGCAAACGTCTCCTCACCGGACATCTCTCCTCAGAGTGGTCGAATCTTCCACATGCAGCACACAGATGCTCGGGAAATCCCAGCATCAAATCTCTAAGAGGTAAAATCGGTCTTGCCCCTGGGTTCCTACAACTATTGCTAATCCTTGCCAGCTCCCACTTCAAACTCCTCACTGTCCTCCTCAGGCTAAATACTTCATTCCACAACATATGAAGCTCTCTCATAATCTCTTCATTCTTAGTCTTCATCCTAACTACCCAAACAGGATTAGGATCCTCCTCTGGATCATTCTCCTCTGAATCAGGATAAGTAACTGAGGCTGCATCAGATATATCTCTCTCCTCAACAGAGTTGCGGACCCCCGACATCTACACATTACCAAGTATAAGCAATATTTCACGACTTATGAATATCATATAACAACATATAAAATTCCACAGATATCACAAAAAGAGGATAACTTAATATATAATGTTGACGCGGATCTAACGTAACGGGATACTTTACTGACGACAATGAATCCTATGCTCCATGTTTTAACTTATACCTAAAAATAGGCAAAAGACTCAAATCTTCGCTCTGATACCACCTTTGTCACGACCCATCTTTGAGCCGCGACTGTCCTAGGGCATAGGGAGACATAAGGTCACCTAAACCCGTAGAACAACCTATAACTCATAAACTATTACCATTACGTTACCCTTAACCCAAGATCGTAGCCATAATTCCCATGTAATAATCATTCAACATCTAAATTCATTTTCATACTTATCACTTTTAAACTCCATTTTCCAGTATACTAATTGCAACTTAAGTGAGTGTTAATCATACATCTGGGCTATAGTAAGATAATACCCAACCACACATATTAATGATACTCTAAGTTATACCATTATTACAGACTTTTAACAAAACATGGAGCTCTAGAGTGAAACCTCCAAAATTATAACAAAATATGTACATGATGATACCCAACATCAGCAACGCAATTTCCAAGCGGAGATGCAGAACTTGGAATTTACCTTGCCAAACCGTCAACTGATCCTGAAAATAAATAACAACTATAGGGTGAGACAAAGCTCAGTGAGTACATAATAAAACTGTATAAAGTAAGCAAGTGATAGGTGGTCTAGTGATAATTTCTTATAGCAATGAAGTGAAACGAATAAAAATCATTCTTATGGAATAGTTTTCCATATACAGTAATTATTGCATTTTTAGCAGAATATTTCCTTTATGGAAACGGTGTGTTTCCCACATTATCATTATCACTTGAGTGGCGGCTTACGCCTTGCTCACTCCCATTTCAGTCACACGTACAACTGATCGGGTCGCACGTACTGGGGGCCATAAACCCTTCCCAGCTAGGGTTCGGATACTCTTTACCCTATCCGCAGGTTCATTACCATTGTGCACAATGTCTGATGTATTGCCCCACATCAGAGGGGTATTCTGCTTGCCACGATATCATTAAAACATTTTTCCTTTCCATCCATGAAATACTTCAATGGATAGTATATCAATTAAATAATCAAAATTTCCATCATTGATCATATTGGGAAAAGAAGCAACAAGGTTCATGTGGCCAAGTGCCATAAGGGATATTTAATTCAATAATTGGTAAAGCATATCATGCATGCCAAAGAATTGCAATGCATTTTAATTAGAAAAGTGATCCAATATTTAGACTTATATTTAAAGCACAAGAAATATAATATTACAATGGATAATATATAATATCAATTGGGTTGTCATTATTGATCATCCTATAAGATCAAACAATATAGACTCATTTGGCCAAGTGCCATAAAGAAATGTTTGGTTCACTTTGGCTCAATAATCAAGGAAGTATTATATCAACGGTTCAATATTCAATAAGCAGATTAAGCTTATCAAGAAATCAAGATTGTGGAATATCAATGAGCCATTCAACTTTTCAAGGGATAGAAACAATTCAACCATTAAGGTTGGAACAATAAAGGTTCAAGTATATGAAACAAGGAATATTATATTATTAAGTACTCACCTCTTGCTCCTTTGCTCCTATACTGATAGTTCTAATGCAGAGTATAACAAGGCTCCTCGGTATCCCGAGCAATGCCTTTACCTTTTGATTCTACAAATACACCCAAATAATCATACATTAATTCCTACTCCTCAAACTTGCTAATCTCATTCTAACTCAACTTAATATTAACTTCCTACTACTAATCACCAAACACATTCCAATACATTAAACAATAACATACATAAACACATTAATTATTTTATCATTTTATTTCAAAATCCCATGTTGTCCAAATCCTTTCATTAAAACAATTAGGTTCCTTTTCCTTCCTAATTCCTTAATTAAATTTTATGTTTATCAAACTAATGCTTAAACAATCAACATTCATTCACCCATTGAAACTAATCTCTTCCAATTCTCATAAACCCTAACTTTACCAAATTGGGATGATTTGGGGAAAACCCAAAATTACTCAATCAAATCTCAAATTGATCTTTCCAAGATAAAATTAATGTTATGCAAAGCCTACCATAACAATCAAACATCAAACTACACTTCACATTACATACTTTCCTTATATCATGCATTATGCCTTCAAGAATTTCAATTTTTGAATAAAATCTCTAAATTCAAATTTTACATTTTTAAACCACTTTTCAACATCCCAAATAACCTTAGATATTGTTAAAAAAAATTTTGGACACTTCCCCTAAAATTCCTAGTTTGGCCGAACCTTATGCAAATTTCTCTTCATTGATCTTTCATGCTTCCCTTGTTATTATTCACCTATTAAACCCCAAATCCTTAACCCCAATTCTCATATTTCATCACTTAACATGCCAAACTAACTCCTCTTCAAATCATTCCACCAAAATCCAATTATAGAAATCAAAAGAAAAGGAATAATTGCCAACAATTTATCATACTTAGGTTAAGGAAAGAAAGGAATCACTTAAGCAATAAATCTCACCTTGAAATGCTCCAAATTTAGCTCTAAGTTGAAGAACAAGTTGGGAGGTTTTTAGTCCTTGGTGAGGGTGAAATTTTTGGTGTAGGTTACAAATGAAATGGTTTAACACAATTTCATTTTATATACAAATAAAATCAATGGTGGTGATTTAATCACACAAAATCAATGGTCACATTTTTACTTGAAATGGAGGGCTAAGATTGATCAAGATGGATGGTTGAGATGGCCCTTAGGTGTATGGTGACTAAGCATCAAAATAATGAACACCATCATCACCAAAGTGAACCTAATCATGGTGATGGAAAAGTAGAAAGCTTAGGTGTAAAGTTGGCATAAGTCAACAAATATGGCTAACCTAATTCCTTTCTCATCCTAACCCCTAATTAACTTGTTCTAACCATTCTTTAGTCATATTCCACCAACATTTGAGGCCTTAGGGCCGGCCACTCTATGGGCTTGGGCTTTGAGTCCAAAAGCCCATTAACAAGCTCACCCGAAAACGTTTCCCGAACTTAAAATTTTTTTGTAACTTTTTCCTTTCCCTTTCACTTGGCATTTTAAATCTTACCTTCCCATATCATATTAAGCCTAAACTAAGCCATATTGCCTAAAATTAATTCAATAAAACATACAATAAATATTCCTATCTCATAAATGTACACACTCAAGCATTTAGCATCAACAAGAGTTTCTGTCATCCTATCATTATGTCATTGATACTATACCCAAAATTTATATTTTATGGTATTATTATAACTCTGATGAGCTATGGAGACCTTGGGTATTACATTCTACCCCCCTTAAAAAAAATTCGTCCACGAATTTTAAAACTTACCCAATATTGAACAAATGCGGGTACCGTTGTAGCATATCATTCTCGCTATCCCATGTGCATTCCTCTACGTCGTGGTTATGCCATTGGAATTTTACTGTTGGTACTTCTTTGTTTCTCAGCTTCTTTATTTGTCGATCCAGGATGGCAATTGGAACTTTTTCATAAGAAAGGTCTTTGTCAATCTCAATATGTTGGGGTTGCAATATGTGCGATGGATCAGATACATACTTTCTCAACATCGACACATGAAACACTGGATGTACATGTTCCAATGCAGGTGGTAGTGCTAACTTATATGAAACTTCTCCGACTCTACCGAGAATCTCGAAAGGTCCAACAAATCGAGGAGATAGTTTTTCCCTTCTTGCCAAATCTTATTACTCCCTTCATTGGTGAAACTTTCAAGAATACATGGTCCCCTACGGCAAACTGAATATCCTTCCTCTGAAGATCGGCATAGCTCTTGTGACGACTAAAAGCAGTTCTTAATCTCTCCCGAATAACCTTCACCTTTTCCGTGGCTTCCTTGACCATATCAGGGCTTCCAAATATTTATCTCCAACTTCTGCCCAACAGATTAGAGATTGACACTTCCTCCCGTACAATGCTTCATAAGGTGCCATTCCTATAGAAGAATGATAACTATTATTGTATGCAAATTCAACAAGCGAAAGGTGCTTATCCCAGCCACCTCCAAAGTCTATAACACACATGCGAAGCATATCCTCCAATGTCTGAATTGTCCTCTTAGACTGCCCATCAGTCTGCGGATGGAAAGCGGTGCTGAAGTCGAGTTGTGTTCCCAATGCCTCTTGTAGTCGTTGCCAAAATCCCGAAGTAAATTGAGTACCTCGATCCGAAATAATTGAAAATGGAACTCCATGCAATCTTACTATGTTATCCACATAAATACGAGCATAATCGACTGTTGTATACGTGGTCTTTACTTCAATAAGGTGTGCCGACTTTGTCAATCGGTCCACAATGACCCAGATGGAGTCATAACCTTTCATCGTCTTGGATAATCCCACTACAAAATCCATGGTAACACGTTCCCATTTCCATTCTGGCAATTTTATCTCCTGAAGTAATCCAGAAGGTCGTTGATGTTCGAACTTCACCTGCTGACAGGTAAGACAAGAGGCAACAAAATTCGCTACGTCCTTCTTTAATCCTGGCCACCAATATGAACCTTTTACGTCGTGATACATTTTGGTGGCACCCGGGTGTACACTATAAAGGGTCTGGTGCGCTTCCTTCAAAATTTTCTCTCTCAGACCTTCTACATTCGGCACACAAAGCCGATTGCCATATTTCAGAATGTTTTCTTCCACCCCGAACTCTGGAGCTTGCCCCTTTTCTAAATCTTCCTTGATCTTTACCAAATGAGGATCTTGACTTTGAAAAGTCTTGATTTCATCAATAAGCTTCGGCTTTACTTGGAAGTAAGCTAACAATACTTGTGAGTCACTTACCTCCATTGCAAGCCTTCATCAAACATTCGCTTCACCTCTCTCACCACCGGTCTCCTTCGTCCCTCTATGTGAGAAAGGCTACCCATAGATTTTCTACTAAGAGCATCTGCAACAACATTGGCTTTACCAGGGTGATAGAAGATTTGACAATCATAATCTTTAAATAATTCTACCCATCGCCGTTGTCTCAGATTTAAATCCCTTTGCTTTAAAATATACTGAAGGCTCTTATGATCAGTATAGATCTCGCACTTTTCCCCATATAAATAATGTCTCCATATTTTTAAAGCAAAGACTATCGCTGCCATTTCTAGATCATGAGTAGGGTAGTTCACCTCATGTCTCCTCAATTGCCTAGATGCATAGGCAATAACCTTCCCATTCTGCATTAATACACACCCTAAGCCAACTATTGAGGCATCACAGTATATAGCAAAACCTTCATTCCCATCAGGTAAGGCTAATACTGGAGCTGAAATCAAGAAATCCTTAAGCTTTTGGAAACTGTCTTCGCAAGCTTCATCCCACTTATACTTAACTTGCTTCCTAGTAAGCTTTGTTAATGGTGCCGCTATCTTGGAGAAGTCTTTTATGAATCGGCGGTAGTAACTTGCTAATCCCAAGAAACTCCTCACCTCCGTAACTGTTGTGGGTCGAGGCCAATTTGTTATCGCTTCCACTTTCTTAGGGTCTACCTTAATTCCTTCCTTACTCACCACATGTCCAAGGAAACATACTTGTTCCAGCCAAAAGTCACACTTTGACAACTTGGCATAAAGCTTATGTTCCCTTAGAGTCTGTAACACCATTCTTAACTATTTTTCGTGATCCTCCTTACTCTTTGAGTAGATCAAGATATCGTCAATAAACACGATTACAAACTTATCCAAGAAAGGTTTGAATACTCGATTCATCAGGTCCATGAAAGCTGCTGGGGCATTGGTCAATCCAAACGGCAACACAGTGAATTCATAATGATCATATCTTGTTCTGAATGCAGTCTTACAAACATCCTCGCCTTGAATCTTTAGCTGATGATATCCTGATCGTAAATCAATTTTCGAGAAGTACTTAGCCCCTTGTAACTGGTCGAATAAATCATCAATCCTTGGTAAAGGATATTTATTCTTCACAGTCACCCTATTCAGCTGCCTATAGTCAATACACAATCTAAGAGATCCATCTTTCTTTTTGACAAACAAGACTGGAGTGCCCCACGGAGAACTACTCGGTCTAATGAAGCCCTTATCAAGTAAATCTTGCAATTGAACTTTCAATTCCTTTAACTCTAAAGGTGCCATCCGGTAGGGCGGTGTTGATATCGGTTGAGTTCCAGGTAGAAGCTCAATCGAAAACTCAATTTCTCTATCTGGGGGTATCCCTGGCAACTCCTTAGGAAAGACATCGGAGAAAATCTTCTACGACAGGTATCTTCTTAAGATCACTATTTTCCTTATTAACATCCACTACCTGTGCTAGATATGCTTGACATCCCTTCCTTAACATCCTTTTTACTCCCAAAGCCGAAATAAGACTTATAGGCGAATCACTCCGATTCCCCTGAAATCTAAACTTCTGCCCATATTCTCCCTTAAAATCAATTCCTTTACCCCGACAATCTATTCTAGCATTATGCTGGGATAACCAATCCATACCTAATATAATATCAAATCCTAACATCTCTAGCTTAATCAAATTCACAGGAAGTTTTCTACTTTCAATTTCAACCACACAATCTGCATACATTCGATCTACTGTCACCTTATCTTCTAATGGAGTGCTTATGATCAAAGGTTCATGCATAACTTCCTTATCTCTTCCTAACCTTCTAGCAAAATATGGTGAAACAAAAGAGTGAGTCGCACCCGAATCAAATAAATAATTAGCACCTATTGGCTGGGTCAGGGGCTTCCTTTGTCAAGGCTTCCTCTCCTTCTTCCCCTGAAAATTCTGGCGGTTTGAATTTCTTCAGATCATGCACTGTAACTCCTTCCTCTGATAACATTCGTCTCCTCACTCTACGTGGTGCTCGTGGTAAAATGGGAGGTGCATCATCCTCTTGTGGTGCAGGTGGTGGTGGAACTTCCTGACGTTGTCGCCTCAAGTTCAAAAGTTCCTGCCTCATCGCTTCACATTCTTGTCGTAATGCTTCCATATTCTCTGGTGGTCTTGGTCTTCCACTACTCGCGATACTCTGCCTCGATCGGGAAGATTCCTGATCAATATTTTGAACAGACGCAGCATCAGATGCTGCATCTGGGATGAGGCTATCAGCTTCCTGGGATCCTTGTCCCTCTGGCTGAGCGATCCTGTAGGGCAACATCTATGCCAAAATAATATGCATAGCGTCATTTGCCCTTCAAAATCTTGATATTCAAGATACACAAAAATTATACATACACATTAATCATCAATTCACTTTACTCACATTATCCCATATTCATACATATACCATTTGGCCATTGTACATAATTCACAGAGCAAAATCATTATCACATAATAACCATTTTCATATAAACATTGCAACACCTTCATTATTATTTCTTTGTTCTATAAACATACACACATATGTACAAGTACTACATAGCTGTAGCATTCTTTTAGTTATCCTAAGTTTAGATCATTCCTACCATTTTTTTTTTTATACATATAAAGCATACTATGCCCAAAATGTGATCATGGTCTACCTACCCATAATCTATCCCCTACTCCTCAGATTCCCTCTGATCATTAGAGGCCTCTTCCTTTCCTGGTCCTACTTGCCTACGGGCCGTAGACATCATAGATGAGGACAGCAAACGTCTCCTCACCGGACATCTCTCCTCAGAGTGGTCGAATCTTCCACATGCAGCACACAGATGCTCGGGAAATCCCAGCATCAAATCTCTAAGAGGTAAAATCGGTCTTGCCCCTGGGTTCCTACAACTATTGCTAATCCTTGCCAGCTCCCACTTCAAACTCCTCACTGTCCTCCTCAGGCTAAATACTTCATTCCACAACATATGAAGCTCTCTCATAATCTCTTCATTCTTAGTCTTCATCCTAACTACCCAAACAGGATTAGGATCCTCCTCTGGATCATTCTCCTCTGAATCAGGATAAGTAACTGAGGCTGCATCAGATATATCTCTCTCCTCAACAGAGTTGCGGACCCCCGACATCTACACATTACCAAGTATAAGCAATATTTCACGACTTATGAATATCATATAACAACATATAAAATTCCACAGATATCACAAAAAGAGGATAACTTAATATATAATGTTGACGCGGATCTAACGTAACGGGATACTTTACTGACGACAATGAATCCTATGCTCCATGTTTTAACTTATACCTAAAAATAGGCAAAAGACTCAAATCTTCGCTCTGATACCACCTTTGTCACGACCCATCTTTGAGCCGCGACTGTCCTAGGGCATAGGGAGACATAAGGTCACCTAAACCCGTAGAACAACCTATAACTCATAAACTATTACCATTACGTTACCCTTAACCCAAGATCGTAGCCATAATTCCCATGTAATAATCATTCAACATCTAAATTCATTTTCATACTTATCACTTTTAAACTCCATTTTCCAGTATACTAATTGCAACTTAAGTGAGTGTTAATCATACATCTGGGCTATAGTAAGATAATACCCAACCACACATATTAATGATACTCTAAGTTATACCATTATTACAGACTTTTAACAAAACATGGAGCTCTAGAGTGAAACCTCCAAAATTATAACAAAATATGTACATGATGATACCCAACATCAGCAACGCAATTTCCAAGCGGAGATGCAGAACTTGGAATTTACCTTGCCAAACCGTCAACTGATCCTGAAAATAAATAACAACTATAGGGTGAGACAAAGCTCAGTGAGTACATAATAAAACTGTATAAAGTAAGCAAGTGATAGGTGGTCTAGTGATAATTTCTTATAGCAATGAAGTGAAACGAATAAAAATCATTCTTATGGAATAGTTTTCCATATACAGTAATTATTGCATTTTTAGCAGAATATTTCCTTTATGGAAACGGTGTGTTTCCCACATTATCATTATCACTTGAGTGGCGGCTTACGCCTTGCTCACTCCCATTTCAGTCACACGTACAACTGATCGGGTCGCACGTACTGGGGGCCATAAACCCTTCCCAGCTAGGGTTCGGATACTCTTTACCCTATCCGCAGGTTCATTACCATTGTGCACAATGTCTGATGTATTGCCCCACATCAGAGGGGTATTCTGCTTGCCACGATATCATTAAAACATTTTTCCTTTCCATCCATGAAATACTTCAATGGATAGTATATCAATTAAATAATCAAAATTTCCATCATTGATCATATTGGGAAAAGAAGCAACAAGGTTCATGTGGCCAAGTGCCATAAGGGATATTTAATTCAATAATTGGTAAAGCATATCATGCATGCCAAAGAATTGCAATGCATTTTAATTAGAAAAGTGATCCAATATTTAGACTTATATTTAAAGCACAAGAAATATAATATTACAATGGATAATATATAATATCAATTGGGTTGTCATTATTGATCATCCTATAAGATCAAACAATATAGACTCATTTGGCCAAGTGCCATAAAGAAATGTTTGGTTCACTTTGGCTCAATAATCAAGGAAGTATTATATCAACGGTTCAATATTCAATAAGCAGATTAAGCTTATCAAGAAATCAAGATTGTGGAATATCAATGAGCCATTCAACTTTTCAAGGGATAGAAACAATTCAACCATTAAGGTTGGAACAATAAAGGTTCAAGTATATGAAACAAGGAATATTATATTATTAAGTACTCACCTCTTGCTCCTTTGCTCCTATACTGATAGTTCTAATGCAGAGTATAACAAGGCTCCTCGGTATCCCGAGCAATGCCTTTACCTTTTGATTCTACAAATACACCCAAATAATCATACATTAATTCCTACTCCTCAAACTTGCTAATCTCATTCTAACTCAACTTAATATTAACTTCCTACTACTAATCACCAAACACATTCCAATACATTAAACAATAACATACATAAACACATTAATTATTTTATCATTTTATTTCAAAATCCCATGTTGTCCAAATCCTTTCATTAAAACAATTAGGTTCCTTTTCCTTCCTAATTCCTTAATTAAATTTTATGTTTATCAAACTAATGCTTAAACAATCAACATTCATTCACCCATTGAAACTAATCTCTTCCAATTCTCATAAACCCTAACTTTACCAAATTGGGATGATTTGGGGAAAACCCAAAATTACTCAATCAAATCTCAAATTGATCTTTCCAAGATAAAATTAATGTTATGCAAAGCCTACCATAACAATCAAACATCAAACTACACTTCACATTACATACTTTCCTTATATCATGCATTATGCCTTCAAGAATTTCAATTTTTGAATAAAATCTCTAAATTCAAATTTTACATTTTTAAACCACTTTTCAACATCCCAAATAACCTTAGATATTGTTAAAAAAAATTTTGGACACTTCCCCTAAAATTCCTAGTTTGGCCGAACCTTATGCAAATTTCTCTTCATTGATCTTTCATGCTTCCCTTGTTATTATTCACCTATTAAACCCCAAATCCTTAACCCCAATTCTCATATTTCATCACTTAACATGCCAAACTAACTCCTCTTCAAATCATTCCACCAAAATCCAATTATAGAAATCAAAAGAAAAGGAATAATTGCCAACAATTTATCATACTTAGGTTAAGGAAAGAAAGGAATCACTTAAGCAATAAATCTCACCTTGAAATGCTCCAAATTTAGCTCTAAGTTGAAGAACAAGTTGGGAGGTTTTTAGTCCTTGGTGAGGGTGAAATTTTTGGTGTAGGTTACAAATGAAATGGTTTAACACAATTTCATTTTATATACAAATAAAATCAATGGTGGTGATTTAATCACACAAAATCAATGGTCACATTTTTACTTGAAATGGAGGGCTAAGATTGATCAAGATGGATGGTTGAGATGGCCCTTAGGTGTATGGTGACTAAGCATCAAAATAATGAACACCATCATCACCAAAGTGAACCTAATCATGGTGATGGAAAAGTAGAAAGCTTAGGTGTAAAGTTGGCATAAGTCAACAAATATGGCTAACCTAATTCCTTTCTCATCCTAACCCCTAATTAACTTGTTCTAACCATTCTTTAGTCATATTCCACCAACATTTGAGGCCTTAGGGCCGGCCACTCTATGGGCTTGGGCTTTGAGTCCAAAAGCCCATTAACAAGCTCACCCGAAAACGTTTCCCGAACTTAAAATTTTTTTGTAACTTTTTCCTTTCCCTTTCACTTGGCATTTTAAATCTTACCTTCCCATATCATATTAAGCCTAAACTAAGCCATATTGCCTAAAATTAATTCAATAAAACATACAATAAATATTCCTATCTCATAAATGTACACACTCAAGCATTTAGCATCAACAAGAGTTTCTGTCATCCTATCATTATGTCATTGATACTATACCCAAAATTTATATTTTATGGTATTATTATAACTCTGATGAGCTATGGAGACCTTGGGTATTACATTCTACCCCCCTTAAAAAAAATTCGTCCACGAATTTTAAAACTTACCCAATATTGAACAAATGCGGGTACCGTTGTAGCATATCATTCTCGCTATCCCATGTGCATTCCTCTACGTCGTGGTTATGCCATTGGAATTTTACTGTTGGTACTTCTTTGTTTCTCAGCTTCTTTATTTGTCGATCCAGGATGGCAATTGGAACTTTTTCATAAGAAAGGTCTTTGTCAATCTCAATATGTTGGGGTTGCAATATGTGCGATGGATCAGATACATACTTTCTCAACATCGACACATGAAACACTGGATGTACATGTTCCAATGCAGGTGGTAGTGCTAACTTATATGAAACTTCTCCGACTCTACCGAGAATCTCGAAAGGTCCAACAAATCGAGGAGATAGTTTTTCCCTTCTTGCCAAATCTTATTACTCCCTTCATTGGTGAAACTTTCAAGAATACATGGTCCCCTACGGCAAACTGAATATCCTTCCTCTGAAGATCGGCATAGCTCTTGTGACGACTAAAAGCAGTTCTTAATCTCTCCCGAATAACCTTCACCTTTTCCGTGGCTTCCTTGACCATATCAGGGCTTCCAAATATTTATCTCCAACTTCTGCCCAACAGATTAGAGATTGACACTTCCTCCCGTACAATGCTTCATAAGGTGCCATTCCTATAGAAGAATGATAACTATTATTGTATGCAAATTCAACAAGCGAAAGGTGCTTATCCCAGCCACCTCCAAAGTCTATAACACACATGCGAAGCATATCCTCCAATGTCTGAATTGTCCTCTTAGACTGCCCATCAGTCTGCGGATGGAAAGCGGTGCTGAAGTCGAGTTGTGTTCCCAATGCCTCTTGTAGTCGTTGCCAAAATCCCGAAGTAAATTGAGTACCTCGATCCGAAATAATTGAAAATGGAACTCCATGCAATCTTACTATGTTATCCACATAAATACGAGCATAATCGACTGTTGTATACGTGGTCTTTACTTCAATAAGGTGTGCCGACTTTGTCAATCGGTCCACAATGACCCAGATGGAGTCATAACCTTTCATCGTCTTGGATAATCCCACTACAAAATCCATGGTAACACGTTCCCATTTCCATTCTGGCAATTTTATCTCCTGAAGTAATCCAGAAGGTCGTTGATGTTCGAACTTCACCTGCTGACAGGTAAGACAAGAGGCAACAAAATTCGCTACGTCCTTCTTTAATCCTGGCCACCAATATGAACCTTTTACGTCGTGATACATTTTGGTGGCACCCGGGTGTACACTATAAAGGGTCTGGTGCGCTTCCTTCAAAATTTTCTCTCTCAGACCTTCTACATTCGGCACACAAAGCCGATTGCCATATTTCAGAATGTTTTCTTCCACCCCGAACTCTGGAGCTTGCCCCTTTTCTAAATCTTCCTTGATCTTTACCAAATGAGGATCTTGACTTTGAAAAGTCTTGATTTCATCAATAAGCTTCGGCTTTACTTGGAAGTAAGCTAACAATACTTGTGAGTCACTTACCTCCATTGCAAGCCTTCATCAAACATTCGCTTCACCTCTCTCACCACCGGTCTCCTTCGTCCCTCTATGTGAGAAAGGCTACCCATAGATTTTCTACTAAGAGCATCTGCAACAACATTGGCTTTACCAGGGTGATAGAAGATTTGACAATCATAATCTTTAAATAATTCTACCCATCGCCGTTGTCTCAGATTTAAATCCCTTTGCTTTAAAATATACTGAAGGCTCTTATGATCAGTATAGATCTCGCACTTTTCCCCATATAAATAATGTCTCCATATTTTTAAAGCAAAGACTATCGCTGCCATTTCTAGATCATGAGTAGGGTAGTTCACCTCATGTCTCCTCAATTGCCTAGATGCATAGGCAATAACCTTCCCATTCTGCATTAATACACACCCTAAGCCAACTATTGAGGCATCACAGTATATAGCAAAACCTTCATTCCCATCAGGTAAGGCTAATACTGGAGCTGAAATCAAGAAATCCTTAAGCTTTTGGAAACTGTCTTCGCAAGCTTCATCCCACTTATACTTAACTTGCTTCCTAGTAAGCTTTGTTAATGGTGCCGCTATCTTGGAGAAGTCTTTTATGAATCGGCGGTAGTAACTTGCTAATCCCAAGAAACTCCTCACCTCCGTAACTGTTGTGGGTCGAGGCCAATTTGTTATCGCTTCCACTTTCTTAGGGTCTACCTTAATTCCTTCCTTACTCACCACATGTCCAAGGAAACATACTTGTTCCAGCCAAAAGTCACACTTTGACAACTTGGCATAAAGCTTATGTTCCCTTAGAGTCTGTAACACCATTCTTAACTATTTTTCGTGATCCTCCTTACTCTTTGAGTAGATCAAGATATCGTCAATAAACACGATTACAAACTTATCCAAGAAAGGTTTGAATACTCGATTCATCAGGTCCATGAAAGCTGCTGGGGCATTGGTCAATCCAAACGGCAACACAGTGAATTCATAATGATCATATCTTGTTCTGAATGCAGTCTTACAAACATCCTCGCCTTGAATCTTTAGCTGATGATATCCTGATCGTAAATCAATTTTCGAGAAGTACTTAGCCCCTTGTAACTGGTCGAATAAATCATCAATCCTTGGTAAAGGATATTTATTCTTCACAGTCACCCTATTCAGCTGCCTATAGTCAATACACAATCTAAGAGATCCATCTTTCTTTTTGACAAACAAGACTGGAGTGCCCCACGGAGAACTACTCGGTCTAATGAAGCCCTTATCAAGTAAATCTTGCAATTGAACTTTCAATTCCTTTAACTCTAAAGGTGCCATCCGGTAGGGCGGTGTTGATATCGGTTGAGTTCCAGGTAGAAGCTCAATCGAAAACTCAATTTCTCTATCTGGGGGTATCCCTGGCAACTCCTTAGGAAAGACATCGGAGAAAATCTTCTACGACAGGTATCTTCTTAAGATCACTATTTTCCTTATTAACATCCACTACCTGTGCTAGATATGCTTGACATCCCTTCCTTAACATCCTTTTTACTCCCAAAGCCGAAATAAGACTTATAGGCGAATCACTCCGATTCCCCTGAAATCTAAACTTCTGCCCATATTCTCCCTTAAAATCAATTCCTTTACCCCGACAATCTATTCTAGCATTATGCTGGGATAACCAATCCATACCTAATATAATATCAAATCCTAACATCTCTAGCTTAATCAAATTCACAGGAAGTTTTCTACTTTCAATTTCAACCACACAATCTGCATACATTCGATCTACTGTCACCTTATCTTCTAATGGAGTGCTTATGATCAAAGGTTCATGCATAACTTCCTTATCTCTTCCTAACCTTCTAGCAAAATATGGTGAAACAAAAGAGTGAGTCGCACCCGAATCAAATAAATAATTAGCACCTATTGGCTGGGTCAGGGGCTTCCTTTGTCAAGGCTTCCTCTCCTTCTTCCCCTGAAAATTCTGGCGGTTTGAATTTCTTCAGATCATGCACTGTAACTCCTTCCTCTGATAACATTCGTCTCCTCACTCTACGTGGTGCTCGTGGTAAAATGGGAGGTGCATCATCCTCTTGTGGTGCAGGTGGTGGTGGAACTTCCTGACGTTGTCGCCTCAAGTTCAAAAGTTCCTGCCTCATCGCTTCACATTCTTGTCGTAATGCTTCCATATTCTCTGGTGGTCTTGGTCTTCCACTACTCGCGATACTCTGCCTCGATCGGGAAGATTCCTGATCAATATTTTGAACAGACGCAGCATCAGATGCTGCATCTGGGATGAGGCTATCAGCTTCCTGGGATCCTTGTCCCTCTGGCTGAGCGATCCTGTAGGGCAACATCTATGCCAAAATAATATGCATAGCGTCATTTGCCCTTCAAAATCTTGATATTCAAGATACACAAAAATTATACATACACATTAATCATCAATTCACTTTACTCACATTATCCCATATTCATACATATACCATTTGGCCATTGTACATAATTCACAGAGCAAAATCATTATCACATAATAACCATTTTCATATAAACATTGCAACACCTTCATTATTATTTCTTTGTTCTATAAACATACACACATATGTACAAGTACTACATAGCTGTAGCATTCTTTTAGTTATCCTAAGTTTAGATCATTCCTACCATTTTTTTTTTTATACATATAAAGCATACTATGCCCAAAATGTGATCATGGTCTACCTACCCATAATCTATCCCCTACTCCTCAGATTCCCTCTGATCATTAGAGGCCTCTTCCTTTCCTGGTCCTACTTGCCTACGGGCCGTAGACATCATAGATGAGGACAGCAAACGTCTCCTCACCGGACATCTCTCCTCAGAGTGGTCGAATCTTCCACATGCAGCACACAGATGCTCGGGAAATCCCAGCATCAAATCTCTAAGAGGTAAAATCGGTCTTGCCCCTGGGTTCCTACAACTATTGCTAATCCTTGCCAGCTCCCACTTCAAACTCCTCACTGTCCTCCTCAGGCTAAATACTTCATTCCACAACATATGAAGCTCTCTCATAATCTCTTCATTCTTAGTCTTCATCCTAACTACCCAAACAGGATTAGGATCCTCCTCTGGATCATTCTCCTCTGAATCAGGATAAGTAACTGAGGCTGCATCAGATATATCTCTCTCCTCAACAGAGTTGCGGACCCCCGACATCTACACATTACCAAGTATAAGCAATATTTCACGACTTATGAATATCATATAACAACATATAAAATTCCACAGATATCACAAAAAGAGGATAACTTAATATATAATGTTGACGCGGATCTAACGTAACGGGATACTTTACTGACGACAATGAATCCTATGCTCCATGTTTTAACTTATACCTAAAAATAGGCAAAAGACTCAAATCTTCGCTCTGATACCACCTTTGTCACGACCCATCTTTGAGCCGCGACTGTCCTAGGGCATAGGGAGACATAAGGTCACCTAAACCCGTAGAACAACCTATAACTCATAAACTATTACCATTACGTTACCCTTAACCCAAGATCGTAGCCATAATTCCCATGTAATAATCATTCAACATCTAAATTCATTTTCATACTTATCACTTTTAAACTCCATTTTCCAGTATACTAATTGCAACTTAAGTGAGTGTTAATCATACATCTGGGCTATAGTAAGATAATACCCAACCACACATATTAATGATACTCTAAGTTATACCATTATTACAGACTTTTAACAAAACATGGAGCTCTAGAGTGAAACCTCCAAAATTATAACAAAATATGTACATGATGATACCCAACATCAGCAACGCAATTTCCAAGCGGAGATGCAGAACTTGGAATTTACCTTGCCAAACCGTCAACTGATCCTGAAAATAAATAACAACTATAGGGTGAGACAAAGCTCAGTGAGTACATAATAAAACTGTATAAAGTAAGCAAGTGATAGGTGGTCTAGTGATAATTTCTTATAGCAATGAAGTGAAACGAATAAAAATCATTCTTATGGAATAGTTTTCCATATACAGTAATTATTGCATTTTTAGCAGAATATTTCCTTTATGGAAACGGTGTGTTTCCCACATTATCATTATCACTTGAGTGGCGGCTTACGCCTTGCTCACTCCCATTTCAGTCACACGTACAACTGATCGGGTCGCACGTACTGGGGGCCATAAACCCTTCCCAGCTAGGGTTCGGATACTCTTTACCCTATCCGCAGGTTCATTACCATTGTGCACAATGTCTGATGTATTGCCCCACATCAGAGGGGTATTCTGCTTGCCACGATATCATTAAAACATTTTTCCTTTCCATCCATGAAATACTTCAATGGATAGTATATCAATTAAATAATCAAAATTTCCATCATTGATCATATTGGGAAAAGAAGCAACAAGGTTCATGTGGCCAAGTGCCATAAGGGATATTTAATTCAATAATTGGTAAAGCATATCATGCATGCCAAAGAATTGCAATGCATTTTAATTAGAAAAGTGATCCAATATTTAGACTTATATTTAAAGCACAAGAAATATAATATTACAATGGATAATATATAATATCAATTGGGTTGTCATTATTGATCATCCTATAAGATCAAACAATATAGACTCATTTGGCCAAGTGCCATAAAGAAATGTTTGGTTCACTTTGGCTCAATAATCAAGGAAGTATTATATCAACGGTTCAATATTCAATAAGCAGATTAAGCTTATCAAGAAATCAAGATTGTGGAATATCAATGAGCCATTCAACTTTTCAAGGGATAGAAACAATTCAACCATTAAGGTTGGAACAATAAAGGTTCAAGTATATGAAACAAGGAATATTATATTATTAAGTACTCACCTCTTGCTCCTTTGCTCCTATACTGATAGTTCTAATGCAGAGTATAACAAGGCTCCTCGGTATCCCGAGCAATGCCTTTACCTTTTGATTCTACAAATACACCCAAATAATCATACATTAATTCCTACTCCTCAAACTTGCTAATCTCATTCTAACTCAACTTAATATTAACTTCCTACTACTAATCACCAAACACATTCCAATACATTAAACAATAACATACATAAACACATTAATTATTTTATCATTTTATTTCAAAATCCCATGTTGTCCAAATCCTTTCATTAAAACAATTAGGTTCCTTTTCCTTCCTAATTCCTTAATTAAATTTTATGTTTATCAAACTAATGCTTAAACAATCAACATTCATTCACCCATTGAAACTAATCTCTTCCAATTCTCATAAACCCTAACTTTACCAAATTGGGATGATTTGGGGAAAACCCAAAATTACTCAATCAAATCTCAAATTGATCTTTCCAAGATAAAATTAATGTTATGCAAAGCCTACCATAACAATCAAACATCAAACTACACTTCACATTACATACTTTCCTTATATCATGCATTATGCCTTCAAGAATTTCAATTTTTGAATAAAATCTCTAAATTCAAATTTTACATTTTTAAACCACTTTTCAACATCCCAAATAACCTTAGATATTGTTAAAAAAAATTTTGGACACTTCCCCTAAAATTCCTAGTTTGGCCGAACCTTATGCAAATTTCTCTTCATTGATCTTTCATGCTTCCCTTGTTATTATTCACCTATTAAACCCCAAATCCTTAACCCCAATTCTCATATTTCATCACTTAACATGCCAAACTAACTCCTCTTCAAATCATTCCACCAAAATCCAATTATAGAAATCAAAAGAAAAGGAATAATTGCCAACAATTTATCATACTTAGGTTAAGGAAAGAAAGGAATCACTTAAGCAATAAATCTCACCTTGAAATGCTCCAAATTTAGCTCTAAGTTGAAGAACAAGTTGGGAGGTTTTTAGTCCTTGGTGAGGGTGAAATTTTTGGTGTAGGTTACAAATGAAATGGTTTAACACAATTTCATTTTATATACAAATAAAATCAATGGTGGTGATTTAATCACACAAAATCAATGGTCACATTTTTACTTGAAATGGAGGGCTAAGATTGATCAAGATGGATGGTTGAGATGGCCCTTAGGTGTATGGTGACTAAGCATCAAAATAATGAACACCATCATCACCAAAGTGAACCTAATCATGGTGATGGAAAAGTAGAAAGCTTAGGTGTAAAGTTGGCATAAGTCAACAAATATGGCTAACCTAATTCCTTTCTCATCCTAACCCCTAATTAACTTGTTCTAACCATTCTTTAGTCATATTCCACCAACATTTGAGGCCTTAGGGCCGGCCACTCTATGGGCTTGGGCTTTGAGTCCAAAAGCCCATTAACAAGCTCACCCGAAAACGTTTCCCGAACTTAAAATTTTTTTGTAACTTTTTCCTTTCCCTTTCACTTGGCATTTTAAATCTTACCTTCCCATATCATATTAAGCCTAAACTAAGCCATATTGCCTAAAATTAATTCAATAAAACATACAATAAATATTCCTATCTCATAAATGTACACACTCAAGCATTTAGCATCAACAAGAGTTTCTGTCATCCTATCATTATGTCATTGATACTATACCCAAAATTTATATTTTATGGTATTATTATAACTCTGATGAGCTATGGAGACCTTGGGTATTACATTCTACCCCCCTTAAAAAAAATTCGTCCACGAATTTTAAAACTTACCCAATATTGAACAAATGCGGGTACCGTTGTAGCATATCATTCTCGCTATCCCATGTGCATTCCTCTACGTCGTGGTTATGCCATTGGAATTTTACTGTTGGTACTTCTTTGTTTCTCAGCTTCTTTATTTGTCGATCCAGGATGGCAATTGGAACTTTTTCATAAGAAAGGTCTTTGTCAATCTCAATATGTTGGGGTTGCAATATGTGCGATGGATCAGATACATACTTTCTCAACATCGACACATGAAACACTGGATGTACATGTTCCAATGCAGGTGGTAGTGCTAACTTATATGAAACTTCTCCGACTCTACCGAGAATCTCGAAAGGTCCAACAAATCGAGGAGATAGTTTTTCCCTTCTTGCCAAATCTTATTACTCCCTTCATTGGTGAAACTTTCAAGAATACATGGTCCCCTACGGCAAACTGAATATCCTTCCTCTGAAGATCGGCATAGCTCTTGTGACGACTAAAAGCAGTTCTTAATCTCTCCCGAATAACCTTCACCTTTTCCGTGGCTTCCTTGACCATATCAGGGCTTCCAAATATTTATCTCCAACTTCTGCCCAACAGATTAGAGATTGACACTTCCTCCCGTACAATGCTTCATAAGGTGCCATTCCTATAGAAGAATGATAACTATTATTGTATGCAAATTCAACAAGCGAAAGGTGCTTATCCCAGCCACCTCCAAAGTCTATAACACACATGCGAAGCATATCCTCCAATGTCTGAATTGTCCTCTTAGACTGCCCATCAGTCTGCGGATGGAAAGCGGTGCTGAAGTCGAGTTGTGTTCCCAATGCCTCTTGTAGTCGTTGCCAAAATCCCGAAGTAAATTGAGTACCTCGATCCGAAATAATTGAAAATGGAACTCCATGCAATCTTACTATGTTATCCACATAAATACGAGCATAATCGACTGTTGTATACGTGGTCTTTACTTCAATAAGGTGTGCCGACTTTGTCAATCGGTCCACAATGACCCAGATGGAGTCATAACCTTTCATCGTCTTGGATAATCCCACTACAAAATCCATGGTAACACGTTCCCATTTCCATTCTGGCAATTTTATCTCCTGAAGTAATCCAGAAGGTCGTTGATGTTCGAACTTCACCTGCTGACAGGTAAGACAAGAGGCAACAAAATTCGCTACGTCCTTCTTTAATCCTGGCCACCAATATGAACCTTTTACGTCGTGATACATTTTGGTGGCACCCGGGTGTACACTATAAAGGGTCTGGTGCGCTTCCTTCAAAATTTTCTCTCTCAGACCTTCTACATTCGGCACACAAAGCCGATTGCCATATTTCAGAATGTTTTCTTCCACCCCGAACTCTGGAGCTTGCCCCTTTTCTAAATCTTCCTTGATCTTTACCAAATGAGGATCTTGACTTTGAAAAGTCTTGATTTCATCAATAAGCTTCGGCTTTACTTGGAAGTAAGCTAACAATACTTGTGAGTCACTTACCTCCATTGCAAGCCTTCATCAAACATTCGCTTCACCTCTCTCACCACCGGTCTCCTTCGTCCCTCTATGTGAGAAAGGCTACCCATAGATTTTCTACTAAGAGCATCTGCAACAACATTGGCTTTACCAGGGTGATAGAAGATTTGACAATCATAATCTTTAAATAATTCTACCCATCGCCGTTGTCTCAGATTTAAATCCCTTTGCTTTAAAATATACTGAAGGCTCTTATGATCAGTATAGATCTCGCACTTTTCCCCATATAAATAATGTCTCCATATTTTTAAAGCAAAGACTATCGCTGCCATTTCTAGATCATGAGTAGGGTAGTTCACCTCATGTCTCCTCAATTGCCTAGATGCATAGGCAATAACCTTCCCATTCTGCATTAATACACACCCTAAGCCAACTATTGAGGCATCACAGTATATAGCAAAACCTTCATTCCCATCAGGTAAGGCTAATACTGGAGCTGAAATCAAGAAATCCTTAAGCTTTTGGAAACTGTCTTCGCAAGCTTCATCCCACTTATACTTAACTTGCTTCCTAGTAAGCTTTGTTAATGGTGCCGCTATCTTGGAGAAGTCTGTTATGAATCGACGGTAGTAACTTGCTAATCCCAAGAAACTCCTCACCTCCGTAACTGTTGTGGGTCGAGGCCAATTTGTTATCGCTTCCACTTTCTTAGGGTCTACCTTAATTCCTTCCTTACTCACCACATGTCCAAGGAAACATACTTGTTCCAGCCAAAAGTCACACTTTGACAACTTGGCATAAAGCTTATGTTCCCTTAGAGTCTGTAACACCATTCTTAACTGTTTTTCGTGATCCTCCTTACTCTTTGAGTAGATCAAGATATCGTCAATAAACACGATTACAAACTTATCCAAGAAAGGTTTGAATACTCGATTCATCAGGTCCATGAAAGCTGCTGGGGCATTGGTCAATCCAAACGGCAACACAGTGAATTCATAATGATCATATCTTGTTCTGAATGCAGTCTTACAAACATCCTCGCCTTGAATCTTTAGCTGATGATATCCTGATCGTAAATCAATTTTCGAGAAGTACTTAGCCCCTTGTAACTGGTCGAATAAATCATCAATCCTTGGTAAAGGATATTTATTCTTCACAGTCACCCTATTCAGCTGCCTATAGTCAATACACAATCTAAGAGATCCATCTTTCTTTTTGACAAACAAGACTGGAGCACCCCACGGAGAACTACTCGGTCTAATGAAGCCCTTATCAAGTAAATCTTGCAATTGAACTTTCAATTCCTTTAACTCTAAAGGTGCCATCCGGTAGGGCGGTGTTGATATCAGTTGAGTTCCAGGTAGAAGCTCAATCGAAAACTCAATTTCTCTATCTGGGGGTATCCCTGGCAACTCCTTAGGAAAGACATCGGAAAAAATCTTCTAGGACAGGTATCTTCTTAAGATCACTATTTTCCTTATTAACATCCACTACCTGTGCTAGATATGCTTGACATCCCTTCCTTAACATCCTTTTTACTCCCATAGCCGAAATAAGACTTATAGGCGAATCACTCCGATTCCCCTGAAATCTAAACTTCTGCCCATATTCTCCCTTAAAATCAATTCCTTTACCCCGACAATCTATTCTAGCATTATGCTGGGATAACCAATCCATACCTAATATAATATCAAATCCTAACATCTCTAGCTTAATCAAATTCACAGGAAGTTTTCTACTTTCAATTTCAACCACACAATTTGCATACATTCGATCTACTGTCACCTTATCTTCTAATGGAGTGCTTATGATCAAAGGTTCATGCATAACTTCCTTATCTCTTCCTAACCTTCTAGCAAAATATGGTGAAACAAAAGAGTGAGTCGCACCCGAATCAAATAAATAATTAGCACCTATTGGCTGGGTCAGGGGCTTCCATTGTCAAGGCTTCCTCTCCTTCTTCCCCTGAAAATTCTGGCGGTTTGAATTTCTTCAGATCATGCACTGTAACTCCTTCCTCTGATAACATTCGTCTCCTCACTCTACGTGGTGCTCGTGGTAAAATGGGAGGTGCATCATCCTCTTGTGGTGCAGGTGGTGGTGGAACTTCCTGACGTTGTCGCCTCAAGTTCAAAAGTTCCTGCCTCATCGCTTCACATTCTTGTCGTAATGCTTCCATATTCTCTGGTGGTCTTGGTCTTCCACTACTCGCGATACTCTGCCTCGATCGGGAAGATTCCTGATCAATATTCTGAACAGACGCAGCATCAGATGCTGCATCTGGGACGAGGCTATCAGCTTCCTGGGATCCTTGTCCCTCTGGCTGAGCGATCCTGTAGGGCAACATCTATGCCAAAATAATATGCATAGCGTCATTTGCCCTTCAAAATCTTGATATTCAAGATACACAAAAATTATACATACACATTAATCATCAATTCACTTTACTCACATTATCCCATATTCATACATATACCATTTGGCCATTGTACATAATTCACAGAGCAAAATCATTATCACATAATAACCATTTTCATATAAACATTGCAACACCTTCATTATTATTTCTTTGTTCTATAAACATACACACATATGTACAAGTACTACATAGCTGTAGCATTCTTTTAGTTATCCTAAGTTTAGATCATTCCTACCATTTTTTTTTTATACATATAAAGCATACTATGCCCAAAATGTGATCATGGTCTACCTACCCATAATCTATCCCCTACTCCTCAGATTCCCTCTGATCATTAGAGGCCTCTTCCTTTCCTGGTCCTACTTGCCTACGGGCCGTAGACATCATAGATGAGGACAGCAAACGTCTCCTCACCGGACATCTCTCCTCAGAGTGGTCGAATCTTCCACATGCAGCACACAGATGCTCGGGAAATCCCAGCATCAAATCTCTAAGAGGTAAAATCGGTCTTGCCCCTAGGTTCCTACAACTATTGCTAATCCTTGCCAGCTCCCACTTCAAACTCCTCACTGTCCTCCTCAGGCTAAATACTTCATTCCACAACATATGAAGCTCTCTCATAATCTCTTCATTCTTAGTCTTCATCCTAACTACCCAAACAGGATTAGGATCCTCCTCTGGATCATTCTCCTCTGAATCAGGATAAGTAACTGAGGCTGCATCAGATATATCTCTCTCCTCAACAGAGTTGCGGACCCCCGACATCTACACATTACCAAGTATAAGCAATATTTCACGACTTATGAATATCATATAACAACATATAAAATTCCACAGATATCACAAAAAGAGGATAACTTAATATATAATGTTGACGCGGATCTAACGTAACGGGATACTTTACTGACGACAATGAATCCTATGCTCCATGTTTTAACTTATACCTAAAAATAGGCAAAAGACTCAAATCTTCGCTCTGATACCACCTTTGTCACGACCCATCTTTGAGCCGCGACTGTCCTAGGGCATAGGGAGACATAAGGTCACCTAAACCCGTAGAACAACCTATAACTCATAAACTATTACCATTACGTTACCCTTAACCCAAGATCGTAGCCATAATTCCCATGTAATAATCATTCAACATCTAAATTCATTTTCATACTTATCACTTTTAAACTCCATTTTCCAGTATACTAATTGCAACTTAAGTGAGTGTTAATCATACATCTGGGCTATAGTAAGATAATACCCAACCACACATATTAATGATACTCTAAGTTATACCATTATTACAGACTTTTAACAAAACATGGAGCTCTAGAGTGAAACCTCCAAAATTATAACAAAATATGTACATGATGATACCCAACATCAGCAACGCAATTTCCAAGCGGAGATGCAGAACTTGGAATTTACCTTGCCAAACCGTCAACTGATCCTGAAAATAAATAACAACTATAGGGTGAGACAAAGCTCAGTGAGTACATAATAAAACTGTATAAAGTAAGCAAGTGATAGGTGGTCTAGTGATAATTTCTTATAGCAATGAAGTGAAACGAATAAAAATCATTCTTATGGAATAGTTTTCCATATACAGTAATTATTGCATTTTTAGCAGAATATTTCCTTTATGGAAACGGTGTGTTTCCCACATTATCATTATCACTTGAGTGGCGGCTTACGCCTTGCTCACTCCCATTTCAGTCACACGTACAACTGATCGGGTCGCACGTACTGGGGGCCATAAACCCTTCCTAGCTAGGGTTCGGATACTCTTTACCCTATCCGCAGGTTCATTACCATTGTGCACAATGTCTGATGTATTGCCCCACATCAGAGGGGTATTCTGCTTGCCACGATATCATTAAAACATTTTTCCTTTCCATCCATGAAATACTTCAATGGATAGTATATCAATTAAATAATCAAAATTTCCATCATTGATCATATTGGGAAAAGAAGCAACAAGGTTCATGTGGCCAAGTGCCATAAGGGATATTTAATTCAATAATTAGTAAAGCATATCATGCATGCCAAAGAATTGCAATGCATTTTAATTAGAAAAGTGATCCAATATTTAGACTTATATTTAAAGCACAAGAAATATAATATTACAATGGATAATATATAATATCAATTGGGTTGTCATTATTGATCATCCTATAAGATCAAACAATATAGACTCATTTGGCCAAGTGCCATAAAGAAATGTTTGGTTCACTTTGGCTCAATAATCAAGGAAGTATTATATCAACGGTTCAATATTCAATAAGCAGATTAAGCTTATCAAGAAATCAAGATTGTGGAATATCAATGAGCCATTCAACTTTTCAAGGGATAGAAACAATTCAACCATTAAGGTTGGAACAATAAAGGTTCAAGTATATGAAACAAGGAATATTATATTATTAAGTACTCACCTCTTGCTCCTTTGCTCCTATACTGATAGTTCTAATGCAGAGTATAACAAGGCTCCTCGGTATCCCGAGCAATGCCTTTACCTTTTGATTCTACAAATACACCCAAATAATCATACATTAATTCCTACTCCTCAAACTTGCTAATCTCATTCTAACTCAACTTAATATTAACTTCCTACTACTAATCACCAAACACATTCCAATACATTAAACAATAACATACATAAACACATTAATTATTTTATCATTTTATTTCAAAATCCCATGTTGTCCAAATCCTTTCATTAAAACAATTAGGTTCCTTTTCCTTCCTAATTCCTTAATTAAATTTTATGTTTATCAAACTAATGCTTAAACAATCAACATTCATTCACCCATTGAAACTAATCTCTTCCAATTCTCATAAACCCTAACTTTACCAAATTGGGATGATTTGGGGAAAACCCAAAATTACTCAATCAAATCTCAAATTGATCTTTCCAAGATAAAATTAATGTTATGCAAAGCCTACCATAACAATCAAACATCAAACTACACTTCACATTACATACTTTCCTTATATCATGCATTATGCCTTCAAGAATTTCAATTTTTGAATAAAATCTCTAAATTCAAATTTTACATTTTTAAACCACTTTTCAACATCCCAAATAACCTTAGATATTGTTAAAAAAAATTTTGGACACTTCCCCTAAAATTCCTAGTTTGGCCGAACCTTATGCAAATTTCTCTTCATTGATCTTTCATGCTTCCCTTGTTATTATTCACCTATTAAACCCCAAATCCTTAACCCCAATTCTCATATTTCATCACTTAACATGCCAAACTAACTCCTCTTCAAATCATTCCACCAAAATCCAATTATAGAAATCAAAAGAAAAGGAATAATTGCCAACAATTTATCATACTTAGGTTAAGGAAAGAAAGGAATCACTTAAGCAATAAATCTCACCTTGAAATGCTCCAAATTTAGCTCTAAGTTGAAGAACAAGTTGGGAGGTTTTTAGTCCTTGGTGAGGGTGAAATTTTTGGTGTAGGTTACAAATGAAATGGTTTAACACAATTTCATTTTATATACAAATAAAATCAATGGTGGTGATTTAATCACACAAAATCAATGGTCACATTTTTACTTGAAATGGAGGGCTAAGATTGATCAAGATGGATGGTTGAGATGGCCCTTAGGTGTATGGTGACTAAGCATCAAAATAATGAACACCATCATCACCAAAGTGAACCTAATCATGGTGATGGAAAAGTAGAAAGCTTAGGTGTAAAGTTGGCATAAGTCAACAAATATGGCTAACCTAATTCCTTTCTCATCCTAACCCCTAATTAACTTGTTCTAACCATTCTTTAGTCATATTCCACCAACATTTGAGGCCTTAGGGCCGGCCACTCTATGGGCTTGGGCTTTGAGTCCAAAAGCCCATTAACAAGCTCACCCGAAAACGTTTCCCGAACTTAAAATTTTTTTGTAACTTTTTCCTTTCCCTTTCACTTGGCATTTTAAATCTTACCTTCCCATATCATATTAAGCCTAAACTAAGCCATATTGCCTAAAATTAATTCAATAAAACATACAATAAATATTCCTATCTCATAAATGTACACACTCAAGCATTTAGCATCAACAAGAGTTTCTGTCATCCTATCATTATGTCATTGATACTATACCCAAAATTTATATTTTATGGTATTATTATAACTCTGATGAGCTATGGAGACCTTGGGTATTACATTAGGTATTTAGGTTAATGGGTGGGTTCAGCTAACACTGTGTATTGATGGGCTTGGTAAACTTGGGCTTACTAATATTGGGCTTAGTTTAGTTTGGTTCCAATTTCTTTGATTCGATTTAGTTTCAAGTCAGTTTGATTTGGTTCTCGGTATGGTTACACAAATATCCTTAGAACTATACCGCCTTACTATTATCGATTTGGTTTAAGAATTGGCTTATGAATTGGATATTTTAATTTATAGTTATTTTTTCTATTTGATCAATTATTCGGTTCAATTTGGATAATATGAGAATTGTGCTCAATCCTAACGTACTCAAGGAAAAAAAAAAATAATGTTGTAGTAATTTTCAATATAAACAAAAATAAGTGATTTTCAAAATTAAGATATTTTTTTATTCTTAGAAGAAAGAAAATTTTAGCAATTAAAATTAAAATTTCCATTTTACCAAGCATACATTTAGAAGAATAAAGACAAATAAAAAAAATTATGAAAGAAATACGAAACTGCAACATAAAATTTTTGTTTCACTATCTTTAAAATGTGTTTAATGGCATAACAATGCATTTTTATACTTTCATATATGAGCTTATGCTATTATTTTTTTTAAAATTTTCTTAAATTTTATAGTTAATATAATCTATATTTTAGTACTGTATAGGTGTTTTTAGATAAGGATTAACATATCATATATAAATTAAAATATATTTATGAAAATTAATATATTAAAGGAAAAGAAGAAGAATAAAAAGTGTAATTAATGTAATATGATAATTAATGAAAATATTATTATAAAAGGAAATTTTAATTAAAGTATATGTAAAGGTTAATATTATCAGTGTAAGAGTTAAGAAGTAACTTGCTGTGATATATTAATTTTAGATCTCGCAATAACACCACCCTTGTTAGTTAACATTCAAATGGGAAGCTTAAAAAATGAGGTTGAAATTAATATTAAGCTCAATTAGAAAACTAGAAAATAGAAAATAGAAAAATTTAATTGAATATATATATATATATATATATATATATATATATATACACACACACACACACACACAAAAACACATAAATGTGAAATATTTGGCCATCATCATTATTATATTTTTGTGATAAGGAAAAAATGCACCTTAAGAGAACTTGGACTCTGGGGCCTATATATATATATATATATATATATATATATATATATATATATATATATATATATATATATATATATATATATATATATATATATATATATATATATATATATATATATATATATATCTACACACACACACAAATGTGAAATATTTGGCCATCATCATTATTATATTTTTGTGGTAAGGAAAAAATGCACCTTAAGAGAACTTGGACTCTGGGGCCTAAGAGCGCAGATCTCTCAAAGAATTTGATGGGCTTTGCCTAAAGCCCTATAATATAGTCAACAAGATGGTCAATGAGCACAGAGGGTACATTGCCATCCAAAGAGCATCGTTTCTTCACCAGATTGTCTTCTTCTTCACCATCTTCACCATCTTCATCACCTACTGAAAGGCTTCCGAAAGACCCTTTCATTAAGACATCTTCTCATCAATGAGTCACAAGATAACTCCAGCTCTTTGCTTCTTTGCCAACCTTAACCATCAAAGCATGATCCAGCACTTTTCATTATGACAGAGCAGTCTCCTTCACCTACCTCATGATAAGGAAGGCTTCTTTAAGTCACACTTGTGAGGATAAGTCCTCCTCCTTGTCATTATGGATCCATGACACGTGTTCTACTCTCATTCCTCATAAGGAACCTCTAGGTATAAATAGCAGCCATGCAATCCATACGAGGCTAGCTATTTCTTCACTCCCTATTCTCTTTCTTTACTGAAAATACTCTCAACTTATCAACGACTAACTTGAGCATCGGAGCTTTCTTTCCCGGCCAAGACCTGGGCTCCTTCTTTATTCTTTTCTTGATTTTTAGGTTAGTCTGAGCTTGGATATCCCATCTCTACCAAAGATCCATCTTATTTCCTCTTTAACAAATCTTAAGCATATCATATTGGCACCATTTGTGGGAGAAAAGTAGCTGGACTTTGTAAACCTATGGTTTCTCTTTTTCTTAAAGGATAGCTACTATAGCTTTCCTTTCTTTGTTCTTGTCATAAATACTTGAACACTTTTAAAATACATTGAATACCTCAAACCTGCAAATTTACAAGAAAAATGACTCAACACAATGAACAACATTATTCCTTACCGCCTCAAGATCCAAGAATGTCTACATAAGGGGTTCCTAATAGTTCTATGAGTCAAGGCTCATTATGGGTATCACCCTCAAGGACATTGATCATCAATAACTTACTCAATAAAGTTCTTAGAACATTATTATGGGTTTGTCACCTTTCATCCAATATTTGAACAACTTGATGCCACCCCATGTTCAAACACCTTCAACTATCACCTCTACATCTTAAATAGATGTTCCCGCATCACTATAATTATTGAACACCATTATGTCACACTTATCTTCTACCTTTCAAGCCTTTATTGCTACACAAAGTCAGTCACCTATACCTTTTATGCATGAAACTATCACAATTGCATAACATACCTAGGGGTAATGTGAATGAACCTTTACCTCATCAACTTGGAGTTCATAATGATATGATGGTTGAGAAAAGCCAAAGGCAAAGGTCAAAGTCCAAGGTGGTGAGTGCTAATAGAAACGAGGCAGTTGGAAATGAAAAAGATGACAGAAGGATTCCTTCACTATAAAGGAATAAAAGATCTGAGCATGGAAAGGATTTGCATGTAAATGATGAAAGATAACTTTGAGGCAAAGGGCCATCACAATATGCAGATGAAAGAAGACATTCTTATGACAAGGAAAAGGACAACCTGATTCCTAGTTATGAAGGACATTCTAAACGAAGAGCAGAATGATCTTCATTAATTCCCTCTCATCATAAAAGACATAATAGTCAAGAAAGCTGAAAAGCAACCAGTCAACATAATCCTAAAGAAATGATGGATAAAGTGAAGAAGCTCTTCGAAGAGATGGAGATAGATCGAAATAAGAATGTAATGGACAAAAATCCAGCACTTGCCCTGAAATCACCCTTGGTCAAAAGAATAAGTGCTTATCAAATGCCAAATGAATTCAAATCACCATCCATTGTAAGATACAATGTAGAATTTGATCCAAAGACTCGTGTCATAGACTATAAGCACACTATAGAACTCCAAACCATGAGCGATGTGGTCTCATATAAGGCTTTCTATGGATTTTTGGAAGGAGCTGCTACTAGGTGGTTTGACAATTTGGAAGAAGGAAAATCTCTTCTTTCAAATAACTTGCTAAAAATGTCATTCATCAGTTTGCAGTGAGCATCCCAACTGAAAAGAAGACCCAATTATTGGAGCAAATAATATAAGAAGAAGGAGAATCTCTTCGAAGTTATGTAGCTCGCTTCAACAGAAAAGCCCTAAAAGTAATGAAGTTAGACCAATTGAAAGTTCTTGAAGCACTCTAAAATGGTATGACTCATAGAGATCATTTTAAAGCCTTGAGCAAACATGCCCTACAAACTTTGGAGGAGACTATGGCCATAGGTCAAAAGTACATCAGGCAAGATGATGTTTATGGCTACAGTCAAATTTTGAAGAAGAGACAAATAAAAGTATCAACACCATAAGAAGTGGTGAAGAAAAAGAAGCAAGAAGTCAAAGCGACACTAATAATTAAAAAGAATCAATAATAATAGTCAGCTACATCCCGGCGAAGAGGTCTAGGAAGGCCAAGACAACCTCGTCTTGATCTCTCAAAACTCACACCTCTTAATGCCACTCTAATTGAGGTCTTTGTAGCATTTTAAGACCAAAACATCTAGATGAGGCTAAGGCTAATGTGAAGATATGTAGAGTTAAGAGACAAAATTGGATATTGTCTCTTCTACGACACACATGGCCATAACACCAATGAATACAGAACTTTGATGGAGGAAATAGAAAGAATAATTCAACAAGGTTATCTTGGGAAATTCATGAAAGAAAAAAGAGTGGGAAGAGAAGAGCTAGAAACTACTCAAGATCAAAGCAAGCAACCTGCTAATGAAGGCACAATAGGTGTCATTATCTGTCTTACTAGGGACATAATAAAATAAGAATCACCTGAATTTGTCTTTTGCAAGGGAACTAAGATGTGGGATGATGGAATCACATTACAATTTTCATATGCAAGTCCAATGATAATTCAAGTTGTAGTTACTAACTTAATGGTGAAGAGGATTCTGGTGGATGATGGCAGTTTGGTCAACTTAATCACATTAGAGGCATATAGGAAAATGAGATTAAGAGAAGAGGACCTGAAAGAAATAAACAATCATGTTCACGTGCTTAATGGCTTTGAAGTTTGAAGTCCCATTAAGAGGAGTTATAAGGTTAACCTTCACTATAGACACCTCACCAGACTGTGTTAGCATAATAGCAACCTTTGTCGTTATGTAAACTCCTCTTGCCTATAACATATTAATGGGAAGACAACTGCTATATGCTTTTAATGCTTTAGTCAACATTTGAAGATTAAAAATGACCATTCTAAGACTGTCAGGTAGAGAGTTCTATGTCTATGGGAACCTAGCCAATGAAGTGAATCAATTGATTAGAGACTCGAAGAATAGGAAGCAACCTTTGGAAGAAGTTACAATGGTAAAAGTCTAAACTCAATTCATAGAATTGAAGCCACCTCAAAGAATTGAACCAATGGGAAAATTAAAGAAGTTCTTCATCTAGTAGAAGGAGTTGAAAAACCAACAAAGCCAGTTGAAGCTATCCAACAAGCTGAATCAAGTTCTCTACCAATTCTTAATAATTCCTCATAAGAACTCCACATGGATGGGGCAAGTAGCATAAGAAGTAGTGATACAAGCATAATACTAAAAAAAAAAAGAAATGTTTTTCTGCTTGAATATGCATTGAGATTGGATTTCTTAACTATAACTAAATGCAAGCATAAGGCTTGTTGATCACTAATTCAATTTAAAGAGTTAAGTATCAATTCTAAATTTAACTCAATTATTTGCGAAGAAATCTCAAGAGACAAAGTAATATTGAAAAAAGAATATAAGTTTATTCATTAAATCAAAAAATTGTACAAAGAATTACAAGAGTACTATGTACCTAAAAATTTTCTAAGTCCTAAAAAAAAGGAAAGAGAAACCAAAGAAGGAAACTATTTTGATGAAGGTTGCCCAGAAGCAAAGGTGTCCTTTAAGCTAGAGCCTTGAATTATAAAAAACAAAGTACCTATATTGCCTTCATTAATGTTTGGAACCGCACCAATTTGTTCCTTTAGACCTTCTTGAAGTATTCTAGGAAACTTCTTCACCACATCGTTAGTTGCCTTACTGTAGAAGTTGGTGGCTTAATGCATTCCCTTGAGAGTAATAAATTTCTTGAGTACTTCAGATTTGATGAAATCATTGATGATGGATTCCTAGCCCTTTTTGGCATTCTCAGCTTCACACTCTGCCTCATTTGTCTTACTTTTTTAGCATTTAACTCTTAGTCTAACTCTCCGGTCTTCCTCTTCGCTTTAGCCAATTCATCTTGGCTAGCTTTTAGTTGATATATCTCACTTTGCAATTGGTCAATCCTTGACCTTAAGCTTTGTGCTTTCTCTTCAACACTCTTTAAAGAAGATTGAAGCTCTTTAATGTACTTGTCATTTAATGTTAAAGATTCTTATAAATAATAGACAATTGCATTAAGCTTTTTAGTCCTCTTCTCACAGGCTTCTTTGGCTTTTTTCAACCTCCCTTGCTTATGAGTCACATCCTTAACCAGGCTAGCATTTATGGTTCGCAGCTCTTCCATTTCAGCTTGTAATATCTTAAGTTCTTTGGAACTAGATCTCTTTTTCCTCAGTTGTTTCAACTCACTATGAAACCTGTCAAAGACAGCGCACTGCTCTCTGATGAGTTCAATACATTTTATTATTTTTCTTTGAGTTTTAATGTAGAACTCAAAGCAAGCATCTAAGCACTTAATCAACGTTGTGACATTTTTCACAGTTTGAAAAGAGACATACAAATATATAAGATATAAAACATAAGACAGAAACCAACAAATTAAGGATAAGATCTAAAGGGGTACTCACGTCATAGCCTTTGAATTCTTCTCTTTGTAGTAGTTCTCTGGAGGAAAGTTAGGTTGACTGCATGACAACAGAAAAGGATGTAGACCCATGGTGAGGTCATTGGTAAAATTTATTGCGTCATCAGCTCACTGGATAATCTCACTCTTCACAAAGTGCTAAAATAGAGCCTTGGACTATTTATTATAGAGATTATGGTGAACAGGAGGAAGCTTATTGCTAAGTTCTTCATTGTTCAACACTTTCTCCTTTATGTACTAGGGTTTGCCAATAAGTACGCCTTTCATCCCTGAAAGGGGTCTTCAATCCATAATTTTAGCATCTCTTCCAGCATTCTTAAGTAATCCATATATTCTTAGGAGGTTAGTGCTAATGAAGGTAAAGTCTAGAATGGGAAGATGCCTCTAAGCCTCACCTTCACCTTCATTCTCTATAAGATCCACAAAAAGGACAGTAGTTGCTTCAGAAGGCATCCTTGCCTTAACTTCATTGGCATTCCTCCCCTCAATTGGTTGAGCCTTGATACTTATTTGAACTGAGGGTCCATTGCTAACTATGCTCATAGGCTCATCCTTAGAAATAGTAGCAGCAGTGGTAGCGGCTTCAACTCTTATTGCTTCCCCTGTTAGGTTATTGTAATATTCATTAAAATCAAAAAAGTTTAAGTTCTCCTCTATAAAAGAATAAAGCCCATAAGTACAAAACTTAGTACCAAATGTAAAATCATCAAGTGTTAAGTGATAAAAGTATCGTACTAGGAATAAGAGATTCAATGGTTGTAAATGGGTGAGCTTCTCCAATAGTAGCAGTAGCTGGATCCCCATTTGTTCACTCTATCACATTATTAATAGGAGACTCTTATTCTTGAGCCTCTTCGATCTAAACAATCTCATCATTTAAGAGGGTATTTATTTTTTAGTAATAACTTTTTCCTCTCTTTGACAAGCTCTTAAAGATTTGCCCTTCCTCAGCTGAGAAGAAATTACTTAAATATCCTCCTCATCTTCTTCATCCACCAGAGCCATTGTTGCAGTTGCTCCTTTTATGTTCTTCACCAAATTAGCAAGCTCAGCAATAGCCTCCTCTCTGGGATCATTTTTAGGAGATGGGTTCACGTTCTTCTTTCCTTTCCTAGTGGGAATAGACTTTCGCTTCCCAACAGGAACAGACTTCTTCAACTTCTTTGCAGCATTCTTCGTTAGTGCTTCCTCATTAATTGTGATGCCAGCAACTAGTGCCTTCCTCCTTTTTCTAGCATTTTGCTTCACTGGCTTTGGATTTGATAGGGGAACTACTTTTAGAGGCTGCCACTCTCCTTGATGAACCAAAATCAGCCTCCCAATACCTTATCCATACATGGAAGGCGAGCATAGCAATTACAAATGAGAGGGGTGATGTTCTTCAGCTTCTTCTCTATGTGTCCTTCAACTTCTTCTCTATGTGCTCACAATACCTGCTCTCCTCATCATTAAAAGTGCAAAGAAAATATAATTTAAGTCAGCAAGATGTATTAAAGAACATCATTGAATCTAAACACTAGAAATGAGTACACAGATTTACCCTTAACGTCATTTATTGGTATGTTTGAAATTACCATACCTTTGACAACCTCAAGCATCATATTGACCTCCATAGACCTTAGATTGTAATAAGTTTTTCCTTGGATCAAGGTCTTGATCCCTTGACCGTGATTTTATGCAATACAACCACAAGTGCACGGGTCGCTCAAGTAATAAAGTAGTGAGTGAAAGTATCGTTCCACAGGGGACAAGGACAATTACTAGCTCAAACTTCAATTATTGTTTAGCAGATTAATGGTTTGGTTTATTGCTGAAATTAAAATGACTAAGTGGATTAAAAGATTAAACTAAGGAACGGCCAATAAATTGCAAATAAAATTGATGATGAAGACCTACCCAGATATTGAATCCCCCTAGCAATCAATTGTATTTCAAGACAGGTGAACAATTAAATCAATTTATCAAGTTAATTTGGTATTCCACACATTTAGATTAAAACTTCTCTCAAATGACTTAACCTCTAATCACTAGTTAGAATGCAAGGAATCTCTTCTCAAGCATAATCAAATAGCTCATGCATTAAGACCAAGGAATCAAACCAAAGGATTTTGTAAGTCTATCTCTAGAACCCCAAGCAATCCTTAACCCCTATGACTATTCTATTCAAATCAAGCTTTCTCAAGACATGAATATGAAAAATGACAACCAACTAATAAGCATGCGATTATCACTTGGAATTAAACAATCAAGATTCATAAAAGTAAATCAACTTAATCAAATGATTTAATTGAAATCAAAACCAATCAATCCATACAAACATGCTAGGGTTCATCTATATCTAGGTAGAAGATAAGTTTAGCTCATGTTCAAAGAAAGAATATAAAAAGAAAAGAAAAACAGAAAATAAATCAAACAACTCATGACAAATGATTTGATATTCTCCACTTTAATCTTCGATTCTTGGTTCAAAACTTGTGGATCTATGTTTTTCACCTTCAATCCCAGTTGCAAACTCTGGGTTTTACTCAGAGAAGTCGGCCCTCTGTCTCCAAAGTTTGATCCACCCTTTTTAGCTGAAACAGAGCTTTTATACTGCTGAAATTTTTCCATGTTACACCCCCACTCACGCCCGTAATCTTGGGCGTGAGATCGATCATTAATGTACGAAGCCTGCATTTCTCCGCCTAACTTTGAAACAGAAGCCTCTCGTGTCTTACTCCCGTGGTCACGCCCGTAATATTGGGCGTGACACCTCACTGCCAATCTCCCAAATTCTCTCTTGACTCACGCCCAATGTTACGGCCGTAATTACGGGCGTGAGCTGGGTGGCTTAGCTCTTTTTCCATGAAAAACCCATTTTTGCACTACTTCCTTGTGCGCTCCTTCCATTTCTTCCTGGCCAGTCCCACTATAGAAAAAGATCTGAAAAATAATCTTCAACGCACAAATCAAACTTAATTTCAACCTTAAATCATGATAATGTAGGAGTTAGGATATAGACATATGTTCAATTATCAAACTCCCCCACACTTGAGTGTTTGCTTGTCCTCAAGCAAATTGAATAAAGATAACCATCAGAAATGAGCTTCCCCTCTCTAAGCAACTAATGGCACTTCAAGCATCCTGGCAACAACTTCTAATCCAAAAGGTTCAAAATCTTTAGCCACAATTCATACTTCGAACAGGTTAGCACAATGAGGAATTTTCATAATCAGAGCTACAAACCTCAAAATCTAAAAACCGCAGTTAAAAATGTGAGCACAATATTCCACTGATAAAAGGTTCAACACAAATCCAATCTCAGAAAGATTTTTCCCCTAGGTGAATGACTGCTCCCTTCACTTATCATCTCTTCATATATATTTTATTTTATTATTATTATTATTATTTTTTTATTTTATTTTTTTATTTTATTTTATTTATTTTATTTATTTATTTTTATATCACAGGAGCCCGACTTGTTTGATTAGTCATACTAGTCTTTTGATGCGAAAGTTCACATTTGTGATGCCAACTCCCGGTTACTCAACTAGGATCACCAATTCAAATGGCTACTAGCTATATTCATACTCTCAATGAGAATAGCGGAATAGGTTTTCCTTTTCAAAGCTCCTATGCAACAGAATTTTTTTTTTTTTTATATCGAGATGCAGTCACCTAAACCTAGAGTATTGATAATTGAACTAGCTTCGATTAAACTCACCACGGAATATTTTATGCTCACAAATGTAACTAAGGATTCAAGTTTTAGGATTTTTTTTTTTTACCCTATGTCAATCCACCTCCTCATCCAACTACCAAGTTCAACGTTCAAAAGGTGACTAATTCCTTTGAACCCTGAATCAACAAGTCGTTGCCAGTTAACAATCCGCACTTCATTACCACGAGAGAGAAAAAAAAAAACTTCATGACTAACCATTATTAGAATTCAATCTACTCGGACAACTCAAACCTGGCCTCCAAAACTAATCAATTTAATAGCCCTCCCCCACACTTAGATAATACATTGTCCCCAATGTATGTGTATTACTACCAAAAATGAAAAGAACAAGAAAGAGATAGAAAAATTGCCCTGACGATTCTGAATGGAAAAGATAGATGCGTGTTCGTGTCAGTATCCAAGCCATGTCAGAATAGAGCTACAGACCTTTAAAAGTAAACACCATCAAAGAAAAAACATGTGACAATACCAGTTGTCCACAATCATTCCCAAAATAAACAACCAAACAAAGAAATACGAAGCATCCTAAATATCACGCATACAGTCATCCAAGATATAATGAATAACAAATAACGACTAAAAAGAAATAAAAATAAACACAACTCAAAAGAAAAGATAAATGGAGCTAGTCTTCCATGCCATCACCCCCATCCTGCTCCTCATCATTGGAAATGTGCACTGGTGATGGTGGGGAAAGTGGTTTGGCCGTACTAGGCCTGAAATTCTGTGTCTCCCAAAACTCCATCATGGAACGCTGCATCCATCACCGCTGCTGTGCCTCATGATCAGAAAACTGCATCAACTCCCGCTGCATATTATGGAGATGCTGCTGCTGAAGGTTAATTCGACTCAGAGAGCTCTCCAATCGGCACATCTGTCGCTCCAGGTCAGTCATTTTCTGTCCCTCCTCTTCTTCCTCACTTACATGGTGCCTCCAGTCCCGGAAACCCATAAACTGCTACTGTGGATCAAATGTGGTGGTCGAAGGTCCTGCGGCAGTGGTAGAGGGACCTGCTGCAGTGTCGGGAATATCATCCTCAGGTGGTGGAATGTCTTCTGGGTCTGCCTGGGGTGCCATAAATGCCTTCTTGGGATCCAGTCTAATCAAAGTGTCCATGCCCAGGCGCCTAGGTAGCCCATCCAAAGTCATGGCAGGAATGCTTGCAAAAACTCCCAACCCCTCTGCCAGTTTGGTGATATACATCCCACCAAAAAGTGCCCCCTTCTTGTCTCTCTTGGACTGCTCATGAAGGAAATAAATGAGGCATACTGCAAGGTTGCACCTTCGATTATGGTGCATGCACATGAGGTAGAACAGATCCTGCTTGGTGACATGCCCTATACTGTCCTGGCGTGCAGAGATGGTGCTAGTGAGTAAGTGGTGGACCACTCGCAGAGGAAAAGACTGGAAATTGGAGGCCTTAGATATGCCTGCCTGATAGTCTCCTGCTGTAGGGGCAAGCTCATTCCAAATCTGATCTCGCTCAGTGGAACTATTAAAATCCACAATGGACCCAATGTAGTATGTGGAGTTCAACTGCTCTTCAGTGTACAATCCCATACGCAAGGCAAACTCATTAATACTCATATGCCACTCCCTTGTTCCTAACCGAAATTTGATCCTTGGCTTGTTAACTCTAGTGGATTTCTTGTCAAATTGGAGTGTGCAAAGGAACTCCAATGTAATCTCCCTGTAGGCCGGCTCATTAATAGCAAATAAATTCTTCCAACCCGGTTGGTCCACCATACGTCTGATCTTTGTAGCCAGTCTGGCATTTTCCATTGCTTCCCAATCCAGAACTTGAGGAGGCTCGAAATCCTTGTTTGCTAACTATTCAAAATGGCCCCTCGCTTCCTTGTCAGTCAGCCGGATGCTAGGATGGTCTGCCATGAATCGGATATCAGGCACTACAGCAGGCTGTGAACTGCTCGCGCCCCTGCTCCTCTTGGTAGGCAAGACAGAAGATGGTTGCTTTCGGGGCGGCATTCCTCTTAGATGAGTGTGAAAGTGAGAACAACAAGTAAACCACTGATCTAGGCCTGGGCCCCTTGCTTAGCCTTGATAAGTCGAGAGAAAAGAGAAGAAAATGCAGAGAAAAGCAAAGAAAATGAAAGAGAAAATGAAAGAATGAGAAATAAAAAACTGACCGCAGCTTTTATAAAAGGCGTGTCACGCCCTTTCTTACGCCCGTAATCTTGGGCGTAAGCCCGTTTTAAACACACATAGCTCGCGCGCCTTCGAGGCCATCCTTACCTGGCCTTGCTTACGGCCTGATATACGCCCGTGTGTCTGGGCGTGTACCACTACTGTGTCTCAGCCAAAAATGGGCACTTAGCTGACGCCCTGACATACGCCCGTGAGTCTGGGCGTGTAGGGCTACTGTGTCGTGGTCTGAAAAGACCCTTGGTATATGCCCCACCTCACGCCCGTAAGTTTAGGCGTGCGAGGCTACTGTGTCTCCCTTTCAATTGTCACTTCACTCACGCCCCATACATACTGCCGTGAGTCATAGCGTGAGCCTTGAAAAGCAGTAAATGACTTGCTTCTCTGATTTCCTGTACCAAACACATACCAACAGTGCATTATCCTCAATTATGAATCATGTGTGTGCTAAGCGAATGACTTCTCATAATGATATCTTGACAGCCTTATGCATTACATGTGGCTGTCTACCTACCAACATAGATTCCATGCATGAAAATTTAGTGTGTGCATCCACTCCACATGCGCATTTCTTTCTCTCTCTCTTTTTTTTTTTGAGAAACAATAACTAAAAGAACACAATTTAATCAAAATCAACAAAAAAAATAAATGGTGAGTTGCCTCCCACCCAGCGCTTCTTTAACGTCGTCTTAGCTGGACATTTAGGATGATTTCTCATCTCGAATCCTGGAGATGGAGAACCTCTCTAGTCTGTTCTATCTTACCATCAAAATACAGCTTGAGCCTGTGCCCATTGACCTTAAAGTCTCCCTTCTCAGGGTGAGCCAATTCAACAGTTCCATAGGGAAATACCTCTTTCACAATAAAAGGACCAGACCACCGAGATTTCAACTTACCTGGAAAAAGTCAAAGTTTAGAATTGTAGAGAAGCACCTGATCTCCTACTTGAAATTCCTTCCTTTGCTTGATCCAGGCATCATGCCATCTTTTAGTTCTTTCCTTATACATCCTGGCATTGTCATATGCCTGCAGTCTCCATTCATCCAGCTCATTCACCTGCAATTGCCTTTTCTCACCTGCACCAGCTAGATCAAGATTAATCTGTTTAATAGCCCAAAATGCATTATGTTCAATTTCTACAGGCAAATGGCAAGCCTTTCCATACACTAGCCCATATGGTGTAGTTCCTAGGGGAGTTTTGAAAGCTGTCCTAAAAGCCCATAGAGCATCATTTAACTTCTCAGACCACTCCTTCCTAGATCGCTCTACAGTCTTCTCAAGTATTCTTTTAATCTCCCTATTTGTATTCTAGACTTGGCCACTAGTCTGGGGATGATATGGGGTAGCCAACTTGTGTGTAACACCCAGCCTTTTGAATACTTTCTCAAGTTGAGCATTACAGAAATAGGTTCCCCTATCACTTATAATGGCCTTTGGTATACCAAATTGAGAAAACAATTTTTTCAGAAACTTTACTACCATCCTAGCATCATTTCTGGCCAAGGCCTGAGCCTCAGGCCATTTCGACACATAATCAATAGACACCAAAATATATGTGTTGCCAAAAGAATTTGGAAATGGTCCCATGAAATCAATGCCCTAGACATCAAATATCTCACAAACTAAAATACCATTTTGAGGCATCTCATCCCACGACGAAATATTTCCAGTTCTTTGGCAACGATCACAATGTTGCACAAACTCATAACAATCTTTAAACAAAGTGGGCCAATAAAATCCTGATTCTAAAACTTTTTGAGCAGTTCTATTAGGCCCCATATGACCACCAGCTGGTCCGGCGTGGCAATGGTTGATAATATTCACAGTTTCAGGCCAAGCCACGCAAAGCCGGATCATCCGATCAGCACACAATTTAAATAGATAGGGATCCTCCCAGAAGTAGTATTTTAAATAGAAAAAGAATTTCTTCTTTTGTTGATAAGTTAACTCTTTTGAGAGTTCCCTCACAGCCAGATAATTCGCAAAATTCGCAAACCAAGGCAATTTAGAGTTAGAAGCACTTACCATACCTACCAGTTCGCATAGTTGTTCATCCGGGAAGTGGTCATCAATATCTCCTTCTTCGAGTGCTTCCATGTTTGGATTCTCCAGCCTTGAGAGGTGGTCAGCTGCAAGATTCTTAGCTCCCCTCTTATCTTGTATCTCCAAATCAAACTCTTGTAGCAGTAACACCCATCGGATTAATCTTGGCTTTGCATCATTTTTGGCAAAGAGATACCGCAAAGCCGAATGGTCTGTATAAACTATCACCTTTGACAAGATCAAATAGGAGCGAAACTTGTCAAAGGCAAACACAATAGCCAACAGTTCTTTCTCAATGGTGGTGTAGTTAGCTTGGGCCCTATTCAGTGTCTTGCTTGCATAGTAAATGGGCTGAAAATGCTTCTCCCTTCTCTGGCCCAAAACTGCCCCAACTGCTACATCACTTGCATCACACATCAGCTCAAAAGGTAGGTTCCAATCAGGAGCTACCATTATGGGTGCATCAACCAGTTTAGCCTTTAAGGTGTTGAAAGCTTGTAAACATTTGCCATCAAAGTTGAATTCCACATCTTTCCCAAGTAACTTGGTCAGGGGTCGAGCAATCTTGGAAAAATCCTTGATAAATCTCCTGTAGAAGTCTGCATGCCCCAAGAAACTTCTAATAGCTTTGACAGATGTGGGAGGGGGTAACTTTTCAATGGTTTCTATTTTGGCTCGGTCTACTTCAATACCCTTACTTGAAATTTTGTGTCCCAAGACTATTCCTTCTTGGACCATGAAGTGACACTTCTCCCAATTCAGCACCAAGTTAGTCTCTTCGCATCTCATCAATACTCTTTCCAAGTTTGCCAAGCATCTCCCAAAAGAATCACCATGGACTGAAAAATCATCCATGAAAACTTCCATGATATCCTCCACTAGCTCATCAAATATCGCGATCATACACCTCTGGAAGGTTGCAGGTGCATTACACAGTCCGAATGGCATTCTTCTGTAGGCAAAAGTTCCATATGGGCAGGTGAAGGTCATTTTCTCTTGGTCTTCAGGTGCTATAGGTATCTGAAAGTAACCTGACAGACCATCCAGGAAGCAGTAATACGCATGCCCAGCTAACCTTTCCAACATCTAGTCAATGAAGGGCAAGGGAAAATGATCCTTCCTTGTTGCATCATTCAACTTTCTGTAGTCAATGCAAACCCTCCAGCCTGTGACTGTTCTCATTGGAATTAGCTCATTCTTCTCATTAGGAACCACAGTCATTCCTCCTTTCTTTGGTACCACCTGAACAGGGCTCACCCATAAACTGTCTGAGATAGGGTAGATGATCCCAGCATTAAGTAACTTGATGACTTCATCTTTCACAACCTCCTTCATTTTGGGATTCAATCTTCTTTGAGGCTGGACAACTGGCTTGAAGTCATCCTCCATTAGAATCTTGTGGGTACAAAAAGATGGACGATGCCCTTTATATCTGCAACTTTCCATGCTAGAGCTCTCTTGTGTTTTCCCAAGACCTCCAATAACCTTGCTTTCTGTTCTTCAGAGAGGCTAGCATTTACAATCACAGGCAGCTTGGCATTCTCCGCCAGAAAAGCATACTCCAAATGAGAAGGGAGTTGCTTGAGCTCCAAAGTTGGCGGATCAACAACAGATGGCTTCATCTTCTCTTCCTTAGGCATCTCAAAGGATTCAAATGCCTCCTTTTTCCAAGTCTTGCCTAACTCCATGTATGCCAACTGCTCCCTTGCTTCTTGGGTCTCTACCTGATCCTGCACCAAACACAACTCAAGGGGATCCTTGGAAACAATATTAGTAACAAAATTAACAGTCTCATGCTCAACAACATCATTGCATGAATCCTCCTCATCAAGTGCAAGTGGGTGCTTCATGGCATTAGCGATATGAAAAACTACTTGTTCATTCCCCACTCTTAAAGTTAAAGTACCATCATGGACATCGATGAGGGCACGGGCTGTATTCAAAAATGGCCTACCAAGGATAAGCGAAACATCCACATCCTCATCCATGTCAATAATCACAAAATCATTTGGGAAGATGAACTCCCCAACCTTTACCAACACATCCTCAATGATACCACGAGGGTATACTACTGACTTATCAGCTAATTGGATGGTCATGTGTGTTGGTTTAGGTTCTCCAATATTCAATTCCTTAAAAACCTTATAGGGCATCACACTTATGCTAGCCCCTAAATCAGCTAAAGCACTTTTAATTTCAAGGTTGCCTATAAAACATGGAATATTGAAACTACCAGGATCTTTCATTTTTTTAGGCAACCTCCTTTGCAGAACTGCTGAGCTCTTTTTTGACAAATGCACCAGTGACACTTCCTCAAGCTTCCTTTTGTTAGAAAGGAGCTCTTTCAAAAATTTAGCATATTTGGGCATTTGTGATAGAGCTTCAGCAAAAGGTATATTAATATGAAGTTGCTTAAAGAGTTCAACAAACTTACCGAATTGAGCATCAAGCTTGTCTTTCTGCAATCGTGCCGAATATGGTACCCGAGGTCGATACTCCTTTAGTGGTGGGGCAGATGCTGGTATAGCTTTCTCCTTTTCTGCTCCATTTCCTACTGCAACTTCCTTTTTAGCTCCCTGTTCCTTGGCACGTGGTGCCTCAACCTCTTCTCTAACCACTTCTTGTTCCTCAACAGCACTCCCTTGTAATTGCTTCCCACTCCTTAAGGTAATTGCCTTCAGCTGCTCTTTTAGATTTGCCTCAGTGTTGCTAGGCAAACTCCCTTATTGCCTTTCACTGAGCAGCTTAGCAAATTGCCCCATCTGATTCTCCAAATTGTGAATGGAAGCTTGCTGATTTTGGAGTACTGTTTCAATATCTTTCTGCCTCTGCTCATTATCTTTATATCTCTGCTCATTAGACTCCATGAATTTCATCATTGTTTCTTCTAAAGAGTTCCTCCTAGGAGGTGCTGGAGCTTGTGACTGCAGAGGTTGCTGAAACCCAGGTGGAGGTCTTGAATTGTTCTGATTACTCCATGAGAAGTTTGGATGATTCCTCCACCCTGGATTATAAGTGTTACTATATGGGTTGTTCTGCTACTGGCTTCTATTCATACCACCCACATAGTCCACTTGCTCTGGCTTGGCAAAGACACCTCCAGTATCACATTCCTGACTCTGGTGCCCTCCCCCACATAGATCACAAAACATCACCTGCTGTGGCCTAAATGCCCTAGCTGCCATAGAATCAATCTTCCTGTTCATAGCTTCAAGCTGGGCTGTCAAGGCAACTACTGGATCAACTGCATGGGAACCAGCTGCTTTAACTCTGCCTTGCTCTCTTGGTAACTGCCATTGATAGTTTGTCAAGGCCATTTCTTCTATCAGATCTCTTGCTTACTCTGGAGTTTTGCTATTAATGGACCCTCTAACTGCTGCGTTAATGGCTTGTTTACTTGAATAGTTCAAGCCATTGTAAAAGGTCTGGATCTGCAGCCATAATGGGAACCCATGGTGTGGACACTGCCTCAGCAAGTCTTTGTATCTTTCCCATCCATCATACAAAGTCTCTCCATCCTGCTGCACAAAAGATGAGATGTCGTTTCTAAATTTGGCAGTCTTGGATGGTGGAAAGTACTTCTCCAGAAACTTCTCAGCTAACTGAGCCCAGGTAGTGAAAGTGCCAGCAAAGAAAGACTTGAGCCACTTCTTTGGTCGGTCATTCAGTGAGAATGGAAACAACCTCAACCTAATCGCATCATCTGTTGCACCATTGATCTTAAACATGTAACAGATCTCCAGAAAGTTCTCCAGATGTGCGTTAGGGTCTTCATCCGGAAGGCCATCAAACTGGCAAGTCTGCTGCAACATCTGTATGACATTTGTCTTGATTTCAAAATTATTTGCAACGACTGCCGGCCTTGCAATGCTCGACTCAGGCCCATTGAAGTTTGGCCTGGCAAAGTCTTACATAGTTCTTGGTGGTGGATCAGCCATCACTTCCAACTCTTCCTCAGGATCTGATTTCAAGTCTTCTAAATCAGCCACTTCGTCCACCAAAGCTAGTTCCCTTTCTTCCTTCCGCTTCCGTCTCAGTGTCTTTTCTATCTCAGGATCAAATTATACCAGATGAGAAGAACTAGTTCTGGTCATGCAACAAAAGGAGTACCTGAAATTACAGCCAATACCAAGAACAAAATGTAATGACAAATAAAAATAAAGCTAAATCAATAATCTCTATTGTGTTGCTAATATTGTAAACCGTGTCCCCGGCAACGGTGCCAAAAACTTGACCGCGATTTTATGCAATACAACCGCAAGTGCACGGGTCGCTCAAGTAATAAAGTAGTGAGTGAAAGTATCGTTCCACAGGGGACAAGGACAATTACTAGCTCAAACTTCAATCCCAGTTGCAAACTCTGGGTTTTACTCAGAGAAGTCAGCCCTCTGTCTCCAAAGTTTGATCCACCCTTTTTAGCTGAAACAGAGCTTTTATACTGGTGAAATTTTTCCATGTTACACCCCCACTCACGCCCGTAATCTTGGGCGTGAGATCGATCATTAACGTACGAAGCCTGCATTTCTCCGCCTAACTTTGAAACAGAAGCCTCTCGTGTCTTACTCCCGTGGTCACGCCCGTAATATTGGGCGTGACACCTCACTGCCAATCTCCCAAATTCTCTCTTGACTCACGCCCAATGTTACGGCCGTAATTACGGGCGTGAGCTGGGTGGCTTAGCTCTTTTTCCATGAAAAACCCGTTTTTGCACTACTTCCTTGTGCGCTCCTTCCATTTCTTCCTGGCCAGTCCCACTATAGAAAAAGATCTGAAAAATAATCTTCAACGCACAAATCAAACTTAATTTCAACCTTAAATCATGATAATGTAGGAGTTAGGATATAGACATATGTTCAATTATCAAACTCCCCCACACTTGAGTGTTTGCTTGTCCTCAAGCAAATTGAATAAAGATAACCATCAGAAATGAGCTTCCCCTCTCTAAGCAACTAATGGCACTTCAAGCATCCTGGCAACAACTTCTAATCCAAAAGGTTCAAAATCTTTAGCCACAATTCATACTTCGAACAGGTTAGCACAATGAGGAATTTTCATAATTAGAGCTACAAACCTCAAAATCTAAAAATCGCAGTTAAAAATGTGAGCACAATATCTTAAGGACCGAAGACCACAAATCTCTTAAGGAATTTCGTGGACTTCGCCTAAGGCCCAATAAAATGTTCAATAAGCACAGAGGGTACATTGCCACCCAAAGAGCACCATTCCTTCGCTAGAATGTCCCCTCTTCACCATCTTCATCACCTGCTGATAGGCTTCTAAAGGACCCTTTTGCTAAGATATCTTTGCACTAAGGAGTTATAAGATGACTCCACCTTTTCACCTCTTTGCCAAGCTCAGCCATCAAAGCATGACCCAGTACCTTCCACCATGACAAAGCAATTTCCTTCACCTACCTCACCTACCTCACCTGCCTCACTTGCCTCATGATAAGGAAGGCTTATCCAAGTGACATCTGTGAAGATAAGTCTTCCTCCTCATCACTATGGATGCATGACATGTGTTCCACCCTCATTCCTTAAAAGGAACCTCCAGGTATAAATAGCAGTCATGTAGTCCGTGTAATGCTAACTACTTCTACACTCCCTATTCTCCTTCTTTACTGAAAATATTCTCAACTTGTCAATGGCTAATTTGAGCATCGGAGCTTTCCTTCTGGGCCAAGACCTGGGCTCCTTCATTATTCTTTTCTTATTTGCAGGTTGATCTAAGCTTGGATAGCCATCTCTACCAAAGATCCAACCCATTGCCTTATAAAAAAATTCTAAGCATATCATTTTGAATTTAATTTTTTTTACCAAAACAGGATATCTCAATTATTTCAAGCAAAATAAACGTTGTTTTAAAAATCATTTCGGATTGATCGATTCAATAAGCTGAATTGGAAACCAAAAGTCAGTCCGGTCCAATTACCTTTAAATAATTGGATTTTTGGTTAAATCATATTGAATCATATTGAACCGGTCGAACAGAAAAATCGGTGAACTAAATGAGCCATTCCAATTTTGAAAATTATTAAAAAAAAAAATCTTCTATTGTAGTTTTTTTAGATGTATTTAAATTTGGTATTTGGTTAATTGTATATGTTTTTTCTTAGATGAGTATTTTTTTTAAATGATTATAATTTACTATATTGTATTAATCACATAAAAATATTAAAAAATATATAAATATAGACATTTTATCATAAAACGGTTGAACCGGTGGTTGAATCGGTCAGATTGGTTAGACTGAAAACTAGTAACCTGACCATTTTGATCACCGGTTCGATTTTTAAAACACTGAAATAAAATAAAACAAATTAATTACCTTACCTAAGAGTCTAAAGCCTTTTTTCAAATAATAGTAAAAATTTGAAAAATGAAAAGATTAATAAAAGTACGAAAAATTTCTAACTTAAAGAAAAAAAAAAAAAAAAGAAGAGTACTAAACAAATGATGAAATAAAAAAAATGTTTGAAAAATTATTTTTGTTCAATTCCACTTAATTTGCTAAGAAAATTTCCTTAATTTGTAATTAAAATTAATTATTTTATGATACGTCAGGCATGTTCATTATATTAATTTAATATAACATGTACATAAAAAGGTTTCCATAATATATATGAACTTATCATTAGGAAAAAAAAAAAATCTGATCAAAATAAAATAATAATGATTATGATGTTTGTATTTGTTGTAAGTGCATATGATTATCTTTATTGGTTAATTTATGCACAAGCATGTGATGTACATAGGAATCTCTAATTACAGGAATCCTCTTCTAATAATGTTATAAAATTTCAATTGGGGTTTTGTAAAAGAAAAGAAATAATTCAATCAGAGGCTGGGAGTATAATTATAAATCAAAGTTCTTGTGATTGTGAGATCTGTATCTGCGATAAAACATGATTCAACTTGTACTTTTGTCAATTGATGAAAATTATAAAATACAAAAAAAAAAAAAAAAAAAAACAAAGTTCAAAGCAAAGAGCAGCACAGAAAAATAAATATTGCGACAAAATAATAATAATAATAATAATAATAATAATATTTTATTACAATATTTTACTGATAAACCAACTGAAATAAATGGTTGCTAAATTAAAATACCGACTAATTTCCAACTGACAAAAAAATCTTGTTAAAACACTAGTCAGTGAAACATTGCTAACTGACTCTTTAATTAGTTGGTAAAGTAACTGACTAGAAAATAGTTGGTAACGATTTTATGGTTGTTGGTATGTATGTTTAAAATAATGTATTAATATGTTAAAACGGTTGGTATATAAATTAAATATATTAATAAGTAAATAAATAAATAGATAAATTCGATTGGTAAATAAATTATAATAATATATAATAATAAAACTCGGTTGGTATATGATCGGTAAGTAAGTAGAATATAACAATATATATAGACTTGGTAGGAAAAATGATTAGTAAAGTAAATAAAAAATAATAAAAATAGTTATTTTGGCTAGCAAATCGGTTGTTAAAGTAATAAAAAATAATAAAAAATATTTACTTTAGTAGGCAAATCAGTCAGTAGATGCTGAATTTTTTTGATTTTAAAAATATAAATATTAAATGTACTAAATTATGAAAATAATGCAAATTTTATATAATAAATTATAATAAAAATCTAATTCAATATAAATTAAATCATGTGTGTATATATATATATATATATATATATATATATATATATATAGAAAATGATGAAGTAATATTCACATTTATACAGAGGAAAGAAAAGAAAGTATAAAGATAATCTAGATCTGCAATGTTGTGAGCATTGTCACCCTCTAGATCTATGATATAATCAACATCATCATCACTAGCAATATGGGATTGATGAGAATCAGGAATGAGGTGGAGGAGGAGAAGGGAGAGAAGCAACAATAGTCTGCAGCTGAGATGGAATAGAAAGCCCTATTTGCTGTGCTAAGGCTCATAATAAATCCTTGAAACCTTGCATATGCTATTCCTGCTACTCTATCTACTGTAGCTACTGCTACATAGTATTGACTGCCTCTTAAACTCATCTGTCTATCTCCTTATGTATCTGCTCAGCCGTAGGAGGTGGTGGGGTAAAGTAGAAGATAAATCGACACCATGATCTCCATAATATCTGCTTGTTTATGAACCGACCCCATATAGCTTCCCCTTCTCAAATCCCCTAATCCCTATTAGATATAGGTTTCTCTCATCTATAGGTGTGGGCTCAGTAGATTTGGGAGCTAGCTGGGACATACACTAATAGATGTTCGTGATATCCTCCTACATTTTATACAATAATAATTATTATCTCAATAACTTGAAATTTGAATTTTCAATTTAATTATAATTTGAAGTAAAATTTATTGCTTACATGAACCTGCTATGATTTCAGGTCAATAAAAGTCTTCCCATTGTGCTTTTTCATGTGTGTGTACACAAAAAGCTCCACGGGATCAATCTCTTGAGCTAACAGCCAAGCCTATTAAGAATTACAAAAAATATATATAAATATTAACAATTGTTATTAGGCTTACTTGAAAAACAAAATAAACTATGAAGGAAAATACTTACTAATCACCTAGCATGCTCCTCGCGAGGTAATACCTTTCTATTATTGGAAGTGGGTGAGGCCATGCCTAAGCACCAGTCTGATTCACTGAAAGGGATTGAAATACTTATTTGGTTTTGAACTCACAATGAAACCCTTTGTGAATCCTTAATTTTGTACCTTCTAGTATGTGTTTGAACCTTAGAAGCACTTAGGCTCAGTAAACAAACCTTTAGAAGTCAAAAATTCTCAAAATGGGAAAATCAAAATATTTCTTTTTGACATTTGAACCTTGTCAAATCATCCAAGAATGAGTAACAAGTACAACGCAACTAGAATAATGAAAAATAGACGAGAAACGAGTAAAAATGGGTGAAAATAGCAAAATGGCCAAAATAGGCACTTTGCCTCAGAGGCCTCTATAGTGTCGCAAAGCTCTCTGTCGCAACTCTAGCAAAAACCCTATTTTTTACAATCCACATTAGAATTTGATGCTTTCTATACTCTAATCCTCCTCCTATATATAGAGGACCTCTCCACACTTCAAAGGACCAATTTTTAAAGCTTGAAAAGTAGTAATTTCAAACAAACTGCTTCACATTTACTTCTTGCTTTGCAAAGCAAGTTGGGGGTTTCTCTTTGATTCTTACTCAGCTAGTTAAAGGCTTTTCGCCTGCCTGTTTGAGGCAAGTCTATTGCCCAAGGCTCATTTTTTCAGTGCGAGGCTAGCCTCCACCCACCATTCGAGGCTAGGCGTAGCCCCATCTACGACGAGCTGCCTAGCCATCCGAGGCTAGCCACTACCCATTGTCCAAGGCTATCTGCCACCCACCATCCAAGGCGAGCCGCAATGCCATCCGAGGCTAGCTACCACCTGCCATCCAAGGCTAGCTACCACCTGCCATCCAAGGCCAGCCGCCGTCTGACATTTGAGGCTAGCCATCGCCCACCGTCCAAGGCTATCTACTGCCCTCCATCTGAGGCTAGCCACAATGCCATCTGAGGCTATTTGCCACTTGCCATCCTAAGCTAGCCACCGCTCACCTTCCTAAGCTAGCTGCTGCATGCCATTTGAGGCTAGTCGTCGCTCGCTGTCTGATATAAGCTTTTTTTCCTTTAATTTTCTTTTGTCTGAATTTCCTTGCCTCTTCTAGTTAGTTAATTAAATTGATTCATCTAAGTTGCTAGATAATCAACTTAGTAATCAATTAAATTAATTAATTAACTCAACCCTTTTTTAATCTATCAATCAAAACATGATAAAGTAGCTAGGTTAAACTAATCCCTTCATAAAAAGGGAGAATTGCATGGGTTTTGATTCCCATTCAAAGGGATACGTAGGCATGTCTGGTTCAGGTATCAAATCCAATTAAAACCAACCAAATCTCCCGCCTATTACCTTTTTCACTTGCTTTTATTATGCTTTCCTTTACTTTGATATTAGGTTTAGTTTAGGGAATATATGACTTCCCTAGAACCCATAAGGGCTAGAAGAGGTATCCCCTAAGTTTGGAATTTTATTGTAATATTAACTTTCTCTTATTTTGAACTTTAACTATGTTTTTACTTTATTGTTGAAATAGATGAATTGAATGATCATGCATATTATAAATTGTTCATGCATTTTAATTTGTTCATGAAATATATTTTAAGTCACTTTTATACTTATTGGCCAAACTTATTTTGTTAAAATAAACCAAAAATTTAGTCCCCAAATCCTTTTTGGTTTTAAGGCTAGTGATTTTTTTTCCTTTGGGTAATAATTGGAGTCAAATGAGTTTTTTCTTATATTTTCCCAAATAAAAATAAATTAAGGTGGTGACTCTAAGAAAAAATTTTCAAATCTATCAAAGATAAGTGAGTTCTTTCCCAAATGAGCATTTCGATTCCCTTTAGCGGATTAGATCAGTGCTCGGGTGAGGCCTCACAGCTGGCGACTCCACTGGGGGGTAACTTTCTATTAATAAAAGGAAAAATAAGTGGATTACTAATTAGTTTAAAACGAGTTTGGCCTTTTAATATGATTGTGACTTTGCATGCATCACTTGCATGGGCTCTTTGCCATTCAACCTAGTTTTAGGAAAACAATGGATAGTGAGTAGCATTGAGTGGGTAACCCTCCTTAGGTCTATTCACCAATAGTGAAATCATCCAACTTGCAACGAATCCTTTGATCCTTTCAAAGGTGTAACGACCATGTACGTACTGCTAGACCCATACAAGACTCCTTGACTCACATGTGGTTAGGTAAATCGCTACTCTAGTGTGACGGGTACCCAAATTGAGCCACCTTTATCCTTTCATGTAATGAACTTAGATCTTGGCCTTAAGTTGTATGTACCATAATTAAAACCTTGCATCTTTTGCATTCTTATGAAATGTTTTCCCCATGCATATCATGCATTCATATTGTATAACAAAACATGCATTCATCTCAAGTCTAGGTCGAACCTTAAACCGAAGAAGGGTCAAACATTCTTACCTTCATTTAAACAACTCCCCTATAAACACTCTCACCTGTACCCCATCACTTATCCAATAACCTTAGACCATCACCCTAAACCTTTGACCTAAACACCATTATCTCTTTACTTCAGCCCTTGACCTAAAATCCTAAACACTCTAACCTTCATCCAAATACCTTCGCCCCCACAAACCTAAAACCATCACCCTGACCTTTAACCTTAAACACCTCACCCTAGTCTTACCCTAAACACCTTGCCTTAGCCTTACCCTAAACACCAAACACCCGAACCTCACACCTCAAATGTAAATCTAAACCACCTTTAACCTTTGGACCTTAAGCCATAAACCCATGACCTTAAAAACCCTGCTACCTGACTTTAAGCCATATACCCAGAACCCTAAGACCCTATAAAACCTAGACACCTTATGTTATCCATGCCAAAACCATCATCCCACCCTTTGTTCAAAATCAAACCCACTATCCTTAAGCCCAACACCCATGGCCCGTCACCTTTCAAAACTAATCTGTTACCTTAAAGCCCAGTACCTTTGGCCCAATACACTACCCTAAGTCCAATACCTTTGGTTTAACCTGATACCTTGAGCCTGAGACCTTGAGCTATGCAACCGTAGGAAGTCATCAAAAGCCCAAATGCAGTCAGCTCATAACATCAAAAGGAATCTTTTTCCTCAAAAGTTTGCATGCCTGTCTTCTTGCTTTTTTCCCAAGCACTTACCTTATTCTTTAACTTAGTTTTAAAGGTACCAATGGCAAGCTTGAATGACATGGAAGCTCTAACCAACCAACTCAAGAGGCAAAAAGAGAATTTTCAAGCTATTCTCATATCTGCTTTAGACGCTCAACAAGCCAATTTCAACTAGGCTCCTAGCCAACAATCTAGTTTTAATAATGCCCTAATCCATCTTGCTTCTGCTTTCACTAATGCTTTGATTTTCCAATGCCAACTTATCATCGATGAAGTGAGAGAAATGCTAAAGCAAGCTAAGCCCATTAATTCTGTACCTACCATTGACATCCTCAATCTCAAACACCAATGCCATTCTAGCCTCAGCCATGCCATCAGTCATAGATACTAACCTTACCTCTTCTTTGAATCCTTTTCAAAGCAAGGAAAACCCCACCTTTTCTGCTATTAGAGATCTTTGAAGCTTAACATCAATGCACTAGAGCAAATCCCTACAATGGAAAAAAGGTGCAAGAAAAGCAATACCTCCACTCCACTTGCCTTTATTGAATGAAAGGATATGGACACCTACACTCCCCTTATTGATGTTTAGTGGGAGAGTATAGAGGTACCTGCCGTAACTAGCAGGCGACCCTTGAAATCTCAATAAAGGGCTTTCACTGATTTGGTTGTTCCATTAGCAGTGGTTTATAAGAAGGCTTTGAAGGCAACAATGGTAAAACCCTGGAAACAAGAGTCCCTCCTAATCCCTTACCAAAGAGCTACCACCCTAATGTATATTGTGAATATCATCAAGGAGTGGGGCACCAAATCAACACATATAGAGCTTTGAGACATAGAATCCAGGATCTGATTGGCAGTGATGACATCATCCCTCCTAAAACAAAACCTAAGACCTTAATTCAACCCTGAGTAGCATAACATAAAAGAGTTTAAGCCTAACTAATCTGACTTATCTAAGGTTGAATTCCAAATCTAAGTCTAAGTCTGAGCCCAAGTCTTAAAGTCTGAGTCTAAATTTGAGTCTGAGTCTAAATTTGAGTTTGAGTTTGTCATTTTATTTTCTTCTTGTCAATCATGTCAGGCTCCTTTTGTTATCTTGTAATAAAGTTTTCCATGTAATAAAACATCCACCTTTTTTTTTAAATTTGTACACTTGTCTTTCTTAAATAAGGGTGAGCTTTTTTTAAAAAAAAAGAATAACAATAAAAGAGAGAGAGAGAGAGAGTGAAAAAAAGAAAATCCACCACAACTAGCATATATTTGGAATTGAGGTGCCATCAACAATTACTCTGCTAGCTTCTAACCAAAGAAGGTCAAGAAATAGACCTTTTATCAAATAGTTAAAGCAGCAAATCAAGCGATACACCTCAACAAGGGGCAACAAGTCCATTAAATCCAAAATTCAGAGGTTGGAGTCTCTCAAAGTAAAATAAATAAATAAATAAATAAATAAATCATGGTGGAATGTCTTCTCCTAAATTTCATTGTTCCATGTTCACTAAGTGAAAACTCGAAAGGGCAACTTTGGCAAAACTTAGAGCTAAAAGAGAGAGAGAGAGAGAGAGAGAGAGAGAGAGAGAGAGAGCTCATCCTAGTCATCTTCCTTCATGTCTAAAGTAGTCCTTAAGCAATCCGTCTCGTCTCATTAGTCATCCTTTCTCATTGGAGACTCATTCTCTAAAGTGATAATGTCTTCTATGCACTTATCTCACAGTGGGGGCATATCCTTCTAGGTCGTCATCATCTTTTGTTAATCTGTCTTGTTGTTTAGCTCAAAGAGCTTAGGCACAATCTCTCACATTGCTAGTCTATCATGTTCCTATCTTTTATTAGGAGTATGATCCCTTAGTTGTCTCTTTTTATCAGTCCTTCAGCAGCTTTTTAGGGCATTCCATTTCAGCCAGTATGTCATATACATTCAAGCCAATAGAGTGTCACCCTAAATGTCTTTTATATCTCAAAATGACAAAATTAGCTTGGCTTGTTCTTTTCCATGAATCATACTACAAATAGCAAAATCATACAACCTCTCTGATCCTGAACCATTCCCAAACTTCATAAGATACCATCCTAAGCCTTATTAGAAAAAATCATACCATTCTTTCAGGCTTAAACCTCAAGCTCAAGCCTTTTACCACCCTTTTCTTGGCAAAGTCTCATCATCTTTTAAGGGCCAAGCCTATGGGCAGAATTGAAGATTCTGAGTCTTTCAAGACTCATCTCCTTAAAGCCAGCTTTCTCTAGCATAACCAAAATCAAGTCATGTCTTGCAAAGCTTAAGAAGGGCTCAAACCACTCAAGTCATTCCATGTCTCTTTGGCAAAATCTCATCATCCTTGAAAAGACCAAGCCTCCTTAGCAAATTACATCACCTGTAAAGTCCAATCGAGTCAAAGCCTACCAACCATCTCATAGGTATTGAAAATCTAATGCAACCATGTCAAAGGGCAAACCCTTATCCATGAGTCTACAGCGTTTGTAGGGCTAAAATCTATAGTACTATATTGGAGATAAAGCCAACCATCTTCTAAAAAGGTCCAAAGCACCCTTGTAGAAAAGTCCAAGTTGATAAAGCCTTTTAACCAAAAGCCTTTAAGCCTTCACCCTGAAACCTAAACGCAAAAGCCTTTACCATGAAACCCAAACCAAGAAGCCTTCACTATGAAGCTCAAAAAGCATTCACCATGAAAACCACTCCCAAAAAGCCTTCCTATGAAGCTGAAACCCAAAAGCTTTTGCCATGAAGCCCAAACCAAGAAGCCTTCACCATGAAGCCCAAGCCTAAAAGCTTTCACCATGAAGCCCATTCACAAAAAGCCTTCATTTATGAAGACCATAATCTCCTCCAAGGCCAAATCTGACTAAGCCTTCCCAACTAATTTCTTAGCCTGACCTTTTCTCTAAGCCAGACTTAACTGAGTCTAAGGTAGAACTTGACAAAGTCTTCCAAATAAACTCCTTAAAGGTTGTAACTTGACCAAGCTGAAGTGCCAGACCTGACTAAGCCTTCCATATGAACTTCTCTAAGGACAAGCCCTACAAGCTGACCTTCCCCAAACCTTCTAATGACCTGACCCTCCTGATCAAGCTCTCTAATTCAGCCTCAAACCAAATTTTCTCTAAAGTCAGACCTATCTAAACTGAATAGCCCGATCTTTTCCAAGACCACACCTTGCTTGACTTTCCAAATTGACTTTTTCCTAGGCCAAACTGATAGCCATTAACCAACCAATCTTATACCTGACATGCCCACTTCACCTCTGAGCTAGCCAATCAACCAAAAACCAAATGACCAAATCACTTTCCTTCATCATTCTGAAGTAGGGGCACCTTCCTTCTAAATGTTCACCTTTCTTAAATGGGGGAAATCTTACTCTTAAAGATTAACACTTTTATATTAGGACTGACCATTCACAGGTTCAAGGTATCATATTATTGCATAATTATCTATCATTTTTGCATTAAACAGGATATGAATTAATGCAAATTGTCAAACTCTCGAAGAAAGACAGATCATCAACTGGGTCAATCTGAATCAATCTCTTTTCAAAAATCAATCTCAAGATCAGTTATCTTTGTCGATTCCTCTAGACAATATCATCATCATCATTCCTACCAGACAGGATCACCATTTTATCGATTCCTACCAGACAGGGTCATCTTCTTTCCTACCAGACAGGATCATCATCATCATCATCATTTCTACCATACAGGATCACCACTTTGTCAATTCCTACCAGACAGGGCCATCTTCTTTCTTACTAGACAGGATCATCATCATCATTCCTACCAGATAGGATCACCACTTCATCAATTCCTACTAGACAGGGTCGTCTTCTTTCCTACTAAATAGGATCATCATCATCATTCCTACTAGACAGGATCACCACTTCGTCAATTCCTACCAGACAAGATCATCATCATCATTTCTATGAAATAGGATCACCACTTCTTCGATTCTTACCAGACAGGGTCGTCTTCTTTCCTACTAGACAAGATCATCATCATCATTCCTACAAAATATAATCGCCATTTTGTTGATTCCTACTAAATAGGTGTGAGGCCTCACCCGAGCACTGGCCTAGTTCTCTAGAGAGAACCAGAATGCTCATTTAAGTTTAGACTCACGATGGAACCCTCGGATTCAGATTTGGTTAATTTTTAAAAAATGATTTTTGGGAGTTGCCACCCTAATTTATTTTTAAATGGGAAAATTAAGGAAAAAACCTAGTTGATTCCAATTCATTAATTTTTAATTAATTATCCAAGGATAAAATCACTAGTCTCGAACTAGGTTGAGTTCAGAGACTAAGTTTTTGATTTTAAATAGTTTAAATTTGGCTCTTAAGTTTAATTTGACTTGAAAATTAGATTTCATGAATGACATTTATAAGATGATAATTGCAAATAAAATGCATGAATATGGCATAACATAGATGTGTGGAGATTGATGAAATAATAAATATTCACAAATCAAGGAGAGTGTTCCTTCTAATCTTTAAAGATTTAGGGGAACCACATGATCACTCATTGATTTCAATTAAGGTAATTACATTGATAAAAAAATGGGATGCCTTCTCTAGCCCTTATGGGATTCTAGGAAGGCCACATATTTCCTTATAAATATCATAAAAAGGTAATTAATTACATTCAAGAAAAATAGAAAATAAATTTAATTTGAAAATTTGGATTCGAAGTTTGGATTTAAATTCCAAACATGCCTATGTACCCCATTGGAATAGGGATTAAAACCCACATAGTTCATTCCACGATTAAGTGGAGGAGTTTACAGAATGATTAAAATGATTTTTGGTTTGGAGAATGAATTTAATGAAAATATCTTGGGTTTTGATGGATGAGATGGAAAAAAAGTTTTGCTAGACTGAAGTTCCGTTTTATCTGACTAAGCGATTGGATTGATTAATGATTAAAAAAATTATTATTAAGTGAATTAATTAATTAAAATGATTAATAATTAAAAATATTAATTAATTAATTAACTTGTGAGTGATTAAAAAAAGATTTTTAGTTAATTAAAATGATTAATTAACTTGGTTTGGGTGAGAAAATTAATTAATTAAAATGATTAATTAATTAATTAGAGAGTGGATGAAGGGAGAAGAAGAAAGAAAGTTGATAAATAGCTATCAATATCAACTTTGGTGTGTGTTGAAATGAAAGATGGAGGGCCTATTTATAGGCAAAGGATGGTGAGGGTAGTTTAGGTAGTGAAAATGTGAAAAGATCATGAGGGGTAGGACTAGAAAGGGTTGGAAAATCAAGTTGGGGGTATTTTAGGGACTGTAGGCTAGCAGTGGAGCCCATATTGCTGGCGGCATCGGTGACTCCACTGGCGAGGAGGGCGGCGCTCTGCCTGGAGGGGCTCTGGCACCGTTAGAGCCTCGGTGGGAGTGCAGGCTCAAATTTTCTTTTTCGCTCGGCCAGGTTTTGAAACTTCTGGATTAGTTTTTGGGAATTACAAAGCTTAAAAAATTAATTGGTTAGCGTCGTTAGGTTTAAAATTAATTTTAGAACATTTGAGCAGTTAGTTTGAGAGAGGATCCGATCAATTTTGGAAAAATACTGTCTGATATAGAAGGTCCAATCAGGGTAAGAAAGGCATCTGATTGCACCAAAAAATATCTCGGTCAGTATTAGTGGGTTCAAAATTAATTTTAGATATGTTGAAATAAGGGTTCACAATAGGGTCATCTTTTTTTCCTACTAAACAGGATCATCATCATTTTTCCTACCAGACGTGATCACCATTTTGTCGATTCCTACCAGACAGGGTCACCTTGTTTCCTATTAGACAAGATTATCATTCATACCAGACAGGAACATCATTTTTAGCTCATATTAGAAAGGACAACAACCAAGAGCTACCAGTCGTTGGATCGACCAAATATACCGGGGGCATTTTTCTTAAAATTCAACCTCACCTTTCACCCAAATGTCTAAACTTTGACCTATACATTAATTTGCTTCCTTTTACCATCTTCCATCCTCAGATTTACTGTCATTAGAATCGCCTTTCAAACAAAGACAATTATGATGAGAGGGTAGCTGTGAACCCTTAATTTTACACTTTCCAGTATGTGTTTGAACCTTAGAAGCACTTAGGCTTGGTAAACAAACATTCAAAAGTCAAAAACTCTCAAAATGGGAAAATCAAAACATTTCTTTTTGACATTTGAGTAATGAGTACAACACAACTAGAATCTTAAAAAACGGATAAGAAATGAGCAAGAACGGGTGGAAATGGCAAAATGGGCCAAAACAGGCCAGTTGCCACAAAGGCTTGCGACATTGCCATAGAGGCCTCTATGGAATCATAAGCACTGCTTTAGAGAGCTCTATGGCATCGCAAAGCTTTCTGCAGCAATTCCTGTAAAAACCCCTATTTTTTAATCCTACATTGGAATTTGATGCCTTCTATGCTCCAATCCTCCTCCTATATATAGAGGACCTCTCCACACTTTAAAGGACTAATTTCTAGAGCTTGAAAAGCATTAACTTTAAGCAAACCGCTTTGCATTTTCTCCTTGATTCATACTCAGCTAGTTAAAGGCTTTTCACCCACCCGTTTGAGGCAAATCTATTGCCCAAGGCTCATTTCTCTAGTTTGAGGCTAGCCGCTATAGCCCCATCTAAGACGAGCTGCCTTGCCATCCGAGGTCAACTGCCACCCGCTGTCCTAGGTTATCTGCTGCCTGCCATCCGATGCTAGCCATAATGCCATATGAGGCTAGCTGCCACCTATAAGCCAGCCACTGCCCACTATCCTAAGCCAACCATTGCATGCCATCCAAGGCTAGTCATCACCTACCATCTGAGGTAAGCTTATTTTCCTTTAATTTTATTTTGTCTAAATTTCTTTACCTCTTTTAGTTAGTTAATTAAATTGATTCATTTAGGTTGCTAGTTAATCAACTTGGTAATTAATTAAATTAATTAATTAACTCAACCCTTTTTTAATTAATCAATCAAAACATGATAAAGTGGCTAGGTTAAACTAACCCCTTCGTAAGAAGGGAGAATTGTGTGAGTTTTGATTCCCATTCAAAGGGATACGTAGGCATGCCTAGTTCAGGCATTGAATCCAATTAAAACTAACCAACTCTCCCCCCTATCACCTTCTTCACTTGCTTTTATTTTGCTTTCCTTTACTTTGATATTAGGTTTAGTTTAGGGAATATGTGACTTCTCTAGAACCCATAAGGGCTAGAGGAGGTATCTCTTAGGTTTGAGATTTTATTGTATTATTAACTTTCTCTTATTTCGAACCTTAACTATGTTTTTACTTTATTGTTGAAATAGATGAATTGAATAATCATATATATTATAAATTGTTCATATATTTTAATTTATTCATGAAATATATTTTAAGTCACTCTTATATTCATTGGCCAAACTTATTTTGTTAAAATAAACTGAAAACTTAGTCCCATAATCCTCTTTAGTTTCAAGGCTAGTGATCTTTTTCCTTTGGGTAATAATTAGAGTCAAATAAGTTTTTTCCTTATATTTTTCCAAATAAAAATAAATTAAGGTGGTGACTCTAAGAAATAATTTTCAAATCTATCAAAGATAAGCCTGAGGGCTTCCTCGTGAGTTCTTTCTCAAATGAGCATTTTGATTTCCTTTAGCGGGTCGGATTGATACTCGGGTGAGGCCTCACACCCTCGGGTTTAGATTAATTAATTTTCAAAAAAGTCGCCACCTTAATTTTATTTTATTTGGGAAGAAGATTAAGGGAAAAACCCAAATTGACTCTGATTAATTTTCCAAAGGAAAAGATCACTAGTCTTGAAACCAAAGAGGATTTGGGGACTAAGTTTTCAATTTATTTTAACAAAATTAGTTTGACAATTTTAATACAAAATAACTTAAAATAAATTTAATGAATAGAAATAAAGATGATGCTCGAGTAATAATATTCATACAATGCATGACAATTATAAAATGATAAACAAGATAAAATATACTTAAGAATTATTACAAAAATGGAATAAATAAATAAGAGAAAAGATCTTTTCTCTAGCCCTTATGAGTACTAGGAAAAGCACACATTCCTCAACTAATTGCAAGAATTAACAATTTAGAAAGAAACAACATAATCATTTGCAAAGAAAACAAAATAGAAATAATCTCATAAAAAAATGAAAGAAAGGGAAAAATTATTTTATAAAATAGTTTGGAGTTGATACCTGAATGACTGGCATGCCTGCGTATCTCTTTGAACGGGAATCTAATCCCATGCAGTTCTTCCTTCTTACAAAGGAGGAGTTTTGAAAAAATTTAATTTGATTTATTTATTTAATTTAGATTTAAAATTAACAAGATTAGATCTTTTTAGTTTTAGATCTAAGGGAAGATATAAAAGAGAGAATTCTAGATATGATTTATGAAATCTTTATACCTCGGTTTTGCACTTTATTTGTATGAATAGGGTAAGGCTTACACCATATCTGAGCTCTACTTTGGATCAGGATCTCATAAGATGAATCTTGCACAAAAATTAGAGATTTTTGCATTTGAAACAGTCGATCCCAATGACTGGGAGTGAACCCCTATTTATAGAAAAGAATTGGGGGTAAAAAAAAAAAAAAAGAGGATAGGTGGCGTTGGAGGAGTGCAAGTGGCACGACTGCACTAAAGTGTTACTGGTTATATCGATGGCACCATAGTGGTGCCCATAATATTGTCGGCCAATACAACAGCACCATACTATTGCTGGCTAGTCCGGTGGCACCCATATGGTACCACTGGTACTAGTAGAAGTAATTTGACCTTCCATCCTAGTTTGGCCTATTTCAGCTTGTTTCTAATCCAATTTGAGAGATTTAATTGCATTATGATTATTATTCAATCCCAGATGATCTAATGGTGGTTTAGAGGTTTGTTTATCGAGCCTTAATGCTTATAAGGTTCAAATGCAAGCTGGAGGGTGTAAAATTAAGAGTTCATAGCTGCGTCCTCATTAAAATTGGCTTTTAGCAAAAGACAATTATGATGATAGTGAACCTAGGGATGACGAATGGGAAAGGAACCGTAGGGATGTTTAGGTGATTGTTATTAAACATCTATAGGTGAAAATGGTGATTTTGAATAAAAGAGAATGAAAAGGGAACCATATGGATGCTTATGTGATCATTACTAGACATTTATGAGTGAAGTTTTGAAAGGATTTTGATAAAGGAGCAGGGATGGAAACCACATGGATACATAGGTAATCGTTACCAAACATTTATGGGTGAAATGATTCTAAAACTATTCTAGGATGGTCTGAAAGAGAAACCTAACACTATGTTAGGTTGATGATCCTAAGGCTTTCCTAGGATGGTTTAAAAAGTTTTGAAAGAAAAACCTAACCCTGTGTTAGGTTGATGATCCTAAGGCTATCCTAGGATGATTGGAAAAGTTTCGAAAGAGAAACCTAATCCTAGGTTAAGTTAATGATCCTAAGGCTATCTTAGGATGGTCTAAAAAAATGGAATTTCTGATTCAGATTTAAGGTATGAATCCTAAGGCTATCTTAGGATAGGTCTGAGATTAATGGTTCCAATCTTGGTTCAAGAATTCAAACTAATGGAGTTGTCAGATTGATGGTCCGTCTTGCTTTAGGATTTTAGATTAATGATCTTTCTTGATTTGAACTGATGATTCGCCTTGCTTGGAGCATTTGGATTGATGACCTTTCTTGATTCAGATTGGTGATCCATCTTGCTTTATGAATTCTGACCTGATAATTGGTCTTGATTAAAGAGTTTGCTTAATGCAAAATGCATATGATTATGCAATAATTGGATATTTTAAACCTGTGAAGGGTCACTTTTGTAGGACAGTGCTGAGTTTTTGGGAGAAAGATGCCCCCATTTTGGAAAGGTGAATATTTGGAAGAGAGGTGCCTCCAATTTAGAATGATAAAGGAAAGTGATTAAGTCATTTTATTTAGATAGACTGGCATGGGTATGGTCACTTGATTTGGACTAGACATGATGACTAGCATAAAGGGTCAGTCAAACGCTATTAATTTGGCCTTAATCAAAGTCGTTTAAGAAAGCTAGGTCAAGTATGGAAGAGATTGAGCTAGTCAACTTAAAAGGCTTAGTTAGGCATGGCCTTTTGATTTAGGATTGGATTGAGCAGTTAGCTTAGGGTCATATTAGGTATGAGGCTACTTGGTCAGTGGCTATCAGTTCAGTCTAGAAAAGAAGTCACTTTAGGAGGTTAAGCTGGGTATGGCTAGAAGAGATCAGGCTAGGCTGAAGTGGGTTTGAGTTCAAAGAAAGTTTAGTTTGAGGCTAAATTGGAAAGCTCGATCATAGATGCCAAGTCCTTAGAGATAATTAATTCAAAAGGTTAGGTTAGGTCTAGTTTTAGGGTAGGTTAATTTTTCAGGCTCGTCTTTAGAGAAGTTCATACAAAAGTCTTTGGTTAAGGCTGGCAATTGGCTATGTCAGTTATGGCCTTTAGAAAGAATCAATTTGAAAGCTTGATATGGTTTGGCTTTAGGAATGATTATTTAAAGTGAGTGGATCATCTTAAAAGGCAAAGTCGGGTTTAACCTTGGCTAGGGTCATTTGGAAGCTTAGTCTATTTGGCTATATAAGAGGTCAGATTAGAGGCTTAGTCAAGTTATGGCCTTTGGGGAGTTCATTCAAAAGACTTGGCCAAATTTTTCCTTAAGATTGTGTCAGTGAGATTAGGGTAGAATGCTAGACTTAGTAAGAGATTGAACTGAGAGGCTAAGTCTTGCTTAGAGGAAAGGTCAAGCTAAGAAATCTATTTGGAAGCCCCAGTCAGATTTGGCTTTAGAGGAGATCATGGGCTTCATAAATGAAGGTCTTTTAGGAGTAAGCTTTATGGTGAAGGCTTCTCGATTTAGGCTTTATGGTGAAGGCTTCTTAGTTTTGGCTTTATGGTGAAGACTTCTAGATTTGGGATTCATGATGAAGGCTTTTAGGTTTAGGCTTCATGATGAAGGCTTTTGGGTTTAGGCTTTATGGTGAAGGCTTTTTGATTTGGGCTTCATGATGAAGGCTTCTAGGTTTAGGCTTTTTGATGAAGGCTTATGGGTTTAGGCTTTACGCTGAAGGCTTTTCGACTTAGGCTTCGTGATGAAGGCTTTTGGTCTTGGGCTTCGTGATGAAGGCTTTTGGTCTTAGGCTTTATGGTGAAGGCTTTTGGGCTTGGGCTTCATAATGAAGGCTTCTAGATTTAGGCTTGCTGATAAAGGTTTCTTAGTTTAGGCTTCATGGTAAAGGCTTTGCACTTGGGCTTTTTGATGAAGGCTTTTAGGTTGAAACTTCATGATGAAGGCTTTTTGGGCTTAGGCTTTATAGTGAAGGCTTCTCAGCTTGGGCTTTATGGTAAAGACTTTTGAGTTTTAAGGATAGTTCATCAGCTTGAGCTTTTTAACAAGGTGCTTTAGGCCTCTTTTGAAGATGGTTGGCTTTAACTCAAGTATGGTGTTAAAGGTTTTAGTCATGAGGATATCTTAGGCTCATGGATAAGGGTTTACCTTTTGACATGGTTGCATTAGTTTAAGATGATTAAGTTAAGAATGGTCTTAGTGAATTCAATCAAGGATATCTATCTAGCTTAAATGCTAATGATAAAAATAGTTTTGGTGAACTTCAATCAAGGCTATTTGTTTGGCTTTAAGAGACCTTAATCTTAAAGATCATGTGTTTTGCTTAGAAGGCTTAATCCTTTCAAGGATATTGAGAGGTTTGCCAAAGAGGTATGGGATAGGCTTTGACTAGTTCGAGCCCCTTTTTATCAACTTAAGGATGATAGGCTTTGGGAGATATTCCTCGACTTTTGGTTTGTCAAGGAATTTAACTTTGATGATGATAAGTCTTGAGAGACCTAGGGATCTGTAGTTTTGCCCATGTTGAGATTTTTCCAAGGAAAAGATGATATGAGGCTTAAGCTTGAAATGATGGTATCATTCACCAATGAGGCTTGGGATGAAGTTTAAGGTAGGTTGGAACTTCTTAAAAGGATCAGAGAGGTTGTATAGTTTTATTATTTATAGCATTATTTGTAGAAAAGAGCAGGTTAAGCTATTCTTGCCATTTGAGATTGAAGAGACTCTTAGAATGACCCATTATTGGTTTGACTCAATGAAGATGAGACACTAGCTGAAGGGAAAGTGCCTTAAGGAGTCACTAAAGGACAAGTCAAAAGAGACAACTTAAGGATAAGAATGTGACAGACTGGAGATTTTGCATGACCTTTTTGAGCTAAGCAATAGGATAGATGAATATGATGACATTCTATAAAGTGTGAAATTTTGCACTTTCATCATCCAACCGCAGCTTTTGCACCTACTAGGTTTAATGCGGTACGCAAAGCAGGGGTTTGGGGTCGGCACCCCGAAAGAAAATTTTTTTAGCCTTAGTTACATTGCTATCTTGACATTTAAATTTTCTAAATCGCAAACCAACCAATCCCTAAAAAAAAAAAAAAAAGAAAATGTAGCTACATCAGAATCTAACTAGGCTCCACATCTGTGGTGGCGCGGCGGCCGCATTTGTTTGACTCGGCTCGCTGTGCTTCCCACACATGGCAGCCGCATTAGATTGGCATGGCTCCATGCTGCCCTTGTCAGTCTTGTGTGTCAAATTGACCAAATTGCCCTTCTTTTTCATTTTTTAAATATTTTTAACCCTATCCTTTTCATCTTTTCACATTTTCACTTTTCAAATCACTCCCACCTCATTTTCCTATAAACAGCCCTTTCATTTTCTCATTTCAAACATATATTGAGTTAGAGTTGATAGCTATCTTCTAATTATTCTTTTCTTTTACCTTCAATCACTCTCTAATTAATTAATTAATCTTTTTAATTAATTAATTACCTCACCTTAACCAGGTTAATTAATCTTTTTAATTAATTAATTAATCACTTTTTTCAAAATCAAATCAATCCTTTACTTAAATCCACTCTTCATCCAAATTAATTAATTAATTTATCCATTCTTTTTATCATATTAATTAGTTAATTAATCATTTTAGTTAATTAATTAATCAATCCTTTTTTTAAATCCACCCTTCATCCAAATTAATTAATCAATTTATCCATCATTTTCATCATATTAATTAGTTAATTAATCATTTTAATTAATTAATTAATCATTTTTCTTAAATTCACCCCTCATCCAAATTAATTAATTAATCTTTTTAATTAATTAATTTATCCATCCTTTTCATCACATTAATTAGTTAATTAATTATTTTAATTAATTAATTAATCTCCCAATTAATCCAATCATCCAGTCTTGATAAAACGAAATTTCGGTCTGGTAGAACTCTCCGTCCAGCAAAAGCAAAGGTATCAGCCTTTTTTCCTCAAAACACCCAAACCAAAATCAATCTGATCAACCTTCAAACCCCTCCACTTAATCGTGGAATGAACTATGTGGGTTTAGATCCTTATGCAATGGGCTATGTAGGCATGTCTGAAATCTAAATCCAAACCTCAAATCCAAATCTCAATCATTCTCCTTTTCTCTTCTTAATTAATTTGTGGATATTTTATTTTCTCCTTGCACTCATACCATACTCATGCATTAATTGTCATACAACATTTGTCATTCATGAAATTAATTTTTAAAGTCAAATTAAACTTAAGAGCCAAATTTAGATTATTTAAAATAAAAAACCTAGTCCCTAAACTCAATCTAGTTCAAGATTAGTGATTTTATCCATAGGTAAATTAATTGAAAATTAATGAATTGGAGTCAGTTGGGTTTTTCCTTAATTTTCTCATTTAAAAATAAATTAGGGTGGCGACTCTCAAAAATCATTTTCAAAATCAACCAAATTCGAACCTGAGGGTTCTATCATGAGTCTAAACCCGAATGAGCATTCTTGTTCCCTCTAGCAGACTAGGCAAGTGCTCGAGCGAGGCCTCACAGCTGGCGACTTCACTGGGGACTAGTTGCCACCTTTTTTTTTCAATAAAAAGGAAAATAAGAGGATTACTATTTGGTTAAGGAAAAATTTTTCCAAAATAATCTCTATTTGGCTCATTAAGTATAATTTGACTTTCATGCATCACTTTGTATAATAAAGGCTCATTGCCTAACCTTAACTTTACGAAAACTCTTAGATGATGAGTAGCATTGGCTCGACAACTCTCTTTGAGTATGTTGGGAGATAGCAAAAGTATTCCACCCCGTGACGAATCCCCAATCATTTTAGTGGTGTAACGAGCATTCAATATTGTTGGACCCATGCGAGGCTCCTTGCCTCATATGTGGTTAGGTATATCAATGCTCTAGTAGGATGGGGACCCTTAATCAAACCGCCCTTCACCCTGGTGCATGTAATTGCCCTAGCATTAACCCTAGGTTCCATATACGGTAATAATAGAAATATTTATGCATATAACCATGAAACCTTTTTTGGCATGCATCATGACATTGCCATGTATACATGACAAGAGAAACTCGATAAGGTAAACCCTCAAACATGTCAAATACCTAAAACGGTGGTCCGTTACCCCAAAATACCTCACATGCTCATCCTGTCAATATGTAAACCTGGTGACCAACCACGTGCGAGGAATCCTTTTCCCGACACATTTTTCCTTTTTTTTTCTTCACAATTTTGTATTCTTACCTATTTTCTTTTTTTTTTTTTTTGTTTTAAAGGTACCAATGGCCAATACCTCCTGCCCCTTTGACCAAAATATAATGAGCACCTTTTTCACTAATCTTCTTAAGAAATAAGAGGAAACTTTTCAAGCTGCATTCACCACCACCCTTCAAACCCAGGCTGACACTTTCACCAATGCTCTTAATGCCCAGTCTACCACCTTTACTAAAGTCCTTCACTCTCAACATTAGTTTATCATCAATGAGGTCAAGGAAATTACCAATGCCACTATTACACCCTCTCCTGCTTTGTTGAGCCTGCATCTACCCAAGCTGGGACTAGCCATGCCCCCACTCATACTTTTACTCCTCCCATTATCAATCTCACTAATAATGGGAAAGCACTTGAAACTCCAACTTCTCATATCGTGAACTTAAACACAACCACTCCTTATCCCACCACAAATCCTTTTCAAAGTGGAGATTTCTCTAGCTTTCCTGAAGCTAAGAAATTGATAGAGAAAATTGAGGCCATGGAGAGAACTCAAGAATATCAAAAGGCATGAAGACATGATAGATGTCAACTCTTTATCTCTCTTCCCAAATGCACAGGTTCCACCAAAATTTAAAATGCTGGTCATGGACAAGTTTAATGGCATCACATGTCCCAAAACTCATATCAAGATATATTTGGGTGCCATGAGACTTTTTGGTATGGATGATGAGCTCCTTGCTCAGTTATTCCAATAGTCCTTAACTGGAGCTGCTATTAAGTGGTTATGAGATCTCAACCAGAATCACAAGAAGACTTAGGATGACATAGGTAATGCCTTTGTTAAGTAATACCACTACAATATCGAGGTGGATGTCACTCATCAAGATTTGAAAACCACCAAACAAGGGCCAAGAGAATCATTCACCGTGTTTCTTACAGGGTGAAGGACAAAAGCAACTTAAATGGTAAATCGTCCATTTGAGGTAGAGCAAATTGACATCATTATTAAGAGCCTTAATACCAGGCTCATCTGCAAACACAATACCTCCCTAGCTTTAAAGCTCTCATTGTCACTACCACTAAAATCGAGGATTTGATACAATCGGAACAAGTCTAAGATCAGTCCTCTAGTTCGAGGTATCATAAGAACACTAAATACACCACCAATACCACCAATTCTACCACCCAAAGAGATGGAGAGGTAAATGTTGTCTCCTGTCATCAACCGATAAAGTTAGAAACAAGGAGGACTTTTTTCGAGCTATGCATGCCCCTCAATGTTGTTTACAAGAAAGCCTTAGAGGCTAAGCTGGTTAAGCCCTTAGAACCACAACCTATTCCAAACCCCTTGCCTAAGTATTATAATGCTAATGAGCACTGCGACTTTCATCAAGGGCCAAGGCACAAAACTGATGCATACAAGGCTCTGAAGCATAAAATCCAAGACCTCATTGATAGTGGAGACATCTTTGCTCCCAGACCTAAAGTCTTGCACCACCACCAATCCTTTTTTGAACCACCAAGCTCACCTGATCATCTCAAACTTCAACTGATAATTGGCACTTTAAGAAGAGTGCCAGCGTTGCTGTGCCCTTATCCAAGTCTTCCAAGTCCATGTCCGAGTCATTTGAGTATGTGTTTGAGTCATATAAGCCTGAGTTTGGGTCTGGGTCTTTTGAGTCTATTTTCTATTAAATTTTTTCTTTGAATTTGAGTCTATTAGGTCTTGTCCTTCTGAGTCTGTATTTTGCCGTCTAGGCTTATTCTCTAAAATACTCATGATGAAACTTTTATTAGTAATAAAATGTTTGAACTTTCTAATTTGCTTTAATTTTTTCTGATTCATCTTTAAATGGGAAATCTTAAAAAAGAAGCAGCAAAAAAAAAAAGAGAATAAAAAAATAAAAAATAGAAACAAAAAAAATAAACAAGGCAAAAAGATTAATTAATTATGGCACAAAAAAAAATCCAAAATCCCATACATAACATTTGCATGGCAATAGTGAAAAAGCTCATGGACTGTTCTATACAAGACAAGATTGGGATGATCCAAGCACTGTAGTTCACGAGATCTTTACCTACACACACAAGAAGCTTGTCAAAGAGAAGCCATAGATAATGAAGAAAGAATAGATCGAAAGGTATCATGACTAGATAGATGCCATCAAGAAAAAGAGAATTGATGCTCTATACGAAATTCAAGGTTATAAATAGAGACTAGCCGAGCACTTCAACTAGAAGGTGAGAGACAAGGGTTCGCAAGAATAAAATCCAGTTATGAGAGAAATCCAAGCCCTTATTCATGATCCAAGAGGAAGTTCAAATTGAACTAAGCTGGACAGTATATGCTTAAGAAAATCCTATCTGACAGAGGCACCATCTTCATAGACATATACTAAAATGAATTCTCCTATCCTAGCAATCTGGATCAGCTGAAACAATACATCATTCGAAAATGACATATGTATTTCATTTTTGTTTCTCATGCATATGTAGTTAGAACTACATGGACTTGATTCTCTCTAAAAAATGAGAAAAATTAATGACAGAAAATTGATGTAAGAGATATGTAGATAGCTCGACTCGGGTGCAGTCCAAATCATAATACAAAATATTTTATTTGCATCACATTCTCATTTTCTTTGTGCCTAGTACATCATTTACTGAATTCTTTTACCTAAACAAAAAGAAAAAAAAAAGAAGAAGAAAAGAATGCTTACTAAGTTGAAAACCAAAAATGGCGGCTTAGGTAGAAATTAGAGCAAAAATAAAAGATTTTTCATTTAATAGTGATCAAATCTTGCAAAATACAAAACCATCATCTAGATATAAAGGATAGCCCATTCAATTTCATCTATAGCTTATCCTGTTTCGTGTAATCCTGTCAACATGCAATTATTTCAAATAAAAAGCAAAAAAAAAAAAGGGGGGGGGGGGGGGGAGGTCATAATCCAGCCAGTCCTCTTTTCTACCTTAACTGCAGTAGTCCTTCTTTGAACCTCCAATGTAATGTCATCCTATCCACAATGCATTCACAATGTCCTTTATCACCGCTATCGTAGTTTGAGTCACTACTATAACCTATGGTGTTGTACTTCTAGTAGATCCCTAAGTCTCCTTCAAAAATCGAGTCATCCCCTCTATTTGTGCTATAGCCCTCTTACTACTTGTAGATCCTCCTACAGTCTCTTCCTCCTCAACTATGTCACCCTCTATTCCCTTCAGCAGAGCAGCTTGGTACTCTTTCTCAACTAGCCAAACCACCTTTATCAATCATTTGTCATACCTCTTCGTGGTCCCAACTAAAATCCAAAAATAAACAGCATGATAACTCCTCAGCCAGCCACCCTTGATAGCTCTGGCAAAGAGAGTTATGATCTATATAGACTTTGAGAAAGGAAAACTGGGGGCACATCTTGATTCTACCTCAAGACCCTCATCCTACAGTGGAAAGTCATTCAAACCAAACCTAACAGACAAATCACTTGAAATCCATGGCCCTTAGTCATGAGAGATCTAATCCTTTACTATTGGCAATGCTAAAAATGTGTCCTTTGAGGACAAGCTACAAGCAACCATCTTATCCAATCTCTGACCGAGTCTTAAAAAGCATGTGCAGATTGAAAAGCAGGGTCCACCACCCATAAATGATCCATCATCCACACTTTCAAGATAACCCAAAACCTAAAACAGACACCCACAAAGCACCTCCAACAGAAAGGGTGAGAATAGATAAAATTTTCTCACTTGGTGAATAATTGGCAAGATAGTTCATCTTTCTAAATCTCGAACAAAGCAATCGAGAATCATTAGTGTCTCCGCTAGTATGGCTCTAACCATAAAATACCTCTATTTCATCTACCACTCTAGCATCATCCCAATCAATAGACTTATATCTGACTCTTAAACAAGAAACTAAGGCCATCATCTTAAGTCTTAGCCCCCTCATATCTCCCTGGTCAACGAGATCATAGAACTTCTTAATCACAATGGTCAAATTCACTTGACCATCATCCACCATCATCTGACTTGGAACATCTTGAGACAAGTCCAAAAAAAAAATCTTGAAAAATCTAGGAGATGCCAAACTCTAACCTCTGGTACCATCAGAGCTACCTCCAGATTGTAGCCAAGCCATACTGTTGAACTTTTCCTCAACAGCACCAAAATAGAAAACACAAGCCACCATATTCTAAAACCTGAAGCAACCCCTCAAACTCCTTATAAAGCCACCATATCCCACACCAATCCAAGTTGAGTTTCTCAAACTTTGTAAAGTTTCTCAATCCACAAATGCATGTCTCCATAGGACACAAAAGTCACATAAAAAAATTGCATTCACAAAGCAAATGAATGAATCTACCCTCATGCATCTATGCAATCATCCATTATAGACATTATCATAAATCTTGTATGGCATAGAAGTTAAATAAAAGGTCTGTGAATTTTAAAACATGCATGCATAATCCATGCACCAGCATTTATGCAATCATCTGCAATCATGCACCATCATGCATAAGCTGAGCCAATAGCCTCACTGACACCTCCTAAAGTTGACCAGTGTCTCCTTGAAGATAAATGATACCTTTCCAAATCTAATCAACAAAGTGTAACTTCCATAGTCCCTTTACTCCTAGTAAAGTTCCTTTAAGCCTTCCGAAAGGCCCAACCTCTCACATTCAGAAGCCTAAGTTTCATTGGCACAATCAAAATTTTTTTCAAAATCTTTAAAGTTGACTCGCTATAGGCCAAGGCCCTCCTTTAATCAAAATCTTATTAGAATCTTTTAAGCTTACTTGCTATAACCTAAGGCTCTCTCTTTACCAATATCTTGTCAGAATTTTTCGAGTTGACTCACCATAAGCTAAGCTCTCCTACCGGAATCTTTCTAGAATCTCTTGAGCTGACTCACCATAAGCCGAGGCTCTCCCTTTACTAAAATCTTGTCAAAATCTCTTGAGCTGACTTGCCATAGGTTGAGGCTCTCCTTTCACTAAGATATCTTGTCCAAAATTCTCTTCCACCCATAAATGTATAGAAATAATCACCTAGACATCTATATGGTTTCACTTTCCATATGTTTTACCTAAATCATCTTTACCTCCAACATTAAGGCCGGACATATAACCTTGATTGAGATTTACCCAAATCACCTTTACATCCAACATTAAGGCTAGACAGATTGCCTTGATTAAGATTTATCCTAAATCATCTTTACCTCTAACATTAAGGCTAGATAGATAGCCTTAATTGAGATTTACCCAAATCATCTTTTCCTCTAACATTAAGGTTGAACAGATAGCCTTGATTGAGATTTACCCAAATCATCTTTACCTCTAACATTAAGGCTGGACAGATAGCTTTGATTGAAATTTACCCAAATCATCTTTACCTCCAATATAAAGGCAGCACAGATAGCCTTAATTGAGATTTATCCTAAATCATCTTTACCTCTAACATTAAGGATGGATAGATAGCCTTGATTAAGATTTACCCAAATCATCTTTACCTCTAACATTAAGGCCGGACAAATAGCTTTGATTGAGATTTATCCTAAATCATCTTTACCTCTAACATTAAGGCCGGATAGATAGCATTGATTGTGATTTACCCAAATCATCTTTTCCTTTAACATTAAGGTCGAATAGATAGCCTTGATTGTGATTTACCCAAATTATCTTTACCTCTAACATTAAGGCTGGACAAATAGCCTTGATTGTGATTTACCAAAATCATCTTTACCTCTAATATTAAGGTGGCACAGATAGCCTTGATTGAGATTTATCCTAAATCATCTTTACCTCTAACATTAAGGCTGGACAGATAGCCTTGATTGTGATTTACCCAAATCATCTTTTCCTCTAACATTAAGGCCGGACAGATAGTCTTGATTGCGATTTACCCAAATCATCTTTTCCTCTAACATTAATGTCGAACAGATAGGTTTGATTAAGATTTATCCTAAATCATCTTTATCTCTAACATTAAGGCTGAACAGATAGCCTTGATTGAGATTTACCCAAATCATCTTTACCTCTAATATTAAGGCCGGACAAATAGCCTTGATTGAGATTTATCCGAAATCATCTTTACCTCTAACATTAAGGCCGGACAGATAGCATTGATTGTGATTTACCCAAATCATCTTTTCCTCTAACATTAAGGTCGAACAGATAGCCTTGATTGAGATTTACCCAAATCATCTTTATCTCTAACATTAAGGCTGGACAGATAGCCTTGATTGAGATTTACCCAAATCATCTTTACCTCTAATATTAAGGCGGCACAGATAGCCTTGATTGAGATTTATCCTAAATCATCTTTACCTCTAACATTAAGGCTGGACAGAAAGCCTTGATTGAGATTTACCCAAATTATCCTTACCTCTAACATTAAGGCTGGACAAATAGCCTTGATTGAGATTTATCCTAAATCATCTTTACCTCTAACATTAAGGCCGGACAGATAGCATTGATTGCGATTTACCCAAATCATCTTTTCCTTTAACATTAAGGTCGAACAGATAGCCTTGATTGAGATTTACCCAAATTATCTTTACCTCTAACATTAAGGCTGGACAGATAGCCTTGATTGAGATTTATCCAAATCATCTTTACCTCTAGTATTAAGGCAGCACAGATAGCCTTAATTGAGATTTATCCTAAATCATCTTTACCTCTAACATTAAGGCTAGACAGATAGCCTTGATTACGATTTACCCAAATCATCTTTTCCTCTAACATTAAGGTCAAACAGATAGCCTTGATTAAGATTTATCCTAAATCATCTTTATCTCTAACATTAAGGCTAGACAAATAGCCTTGATTAAGATTTACCCAAATCATCTTTACCTCTAATATTAAGGCCGGACAAATAGCCTTGATTGAGATTTATCCTAAATCATCTTTACCTCTAACATTAAAGCCGGACAGATAGCATTGATTGTGATTTACCCAAATCATCTTTTCCTTTAACATTAAGGTCGAACAGATAGCCTTGATTGAGATTTACCCAAATTATCTTTACCTCTAACATTAAGGCTGGACAGATAGCCTTGATTAAGATTTACCCAAATCATCTTTACCTCTAATATTACGGCCGGACAAATAGCCTTGATTGAGATTTATCCTAAATCATCTTTACCTCTAACATTAAGGCCGGACAGATAGCATTGATTGCGATTTATCCAAATCATCTTTTCCTCTAGCATTAAGGTCGAACAGATAACCTTGATTGAGATTTACCCAAATCATCTTTATCTCTAACATTAAGGCTGGACAGATAGCCTTGATTGAGATTTACCCAAATCATCTTTACCTCTAATATTAAGGCAACACAGATAGCCTTAATTGAGATTTATCCTAGATCATCTTTACCTCTAACATTAAGGCTGGACAGATAGCCTTGATTGCGATTTAGCCAAATCATCTTTTCCTCTAACATTAAGGTCAAACAGATAGGCTTGATTAAGATTTATCCTAAATCATTTTTATCTCTAACATTAAGGTTGGACAGATAGCCTTGATTAAGATTTACCCAAATCATCTTTACCTCTAATATTAAGGCCGGATAAATAGCCTTGATTGAGATTTATCCTAAATCATCTTTACCTCTAACATTAAGGCTGAACAGATAGCATTGATTGCGATTTACCCAAATCATCTTTTCTTTTAACATTAAGGTTGAACATATAGCCTTGATTGAGATTTAACCAAATTATCTTTACCTCTAACATTAAGGCTGGACAAATAGCCTTGATTGAGATTTATCCAAATCATCTTTACCTCTACTATTAAGGCAGCACAGATAGCCTTAATTGAGATTTATCCTAAATCATCTTTACCTCTAACATTAAAGCTGGAGAGACGGCCTTGATTGCGATTTATCCAAATCATCTTTTCCTCTAACATTAAGGTTGAACAGATAGTCTTGATTAAGATTTATCCTAAATCATCTTTATCTCTAACATTAAGGTTGGACATATAGCCTTGATTAAGATTTACCTAAATAATCTTAAGATTTACCCAACACAGATAGCCTTAATTGAGATTTATCCTAAATCATCTTTACCTCTAACATTAAGGCTGGACAGATAGCCTTGATTGCGATTTAGCCAAATCATCTTTTCCTCTAACATTAAGGTCAAACAGATAGGCTTGATTAAGATTTATCCTAAATCATTTTTATCTCTAACATTAAGGTTGGACAGATAGCCTTGATTAAGATTTACCCAAATCATCTTTACCACTAATATTAAGGCCGGATAAATAGCCTTGATTGAGATTTATCCTAAATCATCTTTACCTCTAACATTAAGGCTGAACAGATAGCATTGATTGCGATTTACCCAAATCATCTTTTCTTTTAACATTAAGGTTGAACATATAGCCTTGATTGAGATTTACCCAAATTATCTTTACCTCTAACATTAAGGCTGGACAGATAGCCTTGATTGAGATTTATCCAAATCATCTTTACCTCTAATATTAAGGCAGCACAGATAGCCTTAATTGAGATTTATCCTAAGTCATCTTTACCTCTAACATTAAGGCTGGAGAGATGGCCTTGATTGCGATTTACCCAAATCATCTTTTCCTCTAACATTAAGGTTGAACAGATAGTCTTGATTAAGATTTATCCTAAATCATCTTTATCTCTAACATTAAGGCTGGACATATAGCCTTGATTAAGATTTACCCAAATAATCTTTACCTCTAATATTAAGGCCGGACAAATAGCCTTGATTTAGATTTATCCTAAATCATCTTTACCTCTAACATTAAGGCCGGACAGATAGCATTGATTGCAATTTACCCAAATCATCTTTTCCTCTAACATTAAGGTCAAACAAATAACCTTGATTGAGATTTACCCAAATCATCTTTATCTCTAACATTAAGGCTAGACAGATAGCCTTGATTGAGATTTACCCAAATCATCTTTACCTCTAATATTAAGGCGGCACGTATAGCCTTGATTGAGATTTATCCTAAATCATCCTTACCTCTAACATTAAGGCTGGACAGATAGCCTTGATTGAGATTTATCCAAATCATCTTTACCTCCAACGTTAAGACCAAATAGATAGCCTTGACTAAGATTTATCCTAGATCATTCTTTATCTCTAACATTAGAGCCGAATAGATAGCCTTGATTGAAATTTACCAAACCTTCTCCAACATTAAGGTCGGACAGATAGCCTTGATTGAAATTCACTAAACCTTCTTTGTCCTCTAACATTAGGGCCACATAGATAGCCTTAATTGAAGTTGACCAAGACCACTCTCACATCCAATATTAAGGCCTGACAGATAACCATTGATAAAACCTCATTTATCCTAGAGGGCCACCTCCCAAAGGACCTAACAAGGACACACAAGCCTAGAGTCTGATATGGCACCTCTTCTCAATGTTCACTATCATCAGAATTACCTTTTGTTCAAAGTCAATTCTGATGATGGGGCAATTGTGAACCCTCAATTTTTCACTCTCATCATCCAACAGCAGCTTTTGCACCTGCTAAGTTTAATGCACTACGCAGAGCTGTTAAGGCGGTTTCGCTAGTCGGTTAGCACGCAAGGCTTTGGGGGCAACGCCCCTGAAAGAAAATTTTTTTAGCCTTAATTACATTGCTATCTTGACATCTAAATTTCCTAAACCTCAAACCAACCAATCCCTAAAAAAAGAAAATAGACAGTTGCGTCAAAATCTAACGTGGCTCCACATCTGTGGTGACGCGAAGGCCTCGTTTGTATGACGTGGCTCACCACGCTTCCCACACGCGGCAACTGCATTGCCCTTATTAGTCCTGCGTGTCAAATTGACCAAATTGCCCTTCTTTTTCATTTTTTTAAATATTTTTTAGCCTAATCCTTTTCATCCTTTCACATTTTCACTTCCCAAATCACTCCCACCTCATTTTCCTATAAATAGCTCTTTCGTTTCCTCATTTCAAACACACTTTGAGTTAAAGTTGATAGCTATCCTCTAATTCCTTTCTTCTTCTCCCTTCAATCACTCTCTAATTAATTAATTAATTTTTTTAATTAATTAATTACCTCACCTTAACCAAGTTAATTAATCTTTTTAATTAATTAATTTATCAATCTTTTTCATCATATTAATTAGTTAATTAATCATTTTAATTAATTAATTAATCATTTTTCATAAATCTACTCCTCATCCAAATTAATTAATTAATCTTTTTAATTAATTAATTTATTTATCCTTTTCATCACATTAATTAGTTAATTAATCATTTTAATTAATTAATTAATCTCCCAATTAATCTAATCACCCAATCTCGATAAAACAGAACTTCGGTCCAGTAGAACCCTCCGTCCAGCAAAAGCAAATGTATTAGCCTTTTTCTCTCAAAACACCCAAACCAAAATTAATATGATCAACCCCTAAACCCCTCTACTTAATCATGGAACTAATTATGTGATTTTTGATCCCTATTCAATGGGGTACGTAAGTACATTTGGAATCTAAATCCAAACCTTAAATCCAAATTCTAATCATTCTCCTTTTCCCTTCTTAATTAATTTGTGAATGTTTTATTTTCTCCTTACACTCATACCATACTCATGCATTAATTGTCATATAACATTTTTCATTTATGAAATTAATTTTTAAAGTCAAATTAAACTTAAGAGCTAAATTTAGATTAATTAAAACTAAAAATCTAGTCTTATAACTCAACCTGATTTGAGGCCAGTGATTTAATCCATGGGTAAATTAATTGAAAATTAATGAATTGGAGTCAATTAGGTTTTTCCTTAATTTTTCCATTTAAAAATAAATTAGGGTGGTGACTCCCGAAAATCATTTTCAAAATCAACCAAATCTAAACCTGAGGGTTCCATTGTGAGTCTAAACCCAAATGAGCATCCTGGTTCTCTCTAGCAGGATTGGGCAGGTGCTCGAGCAAGGCCTCATAGAAAGATATGCCCCTATTGTAGGATAAGGGGATAAAAGACAGTATAAATTCAGATAACAAGCCTTTAATGAGGAAAGATGACTTTAAAGACACGAGATAAGAGGATTGACTAAAGATGATTTGACTACAAGGAAAGATGACTAGGATGAGCTTTCTCTCTTTCTCTCTCTCTCTCTCTCTCTCTCAGCTCTAACTTCTGCCTAAGCTGCTCTTTAAAATTTTCAACTTAAGGAGCTTAAAGTAATGAAATTTGAAAGAAAATATTCCACCATGATTTAGGTGCTATTTTGAGGGGCCTTGATTTCTTGAGTTATGGGTTTGACAAAGGTCTTTTCTAAACTTATTGTCCCTTGTTAAGGTATATCATTTGATTACCTAAAGTGCAATGGCTAATTCTATTTGATTTGCTCTTTATGCTTCAACTATTTGATCATTTGACCTTCTTTGGTTAGGTGCAATTGTTGATGGCACCTCAAATTGTAACAACTGTTAATTGTGGTGGATTTGATTTTTTGTTCATTTCTCTCTCTTTATTTTTTTCTTTTTGTTGCTTTTTTGCTCTTTTTTTTTTGCTAAAGCTCATCCATGTCGGACTAAAAAGGAAGATAAGAAATTTAACGTATAAATAATGAAGGAAAAATGTAGATGTATTACTATAACGAAAACTTTATTAAAAGATAGCAAAAAGGAGACTGACCTGATCAACAAAAATATAGAAAAAAAAATAATATAACAGACTCTGACTCAAACTTGAATTCAGATTCCTCATCACTGTTCAAGTTGGTGGTAGGGAATTCAGCTTGAAATGATTTGCTTTGGATACAATCCTCAACTTTTGATGTAGTTGCAACCAAAGCTCTGAAGGTAGGTAGATATTGTGTTGACTAGTGGGCTTGATAGGTTGGGAGTAGATTCTTGACAACGATAGCCATTTGTTCTTACTCGGTTGGCATTTTTACAATTTGAGCAGCTTTAGCCCTCCACTTTATAAGGAACATGGAGAAGGATTCATTTGGGAGCTACTTAGCACTTTCTAGGGCTCTTTTTGTGATATCCATTTCAATGTTATAGTGGTACTGCTTGACAAACACTTTGCAAAAGTAATCCCTGGTTTACTTTTGGGTGTCATCTAAGTCAATAAACCATCTCAAGGTAGCACTAGTAAGGGTTTATTAAAAGAGTTGAGCAAGAAGCTCATTATTAAGACCAAGTGGATGCATTGCTCCCTCATATATTTTTAAATGGATCTTAGGGTAGGTGTTACCATCAAATTTGTCCAAATTCGGCATCTTGAACTTTGGTGGTAATTGAGCATTGGGGAAAAGACTTAATGAACTTGTATCAATCATACCTTCCTTCTTCTTTAGACTTTTTATTATTTTCTCTATGACTTCTAATTTAGGTAGGAAGATCTCAAGCTTAAGGTTAAGTTAAGTATGGTTTCCTTGCCTTGGAAAGGATCCATATGGGATGAGGTGATTTGTGATGGTTTAGTAGGTGTTGGATAGGAGAGTGTGTAGGTTTTTAGGATATCTAGTGAGGGAAGTGATGGCTAAGGTACAGTTTCATCGATTGACTTGGATGAATAAGAAGCGTGTGCCTGAACCAATGTCAAATTTTAGTCCAAGTTAAGTGGATTTTAGAGACTGGGATTTAGGGTTTAGTTTATGCTGCCTAGCTTAACATGTCCTTGACATCATTTAGTATGGCCTCCTTTTGGGTTTGCAATTAGGCCTGAATTTAGGCCACTTTGTCTCTTGAACATCTCTTCCCATTGCTCTAATGGCTTGGCTAGAAGCTTATCCATGACATTTTTGTAGAATCTAGTAAACATTTTGGCAATCTTTGAATGGGAAAAGGATTTTGGCTAGTATCAAATGGTTATAGTGGGCTATGACAAACCAAGGACCTTAGTTTTAATAGTAATGGATGATGGTATCTTATGGTTAGGTTGACAGGGTATGTATAAAGATGAGGATGAAGGTGTATGATGTTAGCTAGTTCGGTAGTTAGCTAAGGGAGCTAAGTCAGATTTTAGCTTGAATAAGGATTTTATTTTAAGTAGCTAGGGCAGATTTTAACTTTGAGTAACTAGGTTAGATTTTAGCTTTGAATAGCTAGGTCAGATTTTAGCTTTGAGTAGTTAGGTCAGATTTTAGCTTTGAGTAGCTAGGTTAGATTTTAGCTTTGAGGAACCAAAGTTTAGTTAGGAAGGCTAGGTCAGAGTTTAGCCTTGAGTAATTGGGATTGCAATTTATGGATGGTTTAGCATAGGCTTAAGGATGGAGGGACCATGGGTTTTGCAATTAGGTTATATATGTACCATAAATTTGGACATTAGGTGAACCATGGATTTGGTGATAGTTGGACAATGGCTTTAATTAGACTGGACCATGGGCTTAGATGGGCCATGGGTTTGGATAGTACTGTAAAAGATGAAGCTAAGTTAGCTTTTAGCTTAGGTAAGTACAATGGATAAAAATGAAGCTAGATTTGTGTTTAGCTTAGGTAAGAATTATGAAAGATGAAAGCTAGGTTAGTGTTTAGCTTAGTAAGAATTGTGAAGAATAAAAGCTAGGTCAGTGTTTAGCTTGGGTAAGAATTATGAAGGATGAAAGCTAGGTTCGGTGTTTTGCTTGGGTAAGAATTGTGAAGGATGAAAGCTAAGTCAATGTTTAGCTTGGGTAAGAATTGTGAAGGATGAAAGATTATCAGTGTTTAGCTTAGTTAAGAATTGTGAAGGATGAAAGCTATATCAATGTTTAACTTGGGTAAGAATTGTGAAGGATGAGAGCTAGGTCAATGTTTAAGGTACAAATAAAGGTGCCATGGTTGGGTTTATCTTTACCATGTGTTTGACACGGGTTTGAGTTTTTTACCATAGTTTGAGACAGACCTTAGGTTTGGGTGTAAATGTGTTTAGATGGAGGTAAGGGGGTTTAGAGTGAAGGTAAGGGTGTTTGGGATAGAGGTGAGAGGTTAAGGTGAGGTACTTTCATGTTAAAGGCTAGTTTTAATGGTACGTAAGGTTAAAGGTTAGGATGTGGTTAAAGTATTTAGGTTAAAAATTGAGGTTCACATATTGGTTTTTGGATGAAAGTTGCAAGGGATGACCTTTTAAGATTGTAGGGACAAAGGTGATTGGGACAGAGATATGAGAGTGTTTATAAGGCAGGTGTTTAGATGGAGGTAAGAGTGTTTAACCCTTCTTCGGATCAAAGTTCAACTTAGACTTAAGATGAATACATGTTTTGTTGTACACAATGGATGTATGATATGCATGGAAAAAAAATATTTCATAAAGAAGCAATTACATAAGGCTTTGATTATGGTACATACAACCTAAGGTCAAAATCTAGGTTTATTATATGAGAGGGTAAGTATGGATTGTACAGGGTACCCATCACATTAAAGCAGCGATATACCTAACCACATGTGAGTTAGTGAGCCTCTCATGGGTCCAACAATATGTGCATGCTCGTTACACCTTTGAAAGGATCAAAGGATTTGTCACGGGGTAGATGATTTCACTATCGGTGAATAAACCCAAGGAGGGTTACTCGCTTGATGTTACTTTCTATCCATTGTTTTCCTAAGAAATATAGGTTGAAAGGCAAGGAGCCAATGCAAATGATACATGAAAGTTATTTCTATATTAAAAGTGCCAAACTTTGATTTAAACCAATTGGTAGTCCTCTTATTTCTTTAATTAAAAAGAAGGTGGTCTCCAGCGAAGTAGCCAACTGTGAGGCCTCAGCCCAGCACTGGTTTGATTCGCTGAAAAGGATCAAAATACTCATTTGGGTTTGAACTCACGATGGAACCCTTAAGTTTACATAAATTAATTTTGAAAAGAATCGCCACCTTAATTTTATTTTATTTGGGAAGAAGATTAAGGGAAAAATCCAAATTGACTCCTATTAATATCCCAAAAGAAAAGATCACTAGTCTCGAAACCAAAGAGGGTTCATGAACTAGGTTTATGGTTCATTTTAATAAAATTAGTTTGGCAATTTTAATACAAAATAACTTAAAATAAATTTTATGAACAGAAATAAAGATGATGCTTGAGCAATAATATCCGTGCAATGCATGCCAATTATAAAATGACAAACAAGATAAAATATACTAAAGAATTATTACAAAAATAGAATAATAAATAAGAGAGAGGGATCTTTTCTTTAGCCCTTATAGTACTAGGAAAAGCACACATTCCTCAACTAATTGCAAGAATTAACAAATCAAAATGAAATAACATAACCATACACAAAAGAAAACAAAATAGAAATAATCTCATAAAAAATGAAAAAAAGGGAAAAATTATTTTACAAAATAGTTTGGAGTTGATGCCTGAATGGCTAGCATGCCTGTGTATTGCTTTGAATGGCAATCAAACTCCACGTAGTTTTTCCTTCTTACAAAGGAGGGGTTTTGGAAAAAGTTAATTTGCTTTTGTTAATTTAATTCAAATTCAAAATTAACAAAATTAGATCTTTTTAGTTTTAGACTTAAGGGAAGTTATAAAAAAGAGAATTCTAGATCTGATTTAAGAAATCTCAAAAGAAGTAATTGTACCGTTGTTTTGTTCTTTCTTTGCATGGATGAGGCAAGCCTTACATCATATCTGAGCTCCACCTTGGATTAGGATCTCATGAGATGAATCTTGTATAGAAATTAGAGATTTTTGCATCTATTTGTCTTGATGACTAGGAGTAAACCCCAATTTATAGGAAAGAACTAGGGCAAGACAGGAAAAATGGTAGAGCTGGCGACACTATAGTGGTGTCGGCCTAGCCAGCGGCACTATAATGGTGTTTGACCTTTTGTCCTATTTTGGCCTGTTTCAACTTGTTTCTGACCCAATTTGAGTGATTCCAATTGTGTTGTGATCAGTATTCAACTTTGGATGATCTAAGGGTGGATCAAAGGTCAAAGGGATAGGTTTTGATTCTCAGGGCTCCATTTCCTAATTTATTGGTAATTTTGATTTCTGCAGGTCTACTTGTTGAGCCTAGGTGCTTATAAAGTTCAAATGCAAGCTGGAGGGTGCAAAACCAAGGAAATCCATTTTTCAAGATCAAATTAATTATTTTTCTTAATCCACCCTTCATCTAAATTAATTAATTAATCTTTTTAATTAATTAATTAATCCATCTTTTTTAGCATATTAATTAGTTAATTAATCATTTTGAGTAACTAATTAATTTCACATTCAATCCAATTACCCAGTTCCAATAAAATGAAACTTTAGTCTGGTAAAACTCTCTGCCCTTAAAAAACAAAGGTATCAGTCTTTTCCTCTCATCCACAAACCCAAATCAAATCAATAAATCTGATTAACCCCTAAACCCCTCCACTTAATCGTCGAATGAACTATGTGGGTTTTGATCCCCATTTAATGGGGTACGTAGGCACGTTTGGAATCTAAATCCAAATCCTAGTCAATCCCCTTTTCCCTTTTTAATTGATGTAATTTGTGGATGTCTTATTTTAATTTTCTCATTGCACTCATACCATGCTCATGCATTAATCATGATATTATAATTATAATATAATATTTGTCATTCATGAAATCAATTTTTCAAAAGTTAAATTAAACTTAAGAGACAAATCGTGATTATTTAACCAAAAACCTAGTCCCCGAGCTCAACCTAGTTTGAGGCTAGTGATTTTTATCCTTGGGTAAATTAATTGCAAAATTAATAAATTGGAGTCACAATTGGGTTCTTCTTTAATTTTTTCATTTAAAAATAAATTAGGGTGGCGACTCTAAAAATTATTTTCAAAATCAACCAAATCCAAACTCGAGGGTTCCATCATGAGTCTAAACCCGAATGAGCATCTCAGTTTCCTCTAGCAAATCGGTCGGTGCTCGGGTGAGACCTCACAGCTGGTGAATCCACTGGGGGCTGGTTGCCATCTTTTTTAAAATAAGAAGGAAAATAAGAGGATTACTATTTGGTTAAGAAAAACAAATTTCCAAAACAATCTCTATTTTGCTAATTAAGTATAATTTGACTTTCATGCATCACTTTGCATAATAAAGTTTCTTACCTAACCTTAACTTTAAAAAAATTTTTAGATGGTGAATAGCATTGGCTCGACAACTTTCTTTAAGTATGATGGGAGATAGCGAAAGCATTCTACCACGTGACAAATCCTAGATCATTTCGGTGGTGTAACGAGCAATTAGTACCGTTAGACCCATGCGAGGCTCATTGCCTCACATATGGTTAGGTATATCAATGCTCTAGTGGGATGGGGACCCTTAATCAAACCACCCTTCACCCTTTTGCATATAGTCGCCATAGTGTTGATCCTAAGTTCCATGTACCATAATAATGGAGACATTTGTGCATATACCCATGAAACTTTTTTTGCTCGCATCATGACATTGCCATACATAAACATGAGAAACTCAACATTCACAAAATCCTAAATCGATGGTCTGTTACCCCAAAATACATCACCCTATCAACATGTAAACCCAATGAACAACCACATGGAAGTAATCCTTTTCTTAACACACCTTCACATTCATGTCATTTTTTCCTTCACAATTCTGTATTCTTACCCATTTTTTTCTATCTGTTTCAAGGTACCAATGGTCAACACCTCCAGCTCCTTTGACCAAGACACAATGAGCACTTTTTCATCAATCTCCCTAAGAAACAAAAGGAAACTTTTCAAGTTGCACTCATCATTGCCCTTAAGACCCAAGCCAATACTTTCACCCATGCTCTGAATGCACAATCTGCCACTTTCACTAGTGCTCTCAATTTCCAACTCCAGTCGATCATTAATGAGGTCAAAGAAATGACCAATGCCACTATGTCTTGCTCATGTTAAGCCTGCATTTACCTAAGCCGGGACTAGCCATGTCCCTACTTTTACTCCTCCCATTATCAATCTCACGGATAATGAGAAAGCACCTAAAACTCCAACTTCTCCTGTCGTGGACTTGAACACAACCACTCCCTCTCCCATTGCGAATCCTTTTCAAAGTAGAGATTTTTCTAGCTTTCTCGAGGCTAAGAAATTGATGAAGAAAATTGAGGCCATGGAGAGAATACTCAAGAATGTCAAAAAGCACAAAGACATGATAGATGTCAACTCCTTAGCTCTCTTCTCAAATGCATGGGTTCTACCAAAATTTAAAATGCTGGTCATGGACAAGTTTAATGGTAGCATGAGTCCTAAAACTTATCTCAAGATGTATGTGGGTGCCATGAAACCTTTCAGTATGGATGACGAGCTCCTTGCTTAGTTATTTCAATAGTCCTTTATTGGAGCTGTTGTTACATGGTTACTAGATTTAAACCATAATCACAAGAAGACTTGGGATGACATATGTAATGCATTTGTCCAGCAATACCACTACAACATAGAGGTGGATGTCACTTGTCGAGATTTGGAAACCACCAAACAAGGGCTAAGAGAATCCTTCACCACATTCTTTACAAGGTGGAGGACAAAAGTGGCTCAAATGGTGAATAGTCCATATGAAATAGAGCAAATTGACATCATCGTCAAGAACTTTCCACTCTAATATCAGGCTTATATGCAAACATAGTACCTCCTTAGCTTTAAAGCTGTCATCGTCACTGCCACAAAAATCAAAGATTTGATCTAATTAGGACAAGTCAAGGATTAGTCCTTTAGTTTGAGGTATCACAAGAACACTAACAACACCACCAATACCACCCAAGTAGAAGGGGAGGAAAATGTTGTGTCCTGTCACCAGCTAATGAAGTTAGAAAGAAGGAGAACTTTCTCTGAGCTGGGCATACCCCTAAGCATCATTTACAAGAAAGTCTTAGAGGCTAATCTGGTTAAGCCTTTAGATCCACAAGCTCCTTTAAACCCCTTTCCCAAGGGTTATGATGCTAATGAGCACTGCGACTATCATCAAGGGCTGAGGTACAAAACTAATGCATGCAAGGCTCTAAAGCACAAAATTGAAGACCTTATTGATAACGAAGACATCATTACTCCTATACCCAAAGTCTAGCACCACTGCCAATCTTTTTCTGAACCACCAAGCTTACCTGACCATCTCAAGGTTTACCTAATAACCGATATTTTGAGAAGAGTGCCAACACTACTGTGCCCTTGTCCAAGTTTTTTGAGTTTACATTTATGTCCTCAGAGTCCATTTTTGTGAACCCTTAATTTTGCACCTTCCAATATGTGTTTAAACCTTAAAAGCACTTAGACTTAGTAAACAAACCTCTAGAGGCTGAGAACTCACAAAATCAAAAAATTGAAAAAAATAAAATCGTAAAAAACAAATAAGAAATGGGTAAAAAGAGGCAAAAATGGGCAAAATGGATGGAAGAAAGGCTGGATGTTGCACAGCCCTATGCGGCACCGTACAACCTTAAACGGTTGTTGCATTACTCAGTGCAGCACTTCTAAGTGTGTGCATTGCCACATAGCCCTTTGCAGTGCTGCAGAGGCTTGTGCAACAATTCATGCAAGTTTCCCTATTTTTTCACTATGCCACATCGAACGTTTATGCATTATAAGCTCCAGCCTTCCCTCTATATATAGAGGACTTGTCCACACTTCAAGGGACCAACTTTCAAAGCTTAAAAAGCATTAATTTCAAGCAAACCGCTTTGCATTTGCTCTTTACTTCATAAAGCAAGTTGGGGGGGGGGGGGGGGCGGCGTTTCTCCTTGATTCCTACTCAACTAGTTAAAGGCTTTCCACCTATTTGTTTGATGTAAGTCCATTACCCAAGGCTCATGTTGGGAGGTTTCTCCTTGATTCTGACTCGACTAGTTCAAGGCTTTCTGCCTACCTATTTGAGGCAAGTATATTGCGCAAGGCTTGTTTCTCTCGTCTGAGGCTAGTTGTCACCTACCATCCAAGGCAAGTTGCCACCCGCCATCCTAAGCCAACCACCGTCCGCCATTCGAGGCCAGTCGTTGCTCGCCGTATAAGGTAAGCTTCTTTTCCTTTAATTTTTTTTGTCTAAATTTTGTTGCCTCTTTTAGTTAGTTAATTAAATTAGTTCATCTAGGTTGTTAGCTAATCAACTTGGTAATCAATTAAATTAATTAATTAACTCAACTTTTTTTTAATCGATCAATCAAAATATGATAAAGTGGCTAGGCTAAACTAACCCCTTTGCAAGAAGGGAGAACTGCATGGGTTCTAATTCCCCTTTAAAAGGATACGTAGGCATGCTTAGCTCAAACATCAAATCCAATTAAAACTAACCAACTCTCCCTTCTTTCACCTTCTTCACTTGCTTTTATTTTACTTTCCTTTACTTTGGTATTAGGTTTAGTTTGGGGAATATGTGACTTCCTTAGAACCCATAAGGGCTAGAGGAGGCATCCCCTAAGTTTAGGATTTTCTTGTAATATTAACTTTCTCTTATTTTGAACATTAACTATGTTTTTACCTTACTATTGAAATAGAAGAATTGAACGATCATGCATATTATAAATTATTCATGCATTTTAATTTGTTAATGAAATATATTTTAAGTCACTCTTATATTCATTGGCTAAACTTATTTTGTTAAAATAAATCGAAAACCTAGTCTTTTAATATTTTCCTAGGCTAGTGATCTTTTTCCTTTGGTTCCGAGGCTAGTGATTTTTTTCCTTCGGGTAATAATTGGAGTCAAATGGGTTTTTTCCTTATATTTTCCCAAAAAAAAAATAAGGTGGCGAATCTAAGAAATAATTTTCAAACTTATAAAAGATAAGCTCGAGGGCTTCCTAATGAGTTCTTTCCCAAATGAGCATTTTAATTCCCTTTATCGGATCGAACTGGTGCTCAGGCTCACAGCCGGTGACTCCACTGGGGACTAACTTTCTTTTAATAAAAGGAAAAATAAGTTGACTACTAATTGGTTTAAAAAGAGTTTGGCCTTTTAATATAATTGTGACTTTTCATGCATCACTTGCATAGGCTCTTTGCTAGTTAGCCTAGTTTTAGGAAAATAATGGATAGTGATTAGCATCGAGTGGGTAACCCTCCTTGGGTCTATTCGCTGATAGTGAAATCATCCACCCCATGATGAATCCTTTAATCCTTTCAAAGGTGTAACGAGTATGCACATACTCCTAGACCCACGCGAGGCTCTTTGACTCATATATGGTTAGGTATATCGCTGCTCTAGTGTGATGGGTACCCAAATCGAGCCACCCTTTCCCTTTCATATAATGAACCTAAATCCTGACCTTAGGTTGTATGTACCATAATTAAAACCTTACATCTTTCAATTCTCATGAAATGTTTTCCCCATGCATATCATGTATTCATATTGTATAACAAAACATGCATTCATCTCTCATCTAGGTCAAACCTTAAACCGAAGAAGGGTTAAATATTCTTACCTTCATTCAAATACCTTCCCTATAAACACTTTCACCTATATCCCATCACCTTATCCAAATACCCATAAATCATCACCCTAAACCTTTGGCCAAAACACCATTATCCTTAACCCAAAACCCTCTCATATCTATCCAAATACCTTCACTCCTAAACCTTAAACACAATCACTTATATCCTAATCACCTTTGCCTCCATAAGCCTAAACCTCTCACATTGACCTTTAATCTTAAACACCTCACCCTAACCTTTAATCCTAAACACCTCACCCTAGCCTTTATCTTAAACACATTGCCCTAGCCTTACCCTAAACACCAAAAGCTTGAACCTCACACCTCAAATGTAAACCTAAATCACCTTTAGCCTTTAGACCTTAAGTCATAAATCGATGACCCTAAAACCCATATCCAACCCTAAAAACCTGCTACCTGACCATAAGCCTAACCTACAATCTCTATCCTTATAAAAAAAAAATGGACACCTTAGGTTCTCTACACCAAAACCATTATCTTAATCTTATCCTTGTTCAAAATCAAACCCACTATCCTTATGCCTAACACCCGTGGTCTATAACCTTTCAAAACCAGTCTGTTATCCTTAAGCCTAATAACTTTGGCCCAACACACTACCTTAAACTCAATACCTTTGATCCTATCCTAAAACCTAAAGCATTTGCACCATCTCACCTTAAGCCCAAAAAATGGTTGGCCCGTGACACAATAGGGAAGCCTTTTCTCTTAGGATCTGTGTGTCTATGCCTTCATCACCTTTTCTATTCAATACCCATCACTTACCTTATTGCTTTGATTTGAAGGTACCAATGGCCAACCCACTTGACATGGCTTCCTTGACTATACTTGTGACCAGACTTCTTAAGAAGCAAGAAGAGCATTTCCAAGCTATCCTAGCTGCTCAACAAGCCCAATTTGAGAGACAAAGGCAATTCATCATTAAGGAAGTACAAGTTATGATTAACTAGGCCAACCTTAACCACCCTAACCCAAACCTTATCTTAAACCAAACCAATCTTAGCCCAAATTCAAGCCAAACCAACTCATATCTAAACCAAGGTGGGAAAGTTTTCTCTTATCCAGACACCATATTACTTATGGAGAAACTTGAAGCCATAGAAAGAACCATCAAATCCCTAAAGCACCATAATGATCTAATTGATGTGGACAGTTTGACCTTATTCCCTAATGCCAAGCTTCCTCTTAAATTCAAAATGTTTGAACCAGAAATATTTAATGGAACCATTTGCCCCAAGACTCATCTAAACATATATATGGGGGTAATGAAACCTTTAGGAGTTAGCGATGAGTTCCTTGCTCAACTATTCCAATAATCACTGAATGGTGCTACTAGGAGATGGTTCCTTTCGTTAGACAAGGGCCCGAAAAGGATGTGGGATGATATTTGTCATTCCTTTATCAAGCAGTATCATTACAATGATGAAATGGATGTCACTAGGTGTGACTTGGAAACTACTAAGCAGTTTCTAGAGGAGTACTTCTCTATGTTCCTTACAAGGTGGAGGGCTAAAGCTAATGAAATGGTAACCAAAGCAACAGAGCAAGAACAAGCAGACATTCTTGTCAAAAACCTACTTCCAACCTACTGAGACCACTTATTAACCCAATACCTACACACTTTTAAAGCTTTGGTTGCAACTGCATCAAAGGTTGAAGGTTGCATCCAAAGTGTATCATTTCAACCTGAATTCCTCACCACTAACCCCAGCAGTGATGAAGAACATGAACTTAATTAACCCCACCTTACCTCAACCCCAAGTGGCATGAAATGAAAGAGTTCAAGTTCAGCTAATCTGACCTATCTGAGATTGAAATCCAAGTCTAAGTTTGACTATGAGTGCAAATCTCAAAGTTTGAGTCTAAATTCAAGTTTGTGTCTATCATTTTATTTTCCTTTTTATGTATTTTTTGTCAATCATATCGATTCCTTTTTATTATCTTGTAATAAAATTTTTCATTGTAATAAAATATTCACATCTTTTTAATTATTTGTGCACCTATCTTTCTTATTTTAAACATGGATGAGCTTTAAAAAAAAAGAAAAAAAAAAAGGAGAAAAGAGAGAAAAAGAAAAAAATGAAAAGAGAGAAAAAGAGAAATGAACATCAATTAAATCCACCACAATTGAGGTGCCATCAATAATTACTTTGCAACTCCTAACCAAAGAAGGTCAAGAAATAGACCTCTTATCAAATAATTGAAGCATAAAATCAATTGATACATCTCAACAAGGGGCAACAAGAAAAGCAGCAAATCATGGTGAAATATTTTTTCCTAAATTTCATTAGTCCAAGCTCATTAAATTGAAAACCCGAAAGAGTGGCTTAGACAAAAGTTAGAGCTAAGGGAAAGAGAGAGAGAGAGAAAGCTCATTCCAGTCATATTCCTTCATATCATTCAAAGTTTGTCAAATCCTCTTCGATTAATCTATCTCGTCTCATGTTTTCAAAGTCATCCTTCCTCATTAGAGGCTCATTCTCTAAAGTGATATTGTCTTCTATGCCCTTATCTCACAGAGGAGGCATATCCTTCTAGGTCATCATTATTTTTTGTTAATCCGTCTTGTCACTTAGCTCAAAGAGTTTAGGCACAATCTCTTACATTGCTAGTCTATCATATTCCTATCTCTCATTGGAAGCATGATCCCTAAGTTATCTCTTCCCATCAGTCCTTTAGCCACTCTTTAGGGCACCTCCTTTTAGCCAATTTGTCATCTACGTTCAAGCCAATAGAGTGTCACCCTAAATCTCTCTTCAATCTCAAAATGACAAGATTAGCTTAGCTTGTTCTTTTCCAGGAATCATGCTACAAATAGCAAAATCATACAACTTCCCTGATCCTTTTCAGAATTTCCAACCCACCTTTAAACCATTCCAAAACTTTATAATGTACAATCCCAAGCCTCGTTGGAAAAATCATCCCATCATTTCAAGCTTAAGCCAAAACCAAAAATCCTAAGTCTATCAGGACTCATCATCCTTGAATCCAATTTCCTTGTCAAAACCAAAGTTGAGGTATATCCCCCAAGGCCTATCATCCTCAAGTTGATTATGAAGGGTCCGAACCAATCAAACCCCATTCCATGTCTCATTGGCAAAATCTCATCATCCTTGAAAAGAGCAAGCCTCCTTAGCAAATTACATCATGCATAAAGTCCAACTAAGTCAAGGCCTGCCAATAGTATTATAGGCAATAAAATCTAATACAACTATGTCAAAGGGCAAACACTTATCCATTAGCCTGCGATATCCTCATGACCAAAACCTATAGTACCATACCTGAGATGAAGCCAACCATCTTCCAAAGAGGTCCAAAGCACCCTTGTAGAAATGTCCAAGCTGACAAAACCTTTTAACCAAAAGTCTTTAAGCCTTCATCCTGAAGCCTAAGCCCCAAAGCCTTCACCATAAAGCCCAAACCAAGAAACCTTCACCATGAAGGCTAAAAAGCATTCACCATAAAAACCACTCCCAAAAAGCCTTCACCATGAAGCCCAAGCCTAAAAGCCTTTACCATGAAACCTAAACCAAGAAGCTTTTACTATGAAGCTTAAGCCTAAAAGCTTTCACCATGAAACCTATTCACAAAAAGCCTTTATTTATGAATCTCAATCTTCTAAACCTAACCGAGCCTAAGGTAGAACTTGATTGAGCCTTCCAAATAAACTCCCCAAAGGTTGTAACCTGACCAAGCTGACATACTAGACCTGACTAAGCCTTTCATATGAACTTTCTTTGAGGACAAGTTCCATAAGCTGACCTTCCCCAAACCTTCCAATGACCTAACCCTCCTGATCAAGCTCTCCAATTCAACGTCTAACCAAATCTTCTCCAAAGTCAGACTTATATAAACTATATAGCCCGATCTTTTCTAAGACCACACCTTGATTGACCTCCTACAATGACTTCTTCTTAGGCCAAACTGATAGCCATTGACTAACCAGCCTCATACCTAATATACCCACTTCACCTCTAAGCTAGCCAATCAATTAAAAACCAAATGACTAAACCATTTTTCCCCATCATTCTAAAGTAAGGGCACCTCCCTTCCAAATGTTCACCTTTCTGACATAAGGGCTTATTTCTCCTAAAGATCCACACTTTTACATCAAGACTAACCCTTCACAAGTTCAAGGTATCAGATCATTGCATAATTATCTAGCATTTTTGCATTGAACAGGATCATGAATCAAGGCAAATCGTCAAACTCTCATAGTAAGATAGATTATCAACTCGGTCAATCTAAATCAATCTCTTTTAAAATATCAATCTCAACATCAGTTATATTTACCATTCCTACTAGATAGGATGGTCATCCTTTTGATCCTATCATATAGGATCCTCACTTTTCTTTCCTACCAGAAAAGGCCATTACTTTTCATTCTTACCATATAGGGTCACCATTTTGTCAATTCTTACCAAATAGGGTCATCTTCTTTCCTATCAGATAAGATCACCATTTTATCGATTCCTAACAGATAAAGTCATCTTCTTTCCTACTAGATAGGACCACCATTTTGTCGATTCCTACCAAACGGGGTCATCTTCTTTCCTACCAGATAAGATCACCATTTTGTCGATTCCTACCAGACAGGATCATCGCCTTCTTTCCTACTAGACAAGATCACCATTTTGTCAATTTCTATCAGATAGCGTCACCTTCTTTCCTACTAGGCAAGATTATCATTCCTACTAGACAGGAATATTAGTTTAGCTCTTACCAGAAAGAACAACAACTAAGTGCTACCAGCCATCAGATCTCCCAAATATACCAGGAGCATCTTCCTTAAAATTCAACCATGCCTTTCACCTAAATATTTAAACTCTGACCTAGACATTAATTTGGTTCCTTTTACCATCTCCCATCCTTAGGTTCACTATCATCATAATCGCCTTTTAGACAAAGACAATTTTGATGAGGGGGCAGGTGTGAACCCTTAATTTGCACCTTCCAATATGTGTTTGAACCTTAAAAGCACTTAGACTTGGTAAACAAACCTCTAAAAGTTGAGAACTCTCAAAACAGAAAAATTAAAAAAATATATATTTCTTTTTAACATTTGAACCCTTCAAATCAACTAGGATTGAGTAAAGAATACAATGCAACTAGAATGGCAAAAAATAGATAAGAAATGGGCAAAACGGATGGAAGTAAAGCTACAGCACAGCCTTGTGCAGTTGCCACACAGCTTTGTGTAGCACTACATAGCTCTGTGCGGCACTTCTAAGCGTGTGGCATTGCCACACAATCCTCTATAGTGCCGTAGAGGCTTGTGCGGCAATTCATGCGAGTTTCCCTATTTTTTAACTATCCCACATCGAAAGTTTATGCATTATGAGCTCTAGCCTTCCCTCTATATATAGAAAACTTCTCCACACTTCAAGGGACCAACTTTTAGAGCTTGAAAAGCATTAACTTCAAGCAAACTGCTTTGCATTTGCTCCTTGATTCGTAAAGCACGTTAGGGGGGTTTCTCCTTCATTCCTACTCAACTAGTTAAAGGCTTTCCGCCTACCTATTCGAGGCAAGTCCATTGCCCAAGGCTCGTGTTGGGCAGTTTCTCCTTGATTCCTACCCAGCTAGTTAAAGGCTTTCCACCCGCTTGTTCGAGGCAAGTCTATTGCCTAAGGCTTATTTCTCTAGTTTGAGGCTAGCCACAGCCAACCATCTAAGGCTAGCCGCCACCTGCCATCCAAGGCTATCATTCGAGGCTAGCTGCCACCTACCATCCAAGGCCAGCCGCTGCCCGCCATCCTAAGCTAGCCGCCGCCCACCATCCAAGGCCAGTCGTCGCCCACCGTCTAAAGTAAGCTTCTTTTCCTTTAATTTTCTTTTATCTAAATTTCCTTGGCTCTTTTAGTTAGTTAATTACATTGATTGATCTAGGTTGTTAGCTAATCAACTCAATAATCAATTAAATTAATTAATTAACTCAACACTCTTTTAATCAATCAATCAAAACATGATAAAGTAGTTAGGCTAAATTAACCCCTTTGCAAGAAGGGAGAACTATGTGGGTTCTGATTCTCATTTAAAGGAATATGTAGGCATACTTGGCTCAGGCATCGAATCCCATTAAAACTAACCAACTCTCTCCCTATCACCTTCTTCACTTGCTTTTATTTTGCTTTCCTTTACTTTGATATTAGGTTTAGTTTGGGGAATATGTGACTTCCCTAGAACCCATAAGGGCTAAAGTACCTATCCCCTAAATTTGGGATTTTCTTATAATATTAACTTTTTCTTATTTTGAACCTTAACTATGTTTTTACTTTATTGTTGAAATAGATGAATTGAATGATAATACATATTATAAATTTTTCATGCATTTTAATTTGTTAATGAAATATATTTTAAGTCACTCTTATATTCATTGGCCAAACTTATTTTATTAAAATAAACAAAAAACCTAGTCCCCAAATCCCCTTTGGTTTTGAGGCTAGTGATTTTTTTCCTTTGGGTAAAAATTGGAGTCAAATGGGTTTGTTCCTTATATTTTTCCAAATAAAAATAAATTAAGGTGGCAACTATAAGCAATAATTTTCAAACCTATCAAAGATAAGCTCGAGGGCTTCCTCGTGAGTTCTTTCCCAAATGAGCATTTCGATTCCCTTTAGCATATTAGACCGGTGCTCGGGCGAGGCTTCATAATGTATGAGTTTGCGTCCGTCGAGTCTTGTCCTCTCGAGTCTGTATTTTGCTTTCCAAGCTTATCCTTTGATGTACCCATAATCATGGGACTTTTTTTATCAGTAATAAAAAAAGTTTTAACTTTTTGATTTGCTTTAATTTTTTTTTATTCATCTTTAAATGGGACATCTTTTAAAAAAATGAAAAAGAAAAAGGATTAATTAATTATAGAAATATACAATTGCATTTGCATGGCAGTAATGGAAAAGCACATAAGCTATTTTGTATAAGACAAAGACATGATAAGGATGCTCCAAGCATCATAGTTCACAAGATCCTTACCCACAAGAAACCTATCAAGGAGAAGCTATGGAGAATAAAGATAGAATATATTGAAAGATATCTTGACTAGCTAAATGCCATTGATGAAAAGAGAATCAATACTCTATACAAAATTTAGGGTCATCAATGGAGACTACCTGAGCACTTCAACTAGAAGGTGAGAGACAAAGGTTAACAAAAAGGAAATCTAGTTTTGGGAGAAATCCAAGTCTCTATTCACGATCCAAGAGGAAGTTCAAACTAAATTGGGGTAGACAGTATAAGAAAATCCTATTCGACAGAGGCACCATCTTCACAAACGTGGACGAAAGAAAATTCTCTCATCGTGGCAACTTGGATCTGCTAAAATGATACATCATCCAAAGATGACATGTACATTTCATTTATGTTTTTCATGCTTATATAATTAAAAATACATGGGCCTGATTCTTTCTAAAAGAAATAACCAATAAAAAAGTGATATAAGGGATACGTAAGAAGTCCAACTTGGTGAATTCAAATCATAATACAAAATATTTTGTTTGCATTGCATTCTCATTTTCTTTGTGCCTAGTATATCATTCACTTAATTCTTTTGCCTTAACAAAAGGAAAAAAAAAAGAAAAAAAAGAAGAAGAAAAGAATGCTCGCTAAGTTGAAAATCCCAAGGGGCTGCTTAGGCAGAAATTAGAGCATAAAAGATGTCTCATTTAATAATGATCAAATTTTGCAAAATGCAAGCCCATCATTATGACATAAGGGACAGCCCTTTCAATGTCCTCTATAGCTTATCTTATTTCATGTAGTCCTATCAACCTACAATTATTTTGGATAAAAAGCAAAAAAAGGTCGTGTCTGAAATCATGGTCTAGCCAGTCATCCTCTACCTCCTACAGTGCACATCTCTCATGTCCTCATCAAAATCAAAGTCTGCCATAATCTCCTTAAATAGATACACCCCTCCTCTAGATCTCTGTAGCTCCTTTTGCTACAATGGTAGAAGTACTAACAGAATCAGAACTACTCACTACAGCAATATCGAAAACCCTTTCTTGAGTATCAGTAGTTTTAAAACTACTCTAAAAAATCTTCCTCTGTAGTTTAAAAACTAGAGTACCCCTTTCTATCCTAACTATAGTAGTCCTTCTTTGAACCTCCAATGTAGTGTCATCCTGTCCTTAATGTAATCACAATCTCCTTTGTTTGAGTCACTACTGCAACCTGTGGTGTCACACTTCTAGTAGATCCTTGAGTCTCCTTTATAGATTGAGTCACCCCTTTACGTTGTAGTCCTTTTGCTACCAATGGCTCCTCATACAGTCTTTCCTTCCTCATCTATGTCATCTTATATTCTCCTCAGTAGGGTAGCCTGGTACTTTTTCTCAACTATTCAAACCACCTTGATCAACCACCTATCATACCTCTCTGTGGTCCAAAGTAAAATCCCAAAATAAATAGTATGATAACTCCTCAGCCAGCCACCACCTGATAGCTTTGGGAATGAGAGCTATGATCTGCATAGACTCTAAAAAAAAAGAAAACTTGGGGCACATCCTGAGTATGCCTCATCTATCTCAAGACCCTCATCCCCTAGTGGAAACTCATTCAAACAAAGCCCAACAAGCAAATCAATTAACAACCATAACCCCTAGTTATGAGAGATCTAATCCCTTACCATTGCCAGTGCTAAAGTATGTCCTTTTAGGTAAGCCCTGATAGCCATTTTATCCAATCTCTTACCAAGCCTGAGTAAGGCACATGTGGTACAAAGAAATAAGGGTCACCACTTGGAAATGATCAATTAGCTGCACTTCCAAGATAATCCAAAACTTAAAACAGACACCCATAAAACACCCCCAACAGAAAGGATAAGAATAGATAAATTTTTCTCACCTAGTGAATAACTTGCAAGACAGTTCATGTCTCTAAATCCTGAACAAAGTAATTTAGACTCATCAGTGTCTCCACCAGTATAGCTTTAACCACAAAATGCCTCTGCTTCATCTACCACTCTGGCATCACCTAATCAATAGACTTGTATCTAACTCTCAAATAGAAAACCAAGGCCATCATCTTGAGATTCTGCCCCCTCATATCTCCTTGGTCACCAGGATCATGAAACTTCTCAAATCACAATAGTCAAATGCACTTGACCATCACCAACCACCATATAGCCTACAATATCCTGAGGCAAATCTAAAAAAAAAAAACTCTTGAAAAAATCCAAGAAATGCCAAACTTTGAACTCTGGTACCACTAAAGTTGCTTCTAAGTTGTAGCTAGGCCATAGCATTGAACTTCCTAAAGGTGGGACACAACTCTTTAACAGCACCAAAATCGAAAACAAGGGCCACCCGATTCCAAAACCTAAAGCAAGCCCTTAGAAAATCTCAATCCCCTCAAAGCCACCATGGCAACTATTCCATACTAACCCAAGTTGAGTTCCTCAACCTTGTCAAGTTTTTCAGTCCATAAATGCATGTCTTCGCAGGATATAAAAGTCATATGAAAAGATTGCATTCATAAAGCAAATGCATAAATCCACCCTCAAGCATCTATGCAATCATTCATTATAGGTATCATCACAAATCATGAATAGCATAGAAATTAAATAAAAGGTCCATGAATTCTAAAACATGCATACATGAACATACATCATCTATGCACTAACACCTGTACAACCATCTGCAATCATGCACCATCCTGCATAAGCTAAGCCAATAGCCTCACCAACATCTCTTAAAGCTGACCAGTACTTCTTTAAAGCTGACCAATACCTCCTAAAGCTAACCAGTGTCTCTTTGAGGCTAAATGATACCTTTCCAGATCTAATCAACAAAATGTGACTTCTAGAGTCCCTTTAATCCTAATAAAGTTTCCTTTGAGGCTTCCGAAAGGCCCAACCCCTCACATTTAGAAGCCCAAGTTTCTTTAGCATAACTAAAATCTTGTCAAAATCTCTTGAGCAGACTCGCCATAGGCCAAGGCTCTTCTTTTATATAAATCTTTTTAGAATCTATCGAGCCAACTTGCCATAGGCCAAAGCTCTCCCTTTACCAAAATCTTTTCAAAATCAGTCGAGCTGACTCACCATAGGCCCAAGCTCTCCTCCTATCTAAATCTTTTTTAGAATCTCTTCAGCTGACTCACTATAAATCGAGGCTCTCCCTTTACCAATATCTTTTTAGAATCTATCAAGCTGACTCACCATAGGCTGAGGCTCTCATCTTATCAAAATCTTTTTAGAATCTGTCAAGCCAACTCGCCATAAGCCAAGGCTCTCCTCTTACTAAAATCTTGTTAGAATCTCACGAGTTGACTAGCCATAGGTTGAGGCTCTCCTTTCACTAAATTGTCTTATCCAAATCACCTTCCACCCATAAATGTCTAGAAATGATCACCTAGACATCAATGCTGTTCCTTTTTCCATCTCTTTTATCAAAATCCATTAACTCCACCCATAAATGTGTAAAAATGATCACTTAGACATCAATGTGGTTCCTTTTTCCATCTCTTTTATCCAAATCCATTAACTCCACCCATAAATGTCTAGAAATGATCACCTAGACATCATTGTGATTCCATTTTTCATATTTTTTATCCAAATCCATCAATTTCACCTATAAATGTCTAGAAATGATCACCTACACATCTATATGGTTCCACTTTCCACATCTTTTACCTAAATCCATAGATTCACCCAAAAACATCTAGTCACCAACTTAGATATCCCTTTGGTCTATTTTTTTGCTTCCATTTATCAACCATATTTTCCACCCATAAATATTTAAGAATGATTTCTTAAACATCCCTACAGTTTTTCTTACCATCTTCCTTTTTCAACCATATATCTCACCTAAACATGTCCAAATACCAATCTAGACATCACTTTGGTTCTTTATACTATCCTAACTTTCAAGTTCACTATCATCAAAATGGCCTTATAGATAAGACAATTCTGATGAGGGATAGCTGTGAACCCTTAATTTTACACCTCATCATCCAGCCACAGCTTGACACCTACTAAGATTAGTACGCTATGTAAAGCTAGTACGGCGATCCCGCTAGCCAGTTAGTGAGCAGATATCAAGAGGGCAGCGCCCCTTACGGAGGAGTAGAGGGCAACACCCCCAAAGCAAAAAATGGACTTTTAGTCACATTAGTATGAGGATATTTAATTTTCAGACACCGACACTTTTCCTAGCCTCACTTGACCTTCTGTATCTGATAGTGTTTTTCCAAAACTAATCAAATTTTCTCTTAGACTGACTGTTTAGCTATTCTAAAATTAATTTTGAGCTTATCGACATTGATCAATAAGATTTCTGAACTCTACAACTCTTAAAAACTGACCCAAAAGCATCAAAAACTGACCCGAGACACCCCAAAACTGACCCAAAAAATACCTGGAAAAGTAAGCCGACTACCACTGGCACTGTGTCAGACTAAGTAGCTTTGAAATGGCAGTCGCGCAACTCTGACGCAGAGCTGCACCCCCGTGCGCGGAGTTGCGTTAGAGCTGTTCGCCTTACCCAAGTCAAAATGACCAAAACGCCCTTAGTTTGATATTTTTTAGTATTTTTTAGCCCTATTCTTTTCGTCTTTTCACATTTTCACTTTCCATATCACTCTCACCTCATTTTCCTATAAATAGCCCTTACATTTCCTCATTTCAAGCACACTAAAGTTGATATTAATTACTTTCTATCAACTTTTCTTCTTCTTCTTCTCCCTCCATCCATTCTCTAATTAATTAATTAATCATTTTAATTAATTAATTTTCTCACCATAACTAAGTTAATTGAAGATATTCACTCAGGCGGTTATACCACATTCGTCCATATTGTTTTAATCCATACAAGGACCTTTGTAGCTTAATTGAATACATTTCTCATGGTTTTGAGCTACATGCTTCAAGCATTTTAAGTCCTTCAGGGACTTTCATATAAATGTCATTATCAAGTGATCTATACAAATAAGCTGTAACTATATCTATGAGTCGCATGTGGAGTCCTTCTATACTTGCAAGGCTAATTAAGAATCTAAATGCAATTGCATCCACAATTAGAGAATAAGTCTCCTCATAATCAATGCTAGGTCTTTGTGAGAAATCTTGTGCCACAAGTCGAGCTTTGTATCTCACAATTTCATTTTTCTCATTTCGCTTATGCACAAAAACTCATTTATAGCCTACTGATTTAACATTTTCAATCGTTAAAACAATGGGTCCGAAGACTTGGCGTTTTTCTAATGAACTTAATTCTGCCTAGATTGCATCTTTCCAATTCGGCCAATCATCTCTATGTCGACATTCATTTATGGACTTGGGTTCAATGTCCTCATTTTCTTTTGCAATATCAACTGCAACTGCATATGCAAATACATTATCGACAATGATTTCATTTCAGTCCCATCTTTTTCCTGAATTGACATAGTTGATTGAGATCTCTTCATTTTGATCATTTTCAGGTAACTGAACCACTTCTGGGGCTATTTGTTCATCTATGTCAATTTTAGTTATAGGTTCTTCAGGAGCATTAACATATTTGGGATTTTGTTCCCTTTTCTTTCTTGGATTTTTATCCTTGGAACCAAGTAGCCTACCACGCTTTTGGCATGTCATGGACTCATTTGCTACATTATTAACATGTTGTCCTACTAGGACATCAATTCTTATTGGAGCATTTTCAGGTGGAATGTGAGATTTAGTAATTCTTTTTCGATCAGATAATGCATCTGGTAATTGGTTTGTTATACTTTGCAAGTGGATGATCCATTGAACTTCTAGTTCACATTCTTTTGTATAAGGATCAAGATGATTTAATGAGTGCTCATTCCAAACAATTTGTTTCTCTAATTGCTTAATCTCTACCCTCAATTTGGGAAATAAAGCTTCATTAAAATGATAATCGTTAAATCTCACAGTGAATACATTCCCAGTTAATGGTTTAAGATATTTGATAATAAAGGGGGATTCATATCCAACGTGTATACCCAATCTCCTTTGTGGTCCCATTTTTGTGTGATGTGGGGGGTTGATTGGGACATAAACGGCACACCCAAAAATTCTCAAATGTGATATATTTGGCTTTTGGCCAGTCACCAACTGTAATGATGAAAATGTATGATAACTAGTTGGCCTGATGTGTACAAGAGTTACTGCTTGTAAAATTGCATGTCCCCAAATAGAAATTGGGAGGTTTGTCTTCATAAATATTAGTCTAGCTATCAATTGAAGACGTTTAATAAAAGACTCTGCTAGACCATTTTGAGTGTGAACATGAGCTACCAGATGTTCAAAAGTTATTCCAATTGACATGCAATAATCATTAAAAGCCTTAGATGTGAATTCACCAGCATTATCAAGACGAATTGTCTTAATAGCATAATATGGAAATTGTGCTCTTAATCGAATTATTTGAGCAAGTAATCTAGCAAATGCTAAATTTCGAGTTGATAATAAGCATACATGTGACCATCTTGTTGATGCATCTATCAACACCATAAAATACTTGAATGGTCCACATGGTGGATGAATTGGTCCATAAATATCACCTTGTATGCATTCCAAAAATTTATGTGATTCATGTTGAATTTTGCTTGGTGAAGGTCTAATAATCAACTTTCCTTGAGAGCAAGCCGAACATGAAAATTCATTACATTGAAGAATCTTCTGATTCTTCAATGGATGACTATTTGAACTCTTAACAATTTTATGCATCATTATTGATCTGGGATGACCGAATCGATCATGCCAAACAATAAAAGAATTAGGGTTAGTAAACTTCTAGTTTACTACCATATTTGTTTCACTTATGAACACATATGTATAATATAATCTAGAGGATAAAGCAGGTAATTTTTCTACTATGCATTTCTTACCCATTATAATGGTTGTAATATAGAGATACTCAATATTTCCAACATTAGTGGTCTCAATATGATATCCATTTCGGTGGATATCTTTAAAACTTAATAAATTTCTGTGAGATTTTGGAGAGAATAATGCATTTTGAATAAAGAAATAAGTTCCTCCAGGTAGTAATATATTAGCTCTTCCAGAGCCTTTAATAATTATTTTACTACCATATATTGTATTAACATAAGAATCTCCCTTTGTTAGATGAGAAAAATATTTCTTATCTTTTAAAATGGTGTGTGTGGTTGCACTGTCAGCAAGACATAAGTTTGCATCATTTATTCTCGATCCCACCAATACTTGAACAGGATCCATAATATCTTCACCAAAACAAAATGTACTTATAACAAACATAATAACTCAATAATTATTGATTAAAACTCAATCCAAAAGTACTTTTTTAAAAAAAATTATTCGTAAACACTTTAAACTAGTGTTTAAATCCCAAAATACAAACCAAATTAAGAAAACTAAAAGAGAAACATATCAATTTAGGCATTTGCATTGCCATCACCAATCAAATGATCAATCTTTCCTTCAGGATACTCAAAGAAATCTATCACATCTAAATGTGTAACATCAATAGGATCATCACCAAAGACAACATTGTTTTCTGCCAAATTTACTTCAATATTTTTGCCTTTCTTCAAGGACTCTTGATAAAGATCGACAAGATACTTTTGTGTGCGATAGGTATGAGACCAATGCCATTTTGCGCCACATTGATAGCAATAATTTCTTGAATTATTCTTTGATCCATTATTCTCTTTCCACTTCTAGTGGAAAGGTGCATTATTATTTTTAGCACCACGATTTCCATTGTTATGATTTCTGCCATGACCTCTGCCACATCCTTGACTATGATTGTTCCTCCTTCCTTTTCCTCGTCCTTGTCCAACATTGTTGTGTGTTGTCTCATTCACTTCAGGGAATGGAGCAGAACCAGTTGGACAAGTTTCATGATTTTTCAATAAGAGTTTATTATTTTACTCAGCAACAAGAAGACATTCAATTAATTCAGAATATTTTTTAAAACCTTTTTCTCGATATTGCTACTGTAGGAGTATATTCGAAGCATGGAATGTAGTAAATGTCTTCTCTAACATATAATGGTCAGTAATGCTTTCTCCACATAATTTCAGTTTGGAGGTAATTCTATGAATAGCAGAATTATATTACTTACAGTTTTAAAATCTTGAAATCGTAAGTGTATCCACTCATAACGAGCCTTTGGAAGTGTGATAGACTTATGATGATTAAATCTTTCTTTCAAGTTGTTCCAAAGGGGTAATGGATCTTTAACAATCAAATATTCAAGTTTCAATCCTTCATCGAGATGGTGACGAAGGAAAATCATTGCCTTGGCGCGATCCTGTTGAGATTCCTGATTTCCATCTTTGATTGTATTGCCGAGACCCTTAGCATCCAAATGTATCTCAACATCCAGTATCCATGATAAGTAATTCTTGCCCAAAAGATTGAGGGCCGTGAATTCGAGTTTTGTCATGTTCAACATTGTCTATACAAAAGAAATAATGTGCATTAGTATCATAATAAAATTAGTCTTTTAAAGACTTAATAGACAATGCAATCAGTTCTTTAGGAACATAAAATATCAATTATTCAATGAATTGGAATTCTAGGTTCATGGATATTTAGTTCTTTAAGAACTTAGGGCCAAAAATTCTTTTTGGAATTTATTCCTTAATTATTTGTTTAATTAGTTCTTTAGGAACTATAAATAATACTAGTTTCTTCAGGAACTAGAATTTGATATATAGTGTCAGTTCTTCAAGAACTAGAATTTAAAATATAGTACTAGTTTTTCATGAACTAGAATATACTTAATGAAAATTAAATAACATTAGATAATAACAAAAAAAAATTTCATAAAAATGATGGTCAAGTATATAACAAACAAAACAAAAAAAATGATTATATAACTTTAAAAAAAAACGATTTTATATAGTTAAAAAAAAATGATTTTACAATTGTTTCATACAAAAAAATGATTTACATCCTAAAAATAAAAAAAAATGATTTTATAGTTATGATATATATAGACACACACACACACAATATCTCAAACATATATGTGTATTAAGCCATAAGCATATGTCTTTTTGAGAACATATATGATTCACATGTTATTCGAGATGAGGAAAAAAAAATACCTTGGGTAAAAAAAAAATGGTAGAACAAATTCGTGCTATAATACCTTGGGCAAATTCATCGTCGACAATAATTAAATTTCTATCAACTCTTTCTTATATCACAAAAATAATTGAGATCTCATAGTTTTCATTTATATGATCATCAACTCCAAAAGCCATATCTGGAGGATCTAATTGTTCTGTTGTCTCAGTCTGTGTCTTATAATTAGCTATAGCTCTTTAACTGAGATCTTCCTCTTTAGGAGGTTTCTCTTTAGGATATTTTATGAGTGGCACTGCTTTTTTTTTTTCCCGCGGATTTTTGTCTTTAGTTCCAATTTACTATCTACACTTCTGGTGTGTAGTGAGATTGATTGATTTTCTATTTGCAATTGGAATCACAACCCTTGCTAGGGTATTAGCAGCTGTAATATGAGACTTTGTCACTCTTTTAGCATCTATAAATACATTTGGCAGTTAAGTTGCAATTTGTTGCAACTGTATTATTTTGTGAACTTCTGGTTCACTCTAACTTGTATATGGACCAAAATTATTTGAAGGGTTTTCCTTCTGATAAATTTCTCGATATTTTTTTAGCACTGCAGGTGCTTTTTCTCCCCCGAATGTTAAGAATATGCTCCATCAAAATAAATTCTTAGTCTCTTTTGTGGACCCATTATCGCATATTGAGATAGTGATATTAATATATTCATGGCACAAAAAAAAATTTACGGCTCATGTCCTTATACAAGTTTCGAGGGAGAGTATATGTGATGTACACAATAGCATTCGTGCCAAATATTCAAGATTTAATTATTGAACTATAAGTTCAATGCTTGAACTGCAGGTTCAACGCAATATATTGTGCATGTATAGTTGGAATAAAACAGTAATGAAATAACTCATTATAATACACATCTTGTAAAATCCTTGCAAATTACTCCTTCAAAGAGTTTACATAAAATCATCAATATTGAATTGAGTTGTGTCCTCTATATGGGCAGTTCCTTTTTCAGAATCTCATGATTTACCAAATGATTTATAGCATTCACTTCAGGGAATACAGTTGCACTAGTGGCCATTATTTGATGATTTCTCATTAGCAATTATTCTTTTAGAATTCTCATTATCTACCCAATGATTTATAGCATTCACTTCAGGGAATGCAGTTGTACTAGTGGGCATTGTTTGATAATTTCTTATTAACAATTATTCTTTGCAACCACTAGAAAAATAATATTTGTAAATTTTCACTTTTTATACTGCTACTACAGGAGCATGTAACTTTATTACTGCACAATCTCAGCTGTGAAGTAATTTTAAATATGGTTGAATTATATTCTCAAATAGATTTCAAGTCTTGTAGGCATAGATTTAGCCAATCGTATTGAACTTGTGGTAGTACCACATATTTCAAGTGATTATATCTATCTTTAAAACTCTTCTAAAAAATATAAAAATCATTAATAGTAAGATATTAGCTTTAAATAGATAATAGCTTTTGCTTTTGCTAGCATCTAAATGCATTTCATTATCAACAATTCACGTCAAAAATTATTCCCATTGAATTCAAGAGCATATAAAAATTATCAAATTAACTTTAATTCACTATATTTCACTTTATTTAAATAACTTAATTTGCATATATTTAAAATATATCTAAATAGACCAATCAGAAAATAAATTAATATTAATTTTAACAAACATTAAATTCATAATTTATCCGACCAAGGAAATGTAAGTACTAATTATGTTCTCTATACCAATATAAATCCAACAATATATGCAATCCGGAAATAAATTCATCGATTCACAAATTAATAAAACCATGTCACTTATATAATTTATATTCATCTCATCTCACATTTAAATCTCTAATTGCTTTCACATCTAATACATATTGACATAAGTAAATTCAAAACATATATAACATACACAACTTTCTTGTGGGCCATTCAACTAATAAATACATACATATACATATATATATATATATATATATATATATATATATATATATATATATATATGAGACGTGTATTGTCCATAAAACAATTTTTGAGTTGAGATGCTAAGACCAAAAGATATGTAATAATATATACACTAGTAGAATTGATCTCAATTTAATGAATCAAGTAAACCTATTAATATGAACGCAAGATCACCCTTTCCCTACAAAGCAAGTCAATCAATCAATAAATGAATAATTTAGGGTCGGATTTCATGCAAAAAAAAAATTGTAAGCCATGACTTTAAAACTATGCATAAAATGTGTTGTTATAATTAATAACTAATTAAAAGTTGTAATTTAGTTGGTTAATCAAATAGGTCATACCCATCATTCTAATACATATAAATAACAATGAAATACCCAAAATAGAAAAATCAAAGCAAAAGGATTTACCTTAATATTATAGACATACGCAGGTACTTTATTGACATCCAATTTATTCAACGCGTGTAGCTTAAATCAAATTTATTAGTTATTCAGGAACATAAAATATCAATTTTTCAGGATGTCTATTTTATTTATTTCAATACTTGAAGGAGTGACACCAGTATAAATAATTCTTACTTGTGATGTTAAGGGCCATTAATTAACATTGTCTAATATAAAATCATAATAAAATCAGTATTTTAAAGACTTGTAAACAATATATTTAGTTTTTCAGGAACATTTAATGATTCTTTAATGAATTTATATTTGTTTATTTTGATTAGTTTTTCAGGAAATATATAGAATATCAGTTCTTGAGAAACTGTAGAGAATATCAGTTTTTCAGGAACCATAGAGAATATCAATTTTTTAGGAACTGTAGAGAATACCAGTTCTTCAATAACTATAGGGAATACCAGTTCTTTAGAAACTGTAATTATTATTAGTTCTTCAGGAATTCATAGCTTAGTTATTTATTTAATTAGTTCTTTAGAAATTATAAATAATACTAGTTCTTCAGGAACTAGAATTTAAAATATAATACTAGCTCTTTAGGAACTCATAGTTTAGTTATTTATTTAATTAGTTCTTTAGGAACTATAAATAATACCAATTCTTCAGGAACTAGTATTTAAAATATAATGTTACTTCTTCAGGAACTAAAATTTAATTGATTAATCATTAAATAGTATATCAAATCTTTATAAATCTTTAAAAAAAAAACAATTTGAGATAAATGATTGTAAGAGAGAAAAAAAAATGATTTCTTCAAATTAATTAGCTCAATATGTTCAAACGATTTCTTAAAAAAAAAATAATTTATTTTTTTTCTTAAAAAAAATGTATTTGATACATAAATATTAATAATAATAGTAATTAATTAGACAAAAATTGTTTACCATAAATCTTGAATTTTATTTTTTCAAATTTATCGCCTTAGCTGGGTTGTAACAAACCACAAGCTATCCAAAATTATGAATAATATTATAAAATGATTCATACTGATAATGTGGTATAAATAAAATGGAGAAGAACATGAACAAAGAATATAGAGAAGAGAATAGTTTTTCTAGTTATTCCATTTAATAGTATTAAGCCCTTTATATAGAGTACAGAAGGGAGAGAAATAGGAAGTTTTTCTACTAAGAAAAATATAATCAATATTAATATGGAAACTATAATATTCATATATATAGAAAGACATCAATCAAATCCTATAATATATTATAACATGGCAAACATATATATCATACATTAAATTTCAAAATAAATAAACAAAATACTTAAAAAACACAGAAATTTAATGAAACACTTAAATTTACAGCCATATAAATTTCTAAAAACATACACAAATTTAATAAAAAATACCAATAATTTATTAATATAGAAATTTAATAACAAAAAATTCAAAAAATAAATAATTAATTATATATAAATATTAACACATAAAATTAATTTCATCACACAATTTAAAAAAATACACAAATAAAATAAAAAATTTCATAAAAATATTAACACATACCAAAATTAATAAAATTACACAATTAACAAAAAAAAACACAATAATTAAATAAAAAATCTCAACAAAAACTAAACAAAAATATTAACACATACATTACTCAATTAATAAAAATATTAACACATAAATTAATTAAACAAAAATAATCAAAAACTAAATAAAAGTTAAACAATAGATTTTTACACACTCAATCAACAAATTGAAAAAATAAAAAAACTAAACAAAAATTATTAATGAAATAAAAAATTATTACATGAGTTCTAGACGGAGCTAGTAGCAATGTCAGTATTCTGATAACTTCACGGGAATGGGGTTACACATGAAAACCAGCGGTGAGCATATAGACCAGTAGTGAGCACAGAATCAAATTGAAAAAAAAAAAAACATACATGTGCTATGGATGGTCAGCCAGTAAAGTTAGAAAAAGAACAAACATGGTGCAAGGGGCAGAGAAACCTCAGTGAACAACATTGGATTACTGGTTTTCAGAGAGTAAGGCAATAGAGGAGGAAGAAGAAAAACTGATTTGTATATATAAAGTTACCAATTGATTTACCCACCGATTACATGCATAATTAAAGTAATTAATTATTTGATCACTAGCTAAATTAGACCCCAGGATGCCACGTGTTAAACAAAATGGTTGATAGTTGGTAGGCAAAATAATAAACTTTAAAGATTTATTAAATTACTGAATGAATTAGGTACTAATATTTGTATATAAGAATTTAATAAATGTTTAGTATTATTTATTATATTCACCTATTGTTTACCCACTGAAATTGTTTTTACACGTGGCAATTGGTGGCAAAGTCAGTCGGTGAAGTTTTAATGCTCGCTCAAAATTCGCGCTTGACTTTTGGTATGTAACACTCGATATACGGTTTGTAAATTGTTACATATTTAATAGTTCACTGACCTTTCGCCAATTGAGTTATTTCTAACAAATTGTCTTTTAGTGGCTAATTCGGTCGATAAAGTTGTAGTCTTACAAAAATTTGGCGCTAGACTTTTGGTTTACATACGATTGGTAAAAGGTATTTAAATGGTTAGTAAATTAATGCACCAATTGTTCCCACCACAATTTACTGACCTCTTTTATCTCTCGCTAATTTCAGTATGTAATCAATCATAAAATGTTCAATATTGTGTTTTTATTTTTGTATCCAAAGTCAATCGATATTTGGTCTTACATACCGTTACATGTCGATTGGTGAATTCAATTGTTATATCGGTAATTTCTTATAGTGATAAGTATAACTTGAAATATAAAAGTAAACTTAAATGCATTCAAGAAATACATACAAATCTTGTTATAAAAAAGAACTTTTCCTCTGAACTTCATTGATTGTTTTAACGAAATAGTTGTATATAATATTTTAGTTGCATTTGGCACATTTGACAAGAAACAACATTAGATTCCGTAGTTATTCTGAGCCATAACTCGATTTCATTGTCTTTAAACAAGTCTAATCTTCTAAATATCATATTTAAAATCCTCTTTAATTCCCATGATAGAAGACAAACAAACTTTCATAAAAGAAGACAAGCAAACTTTTTTTTAAAATGAATTTAAATTTCATTAATCATTAGTGACTGAATATAAATTTCAATAGAAAATGACTTGACATAGAATCAACTACTCTAACAAGAGCAAACTGATTCGCATATTGCAAATGTTCAACAAAATGTCCATCTGCCATATAGTTGGTTTTGAAAAACTATGAATGTAATAGTGGAATAACGTGGTAAATCACTGTCCTCTTTGTGAGTATCTAAAACGCAATAGTGCATATACATACCACTAGACTCATAGTAAAAAACAAGTTCCAATAAAGAAGACATAATAAAATTTCTAACAAAAGAAGACAAAATAACATAAAAACAAAACATAATCTAAAACAAAATAATAAAATAAAAAGTATCACCCTTATAGTAATAAGCACAAACACATCCACAAGGATATAACAAAAATGAGGATGGGAAATGATGGCGAAATCAAAGAGGCAAATAATGAGTTCGAGTAGAAGGAGCGTCGAGCCACGATAGAGGAGGACACATAAGTAGAAAAAGAATGAGTAAAACAGTAGTGGATGTGGCAACAACAGTAATGATGAGTCTATCCATATCAAATATAACATAAGATATTTGAATCACCGCCGATCAAAAGAGAAGATCGGTGGTGATTCAAGAAATATAACTTAAGGGAAAACTAGAGAGAAAATGAGAATGAGAGACAACTAAGATTTAAAGTTATGAGACAAGCAAACTTCAACAAAGAAAAATAAAATAAAAGATATATTAAATTTCATAAAGGGGATAATAAAATTTATAAAGTAAATAAAAAATAAACTTATTCATGTCTAAAAAGACATAAATTAATATATATCTCTTATTAAAAAAAACTAAACAAAAAAAAAAACTTAAATTACACATATCACAGTAGTTATTTTTTTTTATTATTATAGTTGTCATGATAGTGTTGAATGCATATATCAGTCATTTTTTCAATTACAATTCAACAATACCAATATATAGCAATTTTAGTGTAATTTTTTAATTTAATTGCAATTGTAATTTAATTAAATATATAATAAATATTCTATATTCTATAAACTATATTGTAATTAGTATAATTTATTAAAAGTCCTTATTAAATAAGAACAAAATTGAAATCAAAATATATTAATAAATAGTTAATAAATTTATTAATTTTATGATCAAGATAATCTTATTTTTTTAAGATAATCAAATTTTAATCAAACTGCTTGAATTTAAGTGCTATTCGATTAAAAGTACGTGGTAAAATTTAAATTCCTCCCGGATCAAATTAGAGTAGTGGATAAATAGTTTAATTTATTTATATTTATATATTGTTTCAACTAGGAGTAGATACAAATTGGGCATCTCGTAGGCTAACTTGAATTTGATTTAGGGGTAGATAAATTGTCATTATTATTATTTTTATTTCTCTATTTAAAAGAAATGCTAAATACCTTCTTTCTTTAATTTTTTTCTATTATCTTCTTTATTCTCGTGATAACATATAAATGATATTAAATTTTATATATATATTATTCACAAATTTAATTTAAATATTATCATGATAAGAAATAAGAAAAAATAAACAAATAAAGTATTATCAATAATATATATATATATATATATATATATATATATATATATATAAATTTTTAATATATATATTTATTTTTGACATATAAATATCATGTTTAGCGGTGCAACGCAACATACCTTAATTTTTTTAAATTTAAATTTGTTAAGCTAGAAAAGTAAAAATGTTTGGTAGAAGGCCTTATCTCAATAATAAAACTCATTATAATGGTCATTTTCATTAATTTCAAATAAAAAAAAGAAAAATCAAAATTAGTGCCTGTGCGCGCGTGTTAGTAAATTAATGCCGCGTATAAACCCAACAATATTTATCCTTTATGTGAATCATTGCCCTACAACCAACAAGAAGAGAAATTTCCTTGCAATTGCCTTTCGAAGATTGAGAGTCCCACACCTGTAGGGACACGAAAACTTCAACCGTGATAAAGTTTTTAAATATCGCACGGAGGAGCTTTTTTTAGGCCATGTGGGGCACTTGAAAAGAAAAGTAAAGAAAGAAAGAAAATGAGTTGTTGGCTTCGATTTTGATTGAAAGCACACTAACCTATTCTTCTTCTTATTCTTCTTTCCCCGTTTTGTGTAGGCTACTCGAGATTGAAGGGCAATGCGTGTGTGGGGTAGAACTGTTCACTTGCGTGATTCTTATCCTTATTGAATCCATTAAAATCTCTGTATTTATATATGATATTTTGGATTCATTTGAGTTTTTGATGATATTATTTTTTTCTGCTGTTTTTTAGATTCGAATTTCAAAATTTACATAAATTAAAATATGCACTTACTATTGCAATAATTAATTACTTGAGTAGCTATTTTTATGTTAGATATTCATTATTATTATTATTATTATTATTATTATTATTGTTAAAAAAAATTAAATTCAAATCCAATTCTATTAGAAAACACGTGACTAGAAATTTGGCTCAATTGACGCTCAATCTCAATTGAGTTTTTATATGAAACTCGAACTTGCTCGAATATATAGTTGAAATATTCAAGCTTGATTTGATTATATTGTAATTAAAAAATAAATAAATTTATCTGTTAATGTCAAAATAAAGCTTAAATATATTCTAATATATTATTATATATAATATAATAATATATATTCAAAATTATGTACATCTTAATATGCAATTCGATTCATGAGTCATATAAGTTGAGTGTTATAATACTCGAACTCAGCTTGACTTGCTACTCAAGCTCAAATCAAATTAAATTTAAATATTTTACTAGTCAAATTCGAGTAACTCACAAATAATTTGACTCATTTGTATCTCTAATTATAAAATATAAAAAATATTTTATTTTATTTTCTTTTTAGATGTTAGACAAATCAAATCATTATAAAATATCAATTACGAAGATTATAATTAACTTCCAAATACATATCTATTTTTTTTCTTAATTTTTAATAATTACTTTTTTTAATTCAATTTTTAATAATTACTTAATTATTTTAATAAATTGAAAATATTCTCAAAAAATACACATTTATTTGGAAAATAATATTTTTGGTATAAATTTTTTTTTTAATTTGACTATCAATTTATATGACAATCAACAAAAGAAGGAATTCACTAAAGGGTGAAAAACCCTGATTGCTTTCTCTCTCAATTATTTGAGCCGTCATCGACCTTCATTTGGTCGGTAGTAGTTCATTTTTCTCTCTTTTATTTATTTTTTATTTAATAAGAGAGATCTGTTAATTTGTATTTTTTTAAACATTGAACTAATTTTATTTTTCATTTACTTTATGGGTTTTATTATCCCTTTTATGAGATTTAATAAGTGTTCTTTCAAAATTTTTAGTGAGTCTTTTTTTACAAAAGTATCATTTTTTCAAGTCTAGAATGATGGTTCATTGGTCATTGTGGTATAATCATAATCAGCTGATGTAAAAAAATAAATCTTAGTTTGTATATGGAATTTTGAATACCTTATAGAGATCAAATAAAACAGGCATGAATTTTGTAGCTAGAAATTCTGAAGGTTGTTTGCTGGGTGTTTGTGCAAAATCATAGGCTATCAACAATTTATAAAAAGTTGAACTCCAATTTTAACTTTATTACGTTGATTGAGTATAGATAAAGTAAAAATAAGAATAATAATAAATTTAACAAGTGGAAAAAGGAACAATTTATGAAGTAAAAAAAATATTTATCACATGATGCTCTACAACTTGATGCACACAATGGAATTATTTACAAAGTATTTATAACATACCCTGATACTAAAATAAACATTTTAATATAGTAAACTAAATTTTGATCGTAAACTTAAAACCAATACATGTGCTAAAAATAATTTAAAACCATTATTTTATTATTTGAGATAATATTAGTAGTGACTTTTAACACTCCTCCTCATTACTAATTTTTTTCTTTAAAAGTTTTTCTTGAAATCATCCTCAGTAGCTTTCGAATTTTTTTCAACTTTTCATTGTTAAGCCTCTTCGTGAAAATATCTATTAATTGATCCTCTATCTTTACTTGAGTCATTTTGATCTCTCTAATTAGAGTCCTCTCTTGTGTAAAGTGATATTGTGCCTCTATATGCTTTTGTCCTTGCATAAAACACTAGGTTTTCAATTAAGCAAATTGCTAATGATTTTATCACAATGCAATAGAACAAGGTAATTTACCGGTTGATGCAAATTTTTCATCAATTGTACTAACCAAGTGCTTTCTTGTGCTGCCATTGTCTCTTCATGATATTTCGCCTCTACTGTTGAGAGTGAGACTATTGGTTACCTTTTATTGCACTAAGTAACATCTCCAGAACCCATATTGAATACATATTTGGTAGTCGACCTTCATGTATCAAAATCACCAGCATAATCATCATTGCAATACCCATCCAACTTGCAAGCTATTCCTCTCTTGTAGAATGAACCTATAACAATCTATACCTGGGCTAGGAGTTTCATGACAAATTGCTTGATTTTAAGGCTATTGTGACAAAGTGTGTGCTTTCATGAAATTTCATATGCTATGTGATTTATGAGTAAGTGGCATGTTAGACTAGTTCTAATATGTATAATATGAATTTTGAATATGAAATAGGTGATTTATGTGAAGTGCAAATGTATAAAATGATTTATCGCATACAAAGTGAATTTTCATGTACAAAGCGATTTTTAAGTATAAAATAGTTTTTATGAGCATTTTTAAAATATTTTAAATTAAATATTTTTGGCGGAATTTTAATAAAAATAATAAGAAAAATATTTTATTTTTAATAAATTTAAATCAGCCCATAAATTAGATTAAAAGCCCAACCTACCAAAAGTCCAACCCACCAAAAGGCCAAGACACCTAAGCGCTCCTAACATAGATCATTAATGGCAATATTGTAATTTGGCACCTAAAACCCTAATTTTAACCTAAAATTCAGCCACCCTAGTTTATGGCGGTCTCCATTATTTTTTCCATCAAATTTTTACAGAATTTTCTCTAAAAAATTCTCTCCTGACAGAAAAACACAAAGTGCCTCCAAACCTTGCAATTTTGTGATTTTCTTCGTAAGTTTTTCTCTTCTTTCAAGTTATTTTTTGATTTTACGAAACTAACCATGGATAATCCACATGAGAATGTTTATTTACTAATTTTCTTCATATTAAAATTGGCTTATGTTGTCTTTTTGAAGGAGAAACTGATTTCCAATCATGAACAAACCTCTTCCTTCTCAAATCTATCAAAGGTGAACTCTAAAACCTCAAAGTTAGAATTTTCATGCATATGCACTTTGGGAGGGAGCGATTTATGTGTGATTGTGTCCTAAACTGATTTTTGTTATGATTATGAAAAATATTGTTTTAAATCATGTATTTACATATTACTGTAATGATCGGAAAGTGTGAAAAGCAAGAAAATCCATGGTTTTCCATAGTTATGTTGTTTGGCCTGCCATTGGGATTTTGATCCCAATGCCTATAATTTTTGTAAAATTCATTTTTGTGATTGTTAATATATGTATATGAATGATGCATGATTTAATTGCATGATGGTTGAAGAAGTAACTCTAGGAAACTCCTAGAGTGGTTTGGCCTTGACTAGGGTTTCCAAAACCCTAACTAACATTTTTGGCTCATATGTGTACATGGATAAGTAATTTGTGAATTGAATTTTATGATGTATTAATTGTGAATTAATGATCCTAATTTGCCTATAGGATTGATTGTATGATCGGTCCAAAGGATACAAGCATGGCTCTTTTAAGGTTTACTTATTAAGTTGATATATATGGAAAGTATTAAGGGTACCAAGTTGGAAGTTAAATTAAATTGATATTAAGATTATGATTTGTTGTGTGGCTTTGAAAAAGTCTTGATATGAACTATTATGTGAATTCATATGAGCCTAAGAATGCAAAGCATGCAAGACTTAAAAGTCAATATGTTATGTACAAGTGATGAGGACACTTCTAAGTGCAACCCCAAGTATATGTATATGTGAATGATACATGTGCATGGGGTAGTTATGGGATAAGATAGCATGATGATAAGCTAATGCTAAGTATTGAATTGTAATGTTATTTTAGAGCTTGGGAATTGTTAGAAGTGCAAGGGTTATGAGCATTAGGAGTTAAGGATGCTATACTTTTGGAGAAGATCTTTGGCATATTTTTGCTGACATAAGAAAACTCCTTCCTTTGTGCATTCCACTTCTAATCTAAGAAAGTGATTTAGCTCTCCAAGTCCTTTCATTTGAAAGTGAACCGACCAATTCTCCTTTATTTGGTGGATTTCTTTCTTATAATCTCAAGTTATGATAAGATCATCCACATAAACCAAGATTATTACTAGCTTTTCTTCTAGAGTTTTAACAAATAAATTCACTACACCATAAATGCCCTATAGTAATACAAATTAAAAATGTTGCTATGCAGGTGTTGCCTTAGATAGGATTGATTTTAATTTAATGCAACATCATGTGTAAAGTGTTACTTTAGATCTTGTAAATGTGAAAAACAAAAAACTAATGCAATACTTTATTAGAAATATTGCATTAGACTAAATCTAATACAATAGTTTGGTATAAATGTTGCATCATTCTAGCTAATGCAACACTTATAAATGTTGCAATTTAGTAAGAAGTATTTCAGTTGTTCATGGCTAGCTTTTAATATATTTTCACAATTACTAATAAGTATTCTCCTTTTAACCATATTAAAACATTGAAAATTCTATTTGTCTCTCTCTTTTTTTTTTTTTTTATTTACAAACATAAGAAAGTGTAAAGATAAATATCAATATAATAATAATAATAATAATAAGAATAATAATAATAATAATAATAATAATAATTATTATTATTATTATTAAAAAGCCTTCACAATGTGTGTGTGTATGTATACACACACACACGCACACACACACACACACACACACACACACACACACACACATATATATATATATGTGTGTGTGTGTGTGTGTGTGTATGTGTGTATATATATGTATATATATATATATATATATATAACAAAACAAAACAATGTCTATATTTTATTTTTTTATTGGTGAACTCAAGAAATTAAATTTTTATCCTAATTTTTATATTTTTTTCCTTCTTTCTTTCCCTCTCTTCTATTTCTGTTTCCCTCAATTTTCATATCTAGAATCTTCTAAAATCTCTCTCTTTTTCTCTTAGAATCACTCTCTCTCTCTTAGAATCACTCTCTCCTTGCTCTTATTTTCTATTTCTTGCTCTCTCCCTCTTTTTCTCTAAATTAATTTTCTAAAAATCCCTGTCATTTCACTGTGAAGAAGGCCGATCAATCCACCACTGTTCTAGGTTAGCAATCAGCAGCAATCACCCTCAGATGTCAATTGATCTATCGATCTCACCAGTAATTTTTATCTACCTTTTTTTTTTTTTGGGATTAATTTGAAATGCATGTAATCAAATTTGGGTATAGACTTTCCCATTTTGATATGGATTGTGATGGGTATAGACTGTACAAGTATTGCATTTGGAATTTCTAGCATTTTATAACCTGAGGTGCCGAACCCTTCTTTTTTTTTTTCTTTTCATTTTCCAGCAGCTTGTTGGTTTTTGAACTTTACCTAAAGGTTTTTCAGGCTATGTGTTGGAAAATTAAAACTTTCTATGATCAAAATCAAATAACAGAGACATTGACCCTTATGTCCTCAATCAAGTAAGAAATATGCTCAATGAAGTAGATTTTGTGCTTTCCTAGTTTGTTATTTCTCGACTTTTCTTAGTTTTTGACCTGTACTACATAGAGTGCTAGACTTTAGTGGCAAATCCATAAATTTTTATTGAGGTGCCAAAATACTTTGCAATAGTAGAGACACAAAACTATAGATATATCTATATAAAATTATTTTCATATGAAAAAGTTATTTATTTTTCTTGTACCTAAGAGAAAGCGCTGCGAGTTATTGTTTAAGAGAAAATTATGGTGGATTAGATCATAAAAAAAGCTACAAATTTAAAAGAAAAAATGAAAAAAATTTAGTTGGCAGTTTGATCTAACCCTTTTAACCTTAAAATGATAAAGTTTAGTTGAATTCAATAAATTTGGACCAAAACAATGAGTAATTAACAAGAAATTGAAATTGTTTAGTGGAAGGCAAAGTTAAATTAAAGTAAAGCTCTCAAATAGTCAAATGTCATGGGGGCATTGGAACACTTGCCACCACTACCTGCATAGTGGTTACCTCACCCTACTCTACTCCATCCTAATGGATTTAAGAATCAATCTCATATCTATAGGAAACACCATGAGTTCTTCCCAATTCAATTAACAAGCACTTCCAATGTTTGTTACCAAAGAAAGGTTTTTAGGAATGACATTTCCAAAAAGTATTCTGTACCATAAATAAGAGCATAAGACTTTTTTTTTTTTTTTATCAATTTTGTGAAAGACCTAGCAACTTGAGTTTTTATTAGCTAAAGACTGCACACGTAAATGAAATACAGCCTTAACTGCATATTAGAGAAAGGAAAGGAGAATTTTATGACCTAAAATGATTTAAATCCAGCACCACACTAGATTTTAATGCCATACCAAAGAATGGAATTGCATTAATAGATTCATAACAACTCAAAACATAAAAGCCAATATTAGCTATCTTTGATCAATTAACAATATCCAAAATTTACAGTGATTTAGATTTCATTAGAAACATATATTACATGGAAAGGCATGAATACAAAAATAAAAATTTATATGTTTGTTGTATACTCCTGCTAATTGAAGCACAACACTATGAAAAACTGACTATTTATATGAGTGCCATTGACTATGCACCTCATTGGCACTAACTTGGTGCAAAATGGGTAAGCAACTAAAGCTTATTCAATAAATTTAGCTTAACAAAGGGATCAAATCAAACTTAAAAAGTGTTTTTGATTAAAAGGTATATTTTAACATTAGAATTGATCAAATTAGATATATTAAATTTAAAGGTATATTTTAAATATGAAAAATAATAGAAAAAATAATGATCATTGTCCAATGTAATTTAGGAAAAAATAAAATAACATATTCCAAAATTATATGTTTGCTTCTTTAATTCTTCTTCTTCTCCCTGTTTAATTTGCTTTTTTAGTGATTAGTTTTACTTTGTGCATTTTTTGTTTGTAGTCTTCCTTGATTTTAATTGATATTTCTAGTTTTATTTGTAATTAGTTAATAGTGAAGTAAAAAAAAAATGTCATACTGCTAAACTAGAAAGACAAAAATGCTCATGAGGTAGTATTTTTTTGTCGCCTTTTATTTTAAATTACCTTCAAAGTTAATAAAGTAATGGGTAATGAAGATAAAAGTTGGTTGGAATCTCCAAAATTTAGTGATAGATATATCAATAGAGTGAAAGGGTTTATAAGAAATGTTTTTGCTAATTTTGCTATAGGAGACCAATGTAGGTGCCCTTGCAAAAAATGTGAAAATCTCAAGTGGCATGGTCAAGATTCTATCTACGAAATCTCATTTGCAATGGGTCTTCTCCAATGTTTGTTGAATGAATTTTTGATGTTTCATGTTATGGCAATTTGTGTGGGGATATTAATGAGATAGATTGTGAAATGGGTGCTACTTTTGATGATGACCTTAGTACAATGTTGCATGATACTTTTCAAAATTTAGGCAATGGATTAGAAACAAATGAAGATGGAGTTAAAAAGGGACCGAATGTAGATGCAAGAAAATTTTATAAGTTTGTAGAGGAGGGAAAACAACCACTATATCCTGGTTGTGATAAATTTTCTAGGTTAAGCTTCACAGTTAGGCTTTACCTTTTCAAGTGTATTCATGGAGTTAGTGAAGCTGCTTTTTCATATCTTTTAGAGTTGATTAGAAAGGCTTTTCCTAATGTCGACGTGCCTAAATCTTTTAATGCTACAAAGAATGTAATTAAAGAGTTAGGTCTTGATTATGAAAAGATACATACATGCCCTAATGATTGCATGTTATTTTGGGCTAAAAATAAAAATGCAAATGTTTGCAAAATTTGTGGTGCTTCGAGGTGGAAAGTGGTGGAGAATGAAGGTATTAGGGGTGATAATCAAATTCCAAAAAAAATCCCAAAGTGGCAGCAAAAGTGATGAGATATTTCCCCCCTAAAACCAAGGTTACAACGCATGTTCATGTGCAAAGATTTCTCTAAACTTTGGCATGCAAAAGAGCGAAAAAAGGATGGAAAGTTAAGGCATCTGGTGGATGGTGAGGCTTGGAAGGCAATGGATTCTAGATATCCTCAATTTTCATATGAAATACATAATGTTAGATTGGGTTTGGCTTCTGATGGGTTTAATCCTTTCCAGATAATGAGCATATTCTATAGCACTTGGCCAATTGTGTTAGTGAATTATAATCTACCCCCTTAGTTAAGCATGACATAAGAAAATTTAATTCTCTCAACTCTAATCCTTGGCCCTACTTCTCCTGGGAATGATATTGATGTGTATATGAAACCTTTGATAACTGAGTTGAAAGAATTATAGGATATAGGGTTAGAAACTTATGATGCCTTAACTGACCAAACTTTTGAACTGCATGCAAGTGTACTTTGGACCATTAGTGATTTTCCAGCACTTGCAATGTTGTCAAGTTGGAGAACTAAAGGTAAATTGGCTTGTCCTGCATGCCATTATGAGACTTCCTCAATGTACTTAAAGCATAGTAGGAAAATGTGTTATATGAACCATAGGAAGTTCCTTGATCTAAACCATGAGTGGAGGTGGGATAAAAGAAGATTCAATGGTGATATTGAAATGAGAAAGTTTCCTACTAAATTGTCTAGGATGGATGTTGAAGAATTGTTACTTGGATATGAAAATGTGTTTAGGAAGCAAAAGATAAAGCAAAAGGCTGATTGTGATGTCCCTTGGAAAAAGAAGTCAATTTTTTTTGAGTTACCATATTGGAGGCATAATTTATCTCGCCATAACCTTGATGTCATGCATAAAGAGAAGAACATTTGTGATAATGTATTAGGGACTTTATTGAATATTCCTGGTAAGACTAAAGATCACTTAAATGCTCATCTAGATTTGCAAGAAACAGGCATTAGGAAGGTATTGCATCCTACTTGTTCTAGTGATGGTAAACACCTTCAAATTGGGGCTACTGTCTTTGATATGACTAATGAAGAGAAGGAAATATTTTGTTCTGTATTACGGAATGCCAAATTGCCATATGGTTTTGCATCTAATATCAGTCGTCGTGTGCAAATGAGTGAGAGGAAACTTTTAAGATACAAGAGTCATGATGCTCATTTTATCCTCCAACATTTGCTATAATTTGCTGTGAAAAAAACACTGAAACCCGAGGTTGCATTACCTTTGATTAGATTGGGATCATTCTTTAAGGGTTTGTGCAATAAAATTGTTGATCTGAATGATATGCCAAACTTGCAACGTGATATTATGGAAGCACTTTGCCAACTTAAGATGGTATTTCCACCATCATTCTTTGACATAATGGTTCACTTACCAATTTACTTGTGCAAGGAAGTTGAACTTGTTGGTCTAGTACACAATAGATGGATGTTTCCTATTGAGCAGTACTTGGGTAAATTGAAATCATATGTTCGCAATAAAAGTAAACCGGTAGGTTCCATAGTAGAAGTGTACTTGGCTGAAGAATGTTTGACATTTTATTCTAAATATTTGGGGATGGAGTGAAGACTAAAGTCCATAATTCATCAATTGAATATGAACAAAATGGTTACCCTCTAGGGATGGGGAGAAAGAAAAATGGCAAATCTATTCATATGGATGATGATACTTGGACCAAAGCTCATTGATACATTTTATTTAATTATGGGAATGAAGAAGTAGAGAAGTTAATGGAATAAGACGTTGATCCTAATTTCAATTTATGTAATCAAATTATGTAAACATGAATTCTTTAATTGATCCTTTAGTAATATTGTTATTGATTTGTAGGGAACATCAACTATTAGTTAAGAATTGTGCAAAGTCAAAAAGGTACAAAAGAGCATGAGCACATAGTGAAGAATTCCATAAGTGGTTAAAAGAAGAGGTTGGGAAAAAGGATGGAGTTTTGAGGGAATTATCATGTTTGGCAAAAGGCCAAATCAAGTAGCAAAGAGGTTCAGTGGATATGTAATAAATGGATATAGATTTCATACCAAGCAAAGAGATGAGAAATGTACTACCCAAAATAGTGGCATATTTTTTATGGCACTAACCACTAGCTTTGCAAGTTCTAAGGACCAAAACCCAAAAGTTGGGGATGTTAGTTACTATGGATCAATAGAAGAAATTATCGAAGTTGATTATTAGGCAGCTTATAATGTTGTTTTATTTAGATGTTGTTAGTACCAAGAAGAAAAGGATGATTATGGGCTTACACGAGTTAATTTCAAAAGGTAATGATATAGAAATGACCCTTTTGTGATGGCTTCACAAGTACACCAAGTTTTTTACATTGAAGATCTTACTGAAAGGGGTTCACACTATGTTCTTAAGAAATTACCGAGGGAGTGGTTTGATATAGGAGATGTAAAGAACACAATTGAAGAAGATATGAATGGGCTTGCTGTAAACAATGATGAAGTCGATTATAGTACAGATATCAATGTTAATGAGGGTAGCTAGTATAGAGTTGATGTACCGAGTAAAGAAATCCTCACTGCGTCAAATCTAGTGCAAGAAACAATTGTTCTAATAGCAAATGAATTTGATTCTGACATAGATGACACAGATTGGGATTGGATGGAATGATGCAACAATAAAATTGCAAAATTCTCTTTTGAATTTTTAAACTGAAGTTTTGATTTTCTGTAATCCTGATTACTCTTCAAATTTAATTATATTTGATTAATTACTTAGGAATATCACTTTATTACTGCAAATACTACAATAATATTTAAAGCTATTACTTAAAAATTTAGCAAATTTTTATATTTCAGAAGTGAATATATGGTTTTGAATGTGGTTGAAAATTTTCACGTTTTATTGCTTTTTGAAAGAGTTGATCTTAGAATTTATTTTTTTCTTATAACAAAAATGTTTATATAAATTTGTAAATTTAATTTCCTTTATGATTTGTGGTTTTTTTTTGCAGTAAAAGGAATGATCCTTGAAGCTAATTAATCTTTTTGAACAAGGGTTATAGATCTATGACTTTTATTTCAGTGTAAGCTACTATCTTTATTTATATATTTAGTTATTTTTGGTGTTTTTGAACTATATTCTTTGTTGTTGCCTCTTTTAAATTAGGATGTCAATGCTCGATCTATAACATGCAATTCAAAATACATCATAGTTGGAACTTTAAAAGTTTAAATATATGACATTTATTGTATAATATATTATTTTTATTTTAGTTTATTTTTTTTATTTTGGTAAAATATGTTATTTTTTACAATGTAGGATGGAAGATAAAGAGTTTTTGTTAAGATTCCACCATCAAGGAGGATTCCTAAAGACTCAATCTTTAGGTGGAACTATAACTGACATCAAAGAATGTGTTAATATGGACACGATGTCTTATGCTACACTGATGCAATATGTTAAAGAGGATATCAACTACACTGAAATTAGGGGTGTCTATGTTAGTAAAGGGAAGAAAGGTGGAAGGAAACTTCTCACATGTGACAATGATGTAATTGAGTTGATGGATACCTTCAGAGATGGTGATGTGCTGAAATTTTATATTGACAACTTTGTTGATGAAGGAGTGCAATCGATGATGCAAAATCAACTGCATGTGGTCATAAGACCAAGAAGGATCATAATAAGAGGTATATTTCAAAAGTCTCTTACTTGCTTTTTTATATCATATGGCTGCTAGTTTATTATGTAAAAAACAACAGCCTTTCCTATCCATTTTCAATATCCTGCTGAAAACAAACCAAACAGAGGCCTAAAATTTGCAGAATGCTCTCTAATATATATATATATATATATATATATATATAAATCCATACCAAATCACAAGTATGTGACTTTCCAAACTGTTAAACAACAAAATCAACAAAAATGAAAGGAAATTAAAGATAAATGTACCATGGAAATAAAGAAAAAATTACTTCTTAAAGGCACGATGCAAACAACACAAAAAGAAATGCATGCAACAGATGTGGAAGACAATGAAGAGGTTGGTGAATCTTCAGATGTTCCTCCTTCAGATAATGTTGAAATGGTAAGTACATTTAGGTAAATTTTGATTGTTAATGCTCTATGTTTGGATTATCTTGGCATAAATTCTTGAAGTTGTTAATTTACTTAATTCCTATTCAACATGTTTAGCAGGATCCAATTTGCTGTGAGAATGATGTTAACCTAGATGTGAAGAGTTCATATGAACAGCTGCAATATGAAAATATTGTAGCAAACAATGCACGCATGGTTGAACTTGGTCTGCATCATATTTCAGTAGGTAGGACATCTTTTAGTTCACGAAAGAAAGAGAAGGACAAGGTGGTGGAGGCAAGTAAAGATTACCAACCATATCATGATAGTGAAGAAGAGGAAACTCAATTAACCACTAAGGTATTACAAAGTATAAAGAAATGGAAACCAAATAAAAATAGAAGTTAATTGTATATCTTCTAACTCTTGTTTGAAATTTGTATTTCAGCATGCCAAAAATGATGGAAAGAACAAAGAAGTAGCTGGTCTAATAACACGATTGCAATCCAATCTTATTGCACCTACTACTAGGAAGGAAGCTGTAGTACCAAACCATGCACAAGTGAAATAATATTTTGCATCCTATAAATTAATTTTTAATAGTTATGTTTTGAAGTCTAAAATTCTGATGATAAATTTTTTGACTATATATTTTGTAAACTCGTGTTTGCAAGGCTAACGTTGAAACAAGGAAAGAAGTTGCTGCACCATCTAATAGTAAGCAACTTAGGCAGCCAAGAGATGAAGGCATTGGCTCAATGCATGCATTCTTAGCATTGCGGGAATGCCAACAAGCACCTCAAGTTGATACAAGGACAAATATTGTTGAACCATCTCCAACATTGGCTGAACTTGAGTTTGTTGAAGCTCTTACAGGTAGCATTATGAAATTTCTATTTTCAACTAAAATATGCCCTACTTGATATTTGGTGTATATGTGACAAACCTAAATACTAAAGGCAAAGAAAAAAAGTCTAAGGGAAAATCAAGAATGAGTTTTGTCCATACAAGGAGCTATGATGAAAGGAAGGTGATTATGCTAAATGAGAGTTATCAACCTATAGCTTCTGATGATCAAACACTATCAGAATTCAACAATTTCTTAGGCTCATTGGCAAGGGAATATGTGCCACTTGACTGCATCAATTGGCATAAAGTCCCTGGTAAAGATGACTTATGGGAGTATGTAAAAGTAAGCATATCTTAATCTTCACCTATGAAACTTAACTTTATCTTCCAAAATTATATCTTATATTGTAAAAATTTTATGCCTTTGTTTATTAACCTAAGATCTGTTCAATTCAGCATAAGTACTTAATACCTGAAGAAGGAAAGATTTGGGTGTTGTGCATAATTCGTGATGCATGGAGGGTGTATAAATCTCGTGTCAAAAGTAATCATTATAAAAAATATGACACTGATGAGGAGAGGTTGAAACACATGTCTAATGACATTCCATTGGAAGAATTCAAGGTGCTCCTGAAATATTGGGGTAATGAGAAAGCTAAGGTGTATTAAATTCCCTAAAATTGAATAAAAAAATAATTGATACATTTTGCCTTGGTGTTCCATTTAAATTTTTAGTCAATGGTTGAAAAAAATTCAAAAAAGCGTAAGAACTTCAAGGAAACACACACAGCTGGACCACGAAGTTTTGCATAAATCCGTAAGAAATTGGTATGTTTTAAGTGTATGAAATTATGTTTTGTAAATTATGTCTCTTTATAATTTCAATCAATATGTTTAATGATTTTTTTTCTATGTAAACAACTTGCTACCAAACCAAGAACCACTGACTAAGGCAGAAATGTTTCTTGCCACCCGCAAGCGAAAAGAGGGGCATACATATAGTTCAATGGATTAAGTACTCAAATTTGAGATTGTAAGTACCTTATTTATTAGAAATAAGTTTGGAGCATAGTTAATTACTTACTATCATATATGTACACATGTAAATAACTCTCATATATTTATAGTCAAGGATAGAAGAACTTGGCTCATCAAGCCCAGACAATAGCGAGGCTGTAGAGCAATTTATTGGAGGAGAGGCATCTCATAGACCAAATTTCCTTGTTGGTCGGCATGGGATATTAAGGAAACATAAGAAAAAATTGACTCCTCAAATTCCCAATGACTTTGTAGATGAGTTAATATCTAAAATAAGGAGCCAACTAGCTAAGGAAATGAAATTGAAGATGCGTGATTACTTAACCATTATTGTTAACAAATTGGGAGAAGACAACCCCAACTTAAACGTCAATGTTGAGGAACTTGTAGCAGCTATCCCTCTTGAAGCTGCTGGTCCCCTCCCTAGTGATGCTCAATCTACTCGCCATAATGAAGCTGATACTTCTAAGGAAAAAAGTTAAAGTTCACCAATCACTTTTCAAGGTTAGTCTTATTGAATTTTATATTTGTTAAAGTCAGCCCAATATTACATGTTCCTGACTGTCTTGCAAAATCTGAAGTAGACAGGCCAAATAATGTTCATTCATGGTTAATTGAAGAGCATTTGATGTGGAGGTATTTAATCACATTCTAAGCATAATTGTGGTGTTTGTTTGCTCTCTCTACTACTATATAATTGCAAACTTTGCTGTCCTTGAAAGTTGTATTTTCATGAAAAAAAATTGGTATAAGTTGTACCTAAACAAGCAAAGTTGTTAACTTAATATGACAAAAAGTAGTTAGCTACAGGCTTAGGGTAGTGTTAGTTAGAAAAGAACTCAAATTGTGTAGATAATATTAATTGTTTAGTTGTAATTTGCTTTAAGGTAAACCTGAAGTTTCTTGAAAATTGCAATGGTGACAATTATAAACTTGTAAAATCTTTGTGGCTATCAATTGCAAAGAGCAAAATTCTCCCTAGGAGGTATAAATTATGCATAAATCATTGGGTTCATATCTATATTTAGTATCTTTGAGCAAAACACATGCCATTTCATGATCTATGATCTATCTTTGGTTGTAAACTTTTTTATTGGTGATGTGTGTGTTTAATGCAATTTATCAAATTACAATTTCTTTTTTTTGCTTATACCAAAGTGAGGAAAACAATCAAAATATTATAAATTTGAGCTTTTTATAATTTTAGTTTGCATTCATCATGATATCATAGTTTTTATGTTGTAAGAATTTGCAAGACATGTTATTCATGATTTTTTTTTATCAATCTAAAGTCATAATTTTTCTTTTTCAGGTTTATGGCATTTGTGATGAGTAAGTACTTAGACGAAGTTATGAAAGGGGTTATCCTAAGCGGTGGTCTTTATTTGAATTTTGCTAGTGGATGTTGTCCTTAATTTTGTTATTCTCTAGTTATGTATTTGAATGGTTATGATATACATGAATATTATGAAACCTTAAATATTATGATACTTTTGAATGATTATGATAGTATTTATATTTTTCTATTTTGATCTAATTTAATTGAATGATTATACTTTAATCTATTAATTGTAAAAAGTGTTTCAATTGTTTAAAACTAATGTTGCATTTACTTCAGTGAAAATGTTGCTTTACACTGAAAAAAAATACTGCACATGTGTCTTACAAAAGTGTTGCAATTATGCTAAACAGGCATTGCAATTAGGCTAAACAAGTACTGTATTCTTAAATAGAAAAGGTGTTTCAATTATGCTAAAAGGTGTTGCAAAATGTTGCATTAGATAATTATAAAAAAATATTGCATTTGGACTAAAGAGTGTTGCTAAATGTTTGCTTTAAAAAATGTTGCAATTGCTCTTAAAAGTGTTGCTTTATCTTTTTTTGCTGAAACTGTTGCACTAGCTCAAGGGATTGCAACACTTTTTTTAGTGTTGCATTAGATAAAAAAAAAAAAAAAGTATTGCTATAGCTAAAATAGCAATCACTGTAAATGCAACACCTGAAAAGTGTTGCCTTATACCTAAAGCAACATATCTAGAGATTAATGCAACATTTTTTTGGTGTTGCTGTAGAGCATTTATGGTGTAGTGATTTGAATCTGCTAGTGTAACTACATAACAACTATGAATGAGAAACTCAGTAATCTCCCCATACCATGCTCTAATATTTTAACATATACAATGCCTTCTTCAAATTGCAAACATATTCAAGATAAAGTTTATTCTCAAATCCTTATGTTTGCTTCATGTTGTGAACCCTTAATTTTGCACCTATTGATCTAGCTGCACCTTGACACTTGCTAGGTTTAATATGCTACACAAAGCTGTTACAATAGTCCCATTAGCTAGTTAGCGGGCGGGAGTTAAGGGATAGCACCCCTGAAAGAAAAATTTAGCCTTCAAATGCATTGCTACCGGATAACCAATTTTCCAATATAAGCCACCTTCAATCTCTTAAAAAAAAAAAAAAAAGAACAGAACAAGCTGCTAAGACTTGGAGCCGCACAGGCCTGGTGGGGATCTGCCCTCTACTAGTGCGGCCACTGCAAGGATCCACGCTAGTGGCCCACTTTTTCAGCCCGAATTTTCTAAAATATCTCTCCTTTTGGCCCACTTTTCAGCTATTTTTGGTTTTTTCACCCCATCCTTTACCTATAAATGCCCCTTCATTTCCACCATTTTTCCTGAACCCCTTGAGTTAGACTTGATAACTACTCTCTAATTCCTCTCTTCTTCTCCCTCCAACCACTCTCTAATTAATTAATTAATCTTTTTAATTAATTAATTAATTATCTCACACTAACCAAGTTAGTTAACCTTTTTAATTAACTAAAACTCTTTTTTAAAAAATTAAAATTAATCACTCAATTAATTAATTAATTAATCTTTTTAATTAATTAATTAATCACGTTTTTCAAAATCAAATTAATCATTTTTTAAATTCAGCCTTCATCCAAATTAATTGATTAATCCATCCATCCATTTCATCACATGAATTAGTTAATTAATTATTTTAATTAATTAATTAATCCCCCAATCATTCTAATCATCCGGTCTCGATAACATGGAACTTCGGTCCGGTAAAACTCTCCACCCGCCAAAAGCAAAGGTATCAGTTTTTTTCTCTCATCCACAAACCTAAATCAAATTAATCAATTCAATCAACCCTTAAACCTCTCCAATTAATTGTGGAATAAACTATGTGAGTTTTGATTCCCATTCATTGGAATACGTCTGCAAGTTTGGAATTTAAATCCAAATCGCAATCAATAACTTTTCCTCTTTTATTTTCCAATGTAATTAGTGTATTCAGTTGAGTTAATTATTTTGGAGTCAAAGAGCGATTTTGTGCTTACCTTAGAATTTATAAAGACTAGAGGGAACACTCTCCTTAACTTGTGGATGTTTATTTCTTAAATTTCCTCATGCATTTCATAACTATGCTATGGTCATGCATTTTAATTATTATCCTATAATCGCAATTCATGAAACTAATTTTTAAGTCAAATTAAACTTAAAAGCCAAATTTAGATTATTTAACAAAAAACCTAGTCCCTGAGCTTAACTTGGTTCAAAGACTAGTGATTTTTATCCTTGGGTAAATTAATTGAAAGTTAATGAATTGGAGTTACAAATTGGGTTTTTCCTTAATTTTCCCATTTTAAAAATAAATTAGGATGGCGACTTTTGAAATCACTTTTCAAAAATTACAAATTAATTTTTAAATGATAGCCGTTCTAATCCTGAGCACCAAAACTCGTTCCATGACCTCCTTAAAAATTGCTTGCCTTTCCTTAAGACAATTTCCCCAAGCAAGGGAGAGGCATTCGGGTGAGGTCTCACACATGTACACTTCTCAATCAAGTTCTCCATTTAGAAAAGCATTTTTTACATCCATTTCCCATAAATTATAAGAATTACTTGCTGTAAGTGCTATTAAAACATGAACTGTGGTAATCTTGGCTACTAGATTAAATGTCTAATCATAGTCTAATCTATACTATTGTGAAAATTCTCGTGCCACTAGTTGAACTTTAAACCTTTTGGCTAATTCATTTGGACTAATCTTGATCTTGTACACCCATTTGTATGACATAGGCTTCACATCTTTGGATTTTGGGACTAGGTCCCAAGTTTGATTTTCAACAAGAGCTTTAATCTCCTCTTCTATGGCTTTTCTCCATTCAACCTTCTGCGATGCCTTTTTATAAGATGTTGGCTCTGTTTCTTCTTCCACTAGTGCAATATTGGCATACTTGGGGTTTGGTTTTTTTAGCCTAGTTAATCTTCTCAATTGTGGTGGTTGTTGATCTAGCATCTCTACTATTGGTTAATTCTCCAATTCTATTCTCTTATAGACACCCATATGCCATAGTGTCTTTTGAGACTGAGATTTTATTGCAATCTCTAAACTCAGTTAGATTTCCTTTGCTTTCTCTTTTTCTTTTAATTGTTCTACTTCTTTAGATTAAGGAGCTGCAACATTAGTGCCTACCAGGATCATCTCTTACCAAACACAACATTTCCTGAGACATGACACTTACCAATTGTAGGATCACAATATCTCCATCCTTTTATGTTTTCATCATAGCCTATAAAGATACACCTGATAGCCTTTTTTTCAAACTTACTATATAGATGATCAAGAACAAATATATAGCATATACAACCAAATACTTTGAAATGGCTCACTTTAGGTTTTAGCTTCCACAACTTCTCGAATGAAGACATGAAACCTATATTTGGTTGTGGAAGTCCATTGATTATATGAGTTGCCATTCTAATACATTTTGCCTAAAATCTACCATAAACACTTTTAGCATGCAACATACTCTGACATGTTTCTATAAGATGCTTATTCTTCCTTTCTACAACACCATTTTATTGTGGTATGTTTGGACAAGTTAATTGTCATGGAATCTTGAACTAACGAAGATAATTAGACAACTCATCAGACATGTATTCTCCCCTACTATTAGTATGGAGACATTGAATTTTCAATCCAACTTCGCCTTCAACCATCAGCATAAATTTCTTAAACTTTGTAAGAGTTTTAGATTTTTCTTTCATGAGATACACTTAGACATACCATGAATAGTTATTAATAAATGTCATCATATAATATATACCATTGACTAAGGATTGCTTCACTTTCCCAAATACATTTGAGTGGATCAATTCTAATGGTTGTTTAGCTTTGAATTGTGACTCCTTATATGGTAGCTGATATGCCTTTTTGTATTGACATCTAGCATAGATCATGTCAATGCAAACATTAATATCAGGTAATCCTCTTAATCACTACTAGAAACATGCCATTTACTAATGGAAATACTGACAGAACAATGACGGATAACTATGTTCAAATATTTGAACATTTGCTAACAGAAATAAAATATTACTGATGAATTACTAATGGATATTGCAAAATGCATTACCGATGATTTATTGACCAATTATGGACGGACATGAAAAGGCGTGATTTTTTTGGCAACAATTAATGTATTTATTGGCAGATTACTAAAGAAATGAAGTCTTTTCATTGATAATTCATCAGTAATTACCAATCATTTAAAAAAATGGTTGGATTTTTATTGACGGAATACGGACCGCACTGAAAAAATGTGGTGGCCCATTTACCCACTTTAGTTATTTACTGACGGATTTTTTTAATCCACGTGACAAAATCCGTCAATAATCCATTAGTAATTCTTAAATATAACATGTTCATCTTCTTTTTATTTCTTTCTTTCTTCCCTTTCTTCTTCTTCTTCCTGCTGCATCATCTCCTGTTTTGTGTCAAGAGCTTGCTGTCCCATTTTTCGGCCACCATTCTTCCTTCACTGGTGATTTTCGAAGTTCTAGTAGAATGGGTTGATTAAATATTGTTTATTTAGATTGAATTTTGTTTATTAAGATTTTGTTGAAATTTTATTGTGATTTTTGTCAAATTTGGTGTGTATATATATTAATTTTGGTTTGTATATATATATATATATATATATTGATATGTACATATATACTAATTAATTTTTTGAGAAATTTAATATTTTTAAGCTTAATAAATTTTTTATAAATTTATGATAGTATTAAATATGGTGAAATTTACTTTAGTAAATTATTTTAGTAATTATTTTAATTATTTTGGTTTTATTTATAAAATTTTAATTTTGTTTCAAATAATTTACATGTGGGGCAGCAATAGAAGTCGTATCCGCTCATTTAGAGGTCAGTACTACAATTTAATTTATTTATAATAATATATAAATGTAATAATTTGTAATGTGCTTTTAAATATTATGTATAATTTGTAATTTGTTATGTTGTTAATTCGATATTTATTTATAAATGTATAAGAAAAATATAAATGTTGTGATGTGAATTCATAATTTGTGATTAATTTGTGTATTGCCATGTAATTTTTAATTATATTGTTAAGTTTATGTGAATTTGTAAATATATATGTATGGACATAATTTTGTTTTATTTAAGTAAATTTGTTAATAAACTGATAAAATGAACCATAAATTTATGTTTAATTATTCCATAAAAAGTGAAATTTACATTGCATGAATTTCATAAAATAACAAAAATGTACTTCACATTAAAAAATATAAAGGTATCCAACAAATATGCTACCAAAAATTGAAATATAAATGCATTTTATAAAATACAAAAAAAAAAAAAATTGTTTTAGTTAGGAGTAAAAATATTTAGACAAAAAATATAAAGAAAACAATACATCACAAATATGCCTTTAAAAATGAAATTTTAAATACATTCCATAAAATTTCAAAAAAAAAATGACAAATATCCTCTTTGGGGAAAAAATGGCCTAAAAAAAATATAATAATGCATAAATGGATTAATTATGCTAACAAATAATTAAAATTTGAATATTCACAAAAAAAAATATGAAATAGCATATAATAATGCCAAAAATAATTAAAAACACAAAATTAATAAAAATTATGAATTGAAAGAGCAATTAATATAGAAAATGTAAAATTATAAGAAAATATAAAATTATAAATGAAAATCAAAATTAAAATGATTAAGAAGTAAAAAATATCGGATGATGAGTGGATATCAAATTGTCCAAAGTGGGTAGTTTAGAGATCTCGTTGGTGGTGTATATTCTTATTTCATACAAATGTCCCTTCCATCATCTTCTCTTAGTGCTCATTGAAATAATGTCCTAATTGTTTGGGATTTTTCAAATGTGGTGCACTAAGAGAATTGTAGGGAGATACTATCAAAATTTCAACAGATGTATGAATGCAAAATATAATAGTAAAAGTTATGAAGTAATGATTTCTAAATGGATTAGGTTCTTACTTTATAGATAGAGATATAAGGATGTAAAATTAGATGTTGAGAACTTAATTAAAATAAAAACCAAACATATAAGTTTAAATTTAATTTTGTTTGTGTGATTTAAAAAATAAATTAATATAGTGGAATTTATAAGGAATAATTATGAGGACCGATGGGAATTGGATATACTCTAGACTTACGGATGGGTATTTGAATATGAAATTCTTGGAGGTTTTAGATTAATTCATGCAATTCACGATATATCAACCACAGTGCACGAGTGGGACCAGTGTTTGATATCCTTGTAACCTTAAGAAATGTCATAATCAAAATTTCCTTGAACCATATACTGTCAAGTTGCACATTTTAAAGAAGGATTTTGTACCGGGGTACTATTAATGGTATTTGCAAGGTGAAGTTAGTCGGTTTAGATTTTCAGCCACAATAGAAGTAGGCAGTGAAGATACGGATAGACTACATACCATAAAATGATAATGGATGTGGCTGGGCCAGATTTTGATTGGGATGGAATGGAGTAAGCTCTAAATCCAATTGCTTATAAATTGTATAATATGTTAGAGGTAGCTAACGAAGTATTGTGGCCTGGCTGTGAGAAACAGTCTAAGTTATCTACAGTGGCATGACTTCTGAATATCAAATCAGAATACCATCTATCTAAAAGGTGTTATGATGAGATATTACAATGGTACAACGAGTCATTGCCTGTAGATAGCACAATGGTGGATACTTTCTATAGCACCAAAAACTTAATGCAGGGTTTGTGCCTTTTAGTCGAGAATATTCATTACTGTAAGAACAATTACATGCTTTATTAAGGTGAAGACAGTAATTTAATTGCATATAAGTTTTGTAATTGACCAAGATAAAAGCCAAGACGTCAGGATGCATATCCATTGAAAAAAAATATTCCATATAAGATCATGTTTTACTTCCCTCTGATTTTGAGGTTACAAAGATTGTATGCCTCTAAGGCAACTACAAAGCATATGAGATGGCATATGGAATAAGAAGAGGAAGATGGGGTAATGCAATAATGTTCAGATTCTATAGCATGGAAGCATTTCAATCAAGTGAATCCAGATTTTGCTTCTAAAATCCACAATGTTCATTTAGGGCAATGCATTAATGGCTTCCAGCCTTTTGGATAATCTGGATAGCAATACTCATTATGGCCAATTATAGTGATGCCATATAATATGCCTCAAGAATGTGTATGAAGAAGGAATACATGCTCCTATCTATAATAATCCCCACACCAAATAATCCAAAATAAAAGTTAGATGCATTTTTACAGCCTCTCATTGCAAAATTGCTACGGTTGTGGGATATAGGCATCGAAACATATGATGTGTCTATGAAGTAGAATTTTCAAATGCAAGCTGCTCTGATGTGGACTGTGAGTGATTTCCCTGTATATAGTATATTTTCTGGATGGAGTACTAAAAGTAGACTTACATGTCCATATTGCAAGGAACTAATGGATTCCTTCACCTTTCTTAAAAGGGGTAAGCAATCGTGGTTTGATTGCCACCGCAAGTTCTTACTGCCTAATCCTCCTTTTAGATGGAACAAAACAACTTTCATAAAGAATAGAGCCATTCGAGCATCTGCTTTGCCTATACGGATGGGAACATAATTGTTGCCGAAAATAATTAGTTTGAAGTTGATGAGAGTAACTAAAGTAGGAGCTGATGATGTGAATGCTCAAATTGCAAAGCAAAGCAGATGTGAATGGAAGAAACAAAGTATATTTTAGGATTTGCTATATTGGAGTACTAATTTGAATAGACATAATTTGAATGTCATGCATATTGAGAAGAATGTGTTTGAAAATATCTTCAACATGGTAATGGACATCATAGGAAAAACCAAAGATAATGCTAAATCCAGATAAGACTTGAAACAGTTTTGCCTCTGCAAGGTGTTAGAGTTGGATGAAGTGTTTGGAAAATATCTGAAGGCAAGATATGTGTTCGATAAGTGAGGCAAACAAGTCTTATATGAATGGTTAAAAGATCTAAAATTTCCTGATGGGTATGTATCTAATATGGGTCAATACGTTGATCTGCAAAAACTAAGATTATTTAGGATGAAGAGTCATGATTGTGATGTTTTTATGTAACATTTGCTTCCTATTGCTTTCTATGAAATTTTGCTAAGGGATATCTGGCATCCATTGACAGAGTTGAGTTTATTTTTCAAAGAACTCACTTTAGCATTTCTTAGGGAAAAGGACATGGCGAGGCTTGAAAATACCATTCCACTGATATTGTGCAAACTGAAATGCATTTTTCCTCCAAGTTTCTTTGACTCTATGGAGCATCTACCAGCACATCTTGCATACGAAACTTGTATAGCAGGTCCCGTTCAGTATCAATGGATGTATCCATTTGAGAAATAAAATATTTGACTATTTTAATATTTACAATCACATCTACTAATTTATACCAATACATCGTAATCTATGATATTTATCTGTTATAGATTTAATAGACATTTGAAATATAATATCAAAAATAAAGCAAAGGTTGAAGGCTCCATCTATAATGTATACTTAGTTGAGGAAGCCTCATCATTCTGCTCTTATTATCTTGAACCCCATGTCTATACAAGGCATAGGAGAGTAACTCAAAATGATGATGGTGGAATGCTCGAAGGAGCAAATATTTTTGATATTTTATCAATATTCACTTATCCAAGTAGACTGTTTGGTCAACATAAAATGAGATTGGTAACCAATAAAGAATATAAGGCAGCTTACTCTTACATTCTTTTGAATTGCTACAAAGTTGCAAAATATGTCAAATAAGTTACAACTTCATTAAAATAACTCACATAAAGTGTATTATGTAAAGTTTCCTTATCATTTTACTTACTATTTTCCCTATAAATGAAGCTTATACATTAATATATTAAAACAAACTATGTCGAATATAGCAACAATTGATATGACAAAAAATTTGAGACAGAATTTGCACAGTGGTTTCATTCATATGTAAGTTTAATGTAGTACCATTACTTAAAAATTAATCTTAGATTTGTATCCTATACCATCACGTTTATATGTTTATTTTTCTCATAGGTCAATTATCATATGAATAGAATTATGAATCAATTCATTCTTGATCTTTCCAAAGGTCCATTACGATATGCTATGACTTACCTATTTACTTCATGAATGGTTACAAGTTCTATATTGAAAAGCGAAGTTTGGGTAGGTCATTAATAAATAGCAAGGTATGTATAAAAGGTTCCAATTACAGTGAGAATGCATTTGACTATTTGCGAACCCTTAATTTTGCACCTTTCAGTATGTGTTTGAACCTTAAAAGCACTTAGGTTCGGTAAATAAACCTTTAGAAGTCAAAAACTCTCAAAATGAAAAAATCAAAATATTTCTTTTTGACATTTGAATCATTTCAAATCATTCGGGACTAATTAATAAGTATAATGCAACTGGAGTTGTGTAAAACGGACGAGAAATAAGCAAAAACGGGCGAAACGGGTGAAAACGGGGCCTATTGCCGCACAGGCCTGTGGCACTACCAATAAGCCCTCTGCAGAACCGCAAAGGGCTGTGCGACACTGTCGCAAAGACCTCTGCGGCTCCAAACCTCCTCCTATATATAGAGGGCCTCCTCACACTTTAAAACATCAATTCTTAGAGCTTGAAAAGCAATAACTTCAAGCAAACCACTTTGCATTTGCTCCTTGCTTAGTAAAGCGAGTCGAGGGTTTCTCTTTGATTTCCACCTGACTAGTTTAAGGCTTTCTGCCTCCTGCCTATTTGAGGCAAGTCTCTTGCCCAAGGATTGTGTCCGCCGCTCGTTGTCCAAGGCTAGTTGCTACCCATTGTCCGAGGCTATCCACCGCCCAGTGAGGCTATCCACCGTCTGCCATCCAAAGCCAACTGTCGCTCACTGTCCAAAGCCAGCCGCCGCCTGCCATCTGAGGTAAGCTTATTTTCCCTTAATTTCATTGCTTCTTTTAGTTAGTTAATTAAATTGATTCATCTAGGTTGCTAGCTAATCAACTTGGTAATCAATTAAATTAATTAATTAACTCAACCCTCTTTTAATCAATCAATCAAAACATGATAAAGTGGCTAGGCTATACTAACCCCTTCGCAAGATGGGAGAACTGCATGGATTCTAATTCCCATCCAAAGGGATACGTAGGCAAGCTTGGTTCAGGCATTGAATCTAATTAAAATTAATCAACTCTCCCCCTATCACCTTCTTCACTTACTTTTGTGCTTAGGATTAGTTTGGAGAATGTGTGACTTTCCTAGAACACATGAGGGCTAGAGGAGGTATCCCCTATGTTTGGAATTTTATTTGTGATGTTAACTTTCTTTTGGACTATTACTTGTATTCATTATTGGACATGTGGAATTAATGATCATGCATATTATGAATTGTTTATGCATTGTAATTATTCATGAAATATATTTTAAGTCACTCTTATATTAATTGGCCAAGCCTATTTTGTTAAACTAAATAGAAAACCTAGTCCCCGAATCCTCTTTGGTTTTGAGGCTAGTGATCCTTTTTCTTTTGGGTTATAATTGGAGTCAAATGGGTTTTTTTCCTTATATTTTTCTAAATAAAAATAAATTAAGGTGGCAACTCCAATAAACAATTTTCAAATCTATCAAAGATAAGCCCGAGGGCTTCCTCATAAATTCTTTCCGAAATGAGCATTTTGATTCCATTTAGCGGATCGGACTGGTGCTCGGGCGAGGCCTCACAATTGGCAACTCCACTGGGGACTAACTTTCTTTTAATAAAAGGAAAAAATAAGTGGACTACTAATTAGTTTAAAAAGAGTTTTGCCTTTTAATATGATGGTAACTTTGCATTCATCACTTGCATAGGCTCTTTGCTATCCAACCTAGTCCTAGGAAAACAATGGATAGTGAGTAACATCAAGTGGGTAACCCTCCTTAGGTCTATTCACTGATAGTGAAATCATCCACCCTGCGATGAATCCTTTGATCCTTTCAAAGGTGTAACGAGTATGCACGTACTGTTGGACCCACGCGAGACTCTTTGACTCACATGTGGTTAGGTATATCGCTACTCTAGTGTGACGAGTACCCAAATCAAGCCACCCTTAACTTCTCATGTAACGAACTTAGATCCTAGTCTTAGGTTGTATGTACCATAATTAGAACCTTGCATCTTTTCATTTTCATGAAATCTTTTCCTCATGCGTCTCATGCATCCATATTGTATAACAAAACATGCATTCATCTTAAATCTAGGTTATACCTTGAACCAAAGAAGGGTTATATACTCACTTTTATCCCAACACCTTCACTTCTAAACTTTAAACACTCTCACTTCTATCCCATTCGCCTTTGCCCCCATAAACCTTAAGCCATCACCCTAAACCTTACCCCTTTACATTAGCCTTTAACCTAAACACTAATACCCTAACCCTAAAACTTACCCCTTTACATTAGCCTAAACACCAAAACCCTAACCCTAAACCTTACCCCTTTACCTTAGCCTTTAACCTAAAAACCAATACCCTAACCCTAAAACCATACCCTGTTACCTTAGCCTTTAACCTAAACACTAATACCCTAGCCCAATACCCAAAACCTCATTTCCCTATCCTTGACCTCAAACACCTCTAACCTTAAACATTGTTACCTTAACCTTACCCAAAATGTCTTCGCCCTAAATTGTAACCTAAAAACATCACTACCCTCCTCTTACCCATACCTTACTAACCTAGCCACAAGACACCATCGCCCAACATCCTTGGCCCATTACCTTCAAAACCAATCCATTACCCCCATATTGATAGATGCTTATAGCCTATACCCCAAATCATCAAGACACTACCTTAAGCCTAATACCTTTGGCCTAATACACTACCCTAAGCACAATACCTTTGACCAAACACAATATCCTTAAGCCCAACACCGATGACCCATCACCTTTCAAAACCAGTCTGGTACCCTTAAGCCCAATAACTTTTGCCCAACACATTACCCTTGGTTCAGTCTACTACCTAAAGCCCAAAACATATGCCCCATCATGCCTTAAGCCCAAAAAAATGGTTGGCCTATGACATAATAAGAAGCCTTTTCTCTTAGGATCTGCATGCCAATATCTTCATCATCTTTTCTATTCCATACCCGTCACTTACCTTGTTGTTTTGGTTTGAAGGCACTAATGGCCCACCCATTTGATATGGCTTCCTTGACTACACTTGTGACCAAAGTCTTTAAGAAGCAAGAAGAATATTTCCAGGCTATCCTAGCTGCTCAGCAAGCCTAATTCGAGGAAAAAAGGCAATTCATCATTGAGGAAGTTCGAGCTATGATTAACTAAGCCACCCTTAGCCATTCTAACCCAAACCTTATCTTGAACCAAACTAATCCGGGCCAAACCAACCCATATCTAAACCAAGGTGGGGAAGTTTTCTCTTATCTAGACACTAGATTGCTCATGAAGAAACTTGAAGCCATGGAAAGAACCATCAAATCCCTAAAGCACTGCGATGATATAATTGATGTGGATAGTTTAACCTTATTCCCTAATGCTAAGTTTCCTCTTAAATTCAAAATGTCTGAACTGGAGAGATTTGATGGAACTACTTGCCCCAAGACCCGTCTGAAGATATATATGGGGGCAATGAAGCCTTTAGGAGTTAGCAATGAGCTCCTTGCTCAACTGTTCCAACAATTACTAATCGGTGTTACTAGGAGATGGTTCCTTTCACTAGACAAGAGCAAGAAAAGGACATGGGATGACATATGTTGTGCCTTTGTCAAACAATATTATTATAATAGTGAAATGGATGTCACTAGGCATGACTTGGAAACCATCAAGCAGCTTCCAGAGGAGTCTTTCTCTATGTTTCTTACAAGGTAGAGGGCTAAAGCTGCTCAAATGGTAAATAGACCAACAGAGCAAGAACAAGTGAACATCCTTGTTAAGAATCTACTTCCAGCCTACTGAGCCCACTTGTTAACCTAATACCTACCCACTTTTAAGACTTTGATTGCAACCGCATCAAAGGTTGAAGATTGCACCCAAAGTGCATCATTTCAACCTGAATTCCCCACCACAGACTTGAACAGTAATGAAGAACCCAAACCTAATCCAACCCCACCTTACCTTAGGCCCAAGTGGCATGACATATAAGAGTTTAAGTTTGGCTAATCTAACCTATTTGAGATTGAATTCCAAGTCTGTGTCTAAATCTCCAAGTCTGAGTTTGAGTCTCAATCCAAATCCCAAAGTTTGAGTCTAAATTCAAGTTTGAGTCTAGCGTCTTATTTTCTTTTATTTTTTGTCAATCATGTTGATTCCTTTTTGTTATCTTGTAATAAAAATTTTTCATTGCAATAAAAAATCAACATTTATTTGTGCACTTGTCTTTTCTTATTTTCGAACATGGATGAGCTTTAGAAAAAAGAAAAAATACAATAAAAAATATAAAAAATAAAAGAGAGAGAGAGAGAGAGAGAGAGAGAGAGATGAACAAGTCCACCATAATTGAGGTGCCATCAACAATTGATCTGCCAGCTCCTAACCAAAGTAAGTCAAGAAATGGAGCTCTCATCAAACAACTGAAGCACAAAATCAAACTATATACCTCAACAAGGGGGTAATAAGATTCATCAAATCCAAAATTCAAAGTTTAGACCCCCCTTAAAATGAAGAAAATTAGCAAATCAAGGTGAAATGTTTTCTCCCAATTTCATTAATCCAAACTCATTAAGTTGAAAACCCGAAAAGGGTAGCTTAGGCAAAAAAAAAAAAAAAAAAAAAGAGAAAAGAAAAATAAAGCTCATCCTAGTCATTTTCCTTCATATCAAATCATCTTTCTGTCTCGTTTCATGTCTCCAAAGTCATCCTTCCTTACTAGAGGCTCATCCTTTAAAGAGATATTGTCTTCTATGACCTTATCTCACATTAGGAGCATGTCTTTCTAGGTTGTCATCATCTTTTGTTAATCCATCTCGTTGCTTAGGTCAAAGAGCTTAGGCACAATCTCTCACATTACTAGTCTATCATGTTCTTATCTCTCATTGGGAGTATAATCCCCAAGTTGTCTATTTTCATCAGTCCTTCAGCCACTCCTTAGGGCACTTCCTTTCATCCAGTCTGTCATCTACATTTAAGCCAATAAAATGTCACTCTAAATGTCTCTTCAATCTCAAAACAACAATGTTAGCTTGACTTGTTCTTTTCCATGAATCATGCTACAGATAGCAAAATCATACAACCTCCCTGATCCTTTTCAAAATTTCCAACCTGCCTTTGAACCATTCCCCAACTTCAAAATGTACCATTCCATCTTTTCAAGCTCAAGCCTCATACAACCCTTTCCTCTCATCATCTTTTAAGGGCCAAGCCCATGGGCAAAACCAAAAATCCTAAGTCTTTCAAGACTCATCATCCTTAAAGCCATCTTTCTCTAGCATAATCAAAATCAAGTCATGTCTTGCAAAGCTTAAGAAAGGCTCGAACCACTCAAGTCATTCCATGTCTCATTGGCAAAATTTCATCATCCTTGAAAAGACCAAGCCTCTTCGGCAAATTACAATCGAGTCAAAGCTTGCCAACCATCCGATGGGCAAGAAAATATGATACATCTATGTCAAAAGGCAAACCCTTATCCATGAGCCTGTGACTAAAACCCTTACCACCATACATAAGCCAAAGCCAACCATCCAAAGCACCCTTATGGAAGAAAGCCTTCAAGCCTTCATTATGAAACCCAAGCCCAAAAGCCTTTGCTACAAAGCCCAAACCAAAAAGCTTTTACCATAAAGTGTAAACCAAGAAGCCTCCACCATGAAGCCTAAGCCTAACTTTCACTGTGAAGCCCATTCGCAAAAAACCATAATCTCCTCCAAAACCAAATCTAACCAAACCTTTCCTAACTAATTTCCTAGCCTAACCTTTCCTCTAAGTTAGACCTTATTGAGCCTTCCAAATGAACTTGACCAAGCCAAAGTCCTAGACCTAACTAAGCCTTCCACATGAACTTCTCCAAGGACAAGCCCCATAAGTTGACCTTCCCCAAACCTTCCAATCTAATCATCTCTAAAAACCTGACCTTCCTGATCCAGCTCTCCAATTCAACCTCAAACTAAAATCAGGCCTATCTAACTAAACCGCTTGATCTTTTCCAAGACCACACCATACTTCTTCCTGGGCCAAACTAATAGCCATTAACCAGCCAATCTCATACCTGACATGCCCATCTTTACTAAGCTAGCCAATCAACCAAAAACCAAATGACCAAACTATTTTCCTCTATCATTCTAAAGTGGGGGCACATCCCTTCCAAATATTCACCTTTCTAAAATGGGAGCATCTTTCTCCCAAAGATCAGCACTTTTATATCAGGCGGACCCTTCATAGGTTCAAGGTATTAGATCATCGCATAATCATCTAGTATTTTTGCATTGAACAGGATCATGAATCAAGGCAAATTGTCAAAACTCTCGAAGAAAGACAAGATCATCATCATCATTCCTACCAGAAAGGACAATTATCTTTACTATTCCTACCAGACAGGATGGTCATCTCTTCTCGTCCCTACCAAGCGGGACAATTATCTTTACCATTCCTACTACACAGGATGGTCATCTCTTATTGATCCTACTAGACAGAATCATCACTTTTCATTCCTACCAGACAGAAACTACTGTTTTCTTCCTAACACTCCCAAATATACTAGGAGAATCCTCTTTATTTCAAAGTTCACACTTATCAGAACATCCTGCTGCTCCTAAATATACCAGGAGTATCATTTCACACTTATCAAAATTCCTTACCGCTTCTAAATATACTAAGGGCATCCTTGCCGCTTCTAAATATACCAGGAGGCATCCACTTCGCTTCAAAATATACTGGGGGCATCCACTTCACTTCCAAATATACTGAGAGCATCTTCTTCATTTCAAACTTATCAGAATCCACTTTGCTTCCAAATATACTAGGGGCATCCACTTCGCTTCCAAATATATTGGGGGCATCCACTTCGCTTCCAAATATGCCGGGGGCATCCACTTTGCTTCCAAATATACTGAGGGCATCCTCTTCATTCCAACCACTCCAAAATATACCGGGGGCATCCTTTTCATTCCAACCGCTCCCAAACATACCGGGGGCATCCTCTTCATTCCATTCACTCTCAAATACACCGGGGGCATTCACTTCACTTCCAAATATACCGAGGGCATCCTCTTCGCTTTCAAATATATTGGGGGCATCCATTTCGCTTCCAAATATACTGGAGGAATCCTTATTAGAATCCACTTCGCTTCCAAATATACCGGGGGCATCCACTTCTCTTTTAAATATACTAGGGGCATCCACTTCGCTTTCAAATATACCGGAGGCATCCTTATCAGAATTTCCTGTCATTCCCAAATATACTGGGGGTATCTTCTTCGCTCCCAAATATATCAAGGGCATCTACTTTGCTTCCAAATATACTGAAAGCATCCTCTTCATTTCACACTTATCAAAATTTCCTTGCCACTTTCAAATATACTAGGGGCATGCTCACCGCTTCCAAATATACTGAGGGTATCCTCTTTATTTCACATTTATTAGAATTTCTTGCTGCTTCCAAATATACCAGGAGCATCCACTTTACTTCCAAATATACTGGGGGTATCCTCTTCGCTCCCAAATATATCGGAGGCATCCACTTTGCTTTCAAATATACCGGAGGCATCCTCTTCATTTCACACTTATCAGATTTCCCTACCGCTTCCAAATATACCAGGGGCATCCTCTTTGCTTCCAAATATACCGGGGGCATCCTCTTTATCCTCATGTTCACTATCATCAGAATTGCCTATCAGACAAAGATAAATCAGATGAAGGGGCAACTGTGATCCCTTAATTTTGCACCTTCCAATATGTGTTTAAACTTTAAAAGCACTTAGGCTCGGTAAATAAACCTTTAGAAGTCAAAAACTCTCAAAATGAAAAAATCAAAATATTTCTTTTTGACATTTGAATCATTTCAAATCATCCAGGACTAAGTAATGAGTATAATGCAACTGGAATCATGTAAAACGAACGAGAAACAAGCAAGAATGAGCAAAAATGGGCGAAACGGGCGAAAGCAGGGCCCATTGCCGTAGAGGCCTGTGGCACTACCGTAAATCCCTCTGTGGAACCATAAAGGGCTGTGCGGCATTGCCACAAAGACCTCTATGGCGCTGCAAAGGCCTTTGCGGCAACTTCGATGAAATTTTGATTTTTTGCAATCCTACATCATATTTGAACAATTTCTATGCTCCAAACCTCCTCCTATATATAGAGGGTCTCCTCACACTTCGAAACATCAATTCCTAGAGCTTAAAAAGTAATAACTTCAAGCAAACTGCTTTGCATTAGCAAAGCGAGTTGGGGGGTTTCTCCTTGATTCCTACCCAACTAGTGTAAGGCTTTCTGCCGCTCACCTGTTTGAGGCAAGTCTCTTGCCCAAGGCTCGTGTCCACCGCCCAAGGCTAGTCATCACCCGTTGCCCAAGGCTAGCCACTGCCCGCCGACCATCGAGGCTATCCACCGTCCGCCATCCGAAGCTAGCTGTCACTTGCTGTCCAAAGCCAGCCACTGCGTGCCATCCAAGGTAAGCTTCTTTTCCTTTGATTTCATTCCTTCTTTTAGTTAGTTAATTAATTTGATTCATCTAGGTTGCTAGCTAATCAACTCGGTAATCTATTAAATTAATTAATTAACTCAACCCTCTTTTAATCAATCAATCAAAACATGATAAAGTGGCTAGGCTAAACTAACCCCTTCGCAAGATGGGAGAACTGCATGGATTCTGATTCCCATTCAAAGGGATACGTAGGCATGATTAGTTCAGGCATTGAATCTAATTAAAATTAATCAACTCTCCCCCTATCACCTTCTTCACTTACTTTTGTGCTTAGGATTAGTTTAGGGAATGTGTGACTTTCCTAGAACCCATAAGGGCTAGAGGAGGTATCCCTTATGTTTGGAATTTTATTTGTGATGTTAACTTTCTTTTGGAAAATTACTTGTATTCATTATTGGACATGTGGAATTAATGATCATGCATATTATGAATTGTTCATGCATTTTAATTGTTCATGAAATATATTTTAAATCACTTTTATATTAATTGGCCAAACCTATTTTGTTAAATTAAACTGAAAACCTAGTCCCCGAATCCTCTTTGGTTTTGAGGCTAGTGATCCTTTTTCTTTTGGGTTATAATTGGAGTCAAATGGTTTTTTTTGCTTATATTTTCCCAAATAAAAATAAATGAAGGTGGCGACTCCAAGAAACAATTTTCAAATCTACCAAAGATAAGCCCGAGGGCTTTTTCGTGAGTTCTTTCCCAAATGAGCATTTTGATTCCTTTTAGCGGATCAGACCGGTGCTCGGGCGAGGCCTCACACTATTATGGTTAATTAATGGATGTAATGCAATTGGAATACCCTACACATCCAATTAAGAGGACTATTTTATTTAAGTGCGAATGGTTTGATCCAATGCCAAATGTGGGAACAAAAATTCATGAGTAATATAATCTTGTTGAAGTCAACCATGGGCGGCGATTTAATAAATATGAGTTATTTATATTGGCAATGCAAGCTTATCAAGTGTATTATGTTTCCTTTCTGAGTCTACGACGAGATAAAGCGGATTGGTGAGTAGTGTGCAAGATTAAAGCTAGATCAGTCGTTGAGATTAATGAGGGTAATGAAATAAGTATAACATATGAAGAACCATTTCAGGATGAGGAACTTGATGAGCCTATGCTCGAAGTTAACGATGATGAGCCTCCTGCAACTTTAAATGATATTGACAAGCCATTGATTGAAATGCATGACGAAGATGATAATGAAATTTGATTCAGATGTCGAGACATCTGATGAAAACATAGACAAAGATGAACTCGATGTAATATATTCTTAATAAATGTATTTAAATTTCAGTGAATATGTATTTCTTTTTCCTAAATTATGTAAATAAATATTATATTTATATTTACAATGTTACGTTATATCTCAATTAAATCATTTCTAACTTGTGTATTAATTTATTTTTTATATATTTACATTGTTATTCTGCAATTATGTCATATCAAATTGCCATATTTTTATTTTTTAAATTTTTATTTACTATTAAATAATGAATGAATTTATTAAAATTAATGAATTATATAGATGTCGACTTTGGGATGTATACCAACTCTTGGAGATACTCTTGGTAGCAGTACATCGATGTCATGGAAATGGCATCACTTGTAGGGAGGGCTTGCTACCATTGGTGGTCTTCCTACCACTAGTGCATCACTTCCCACTACCTTTTCTTCTTTACCATCTATCTCTTCTTCTATACCTCCCACATTCACCCTTTCGACCATCACCACATTGATCCCTTTATCCTCTTCTCCTCCCACATCTACTGCTCCATCTACCAGTCCTATATTTTCATCACCTTTCACGATTCCTTCTTCCATTACCCCTCTATACACTATTCCTTCTTCTATTACTCCTTCATCCACTATCCCTTTTTTTGTCACCCTTCCATCTACTGTTCTTTCTTCTGTTACCCCTCCATCTACTGTTACAAGATCTTCCCAAGATCCTTTGTAAGGAATTGGAAGTCCAATGATAAGGGCAAGAACAAAGAGAATGAAATAAGCATTATAAGGGTTGATCATGGAGATGTAAGATGAAGAATCAATATTAGAAGGCATCCATACTATCTAAAAGATGCTAAAACCCTCCCAAAGGTTGATAACCTATTCTTGGATACAAAATAGAGGTGAAGAATAAGGAAATGTTGAAGGCTGAAGGTGTCACAGTCGCGACAAACTGGATCGCAGAATGTCATGTGAGTGCACCATTAGTGCAAGCGCAACAGTGGCCAATCTTTGCTCGCATCGTGGATGCGACAGGCTTCCAGCTACTATGTCTGAGTTTTTATGTTTTAAATGTATTCTTTGCATTTATGGGCTCTAAACTTGATATATTAGTAGGTCCATATCATATCTATTTTATTTGGCTAATTTTAGGAGTTAATATCTTAATAAGGAATCTATTTTCAATAAGGATTTCTTAATTAAGATTCTATGTTCAATAAGGATTTTTGTTTCTATAAAGAATTAGATTTCTTAATTATTATCTGATTCTAGGGTTAGAGGTTAGTTTTCATATAAATTAAAAACCCCATTGTAAAGGGGACAATTTTGATGAATAATAATCTTCTTGATTTTGGGGAATTTTAGGGGTTAGTATCTTCTCTTCCAATTTTCTATTCTCTGAATTTTATTTTAGTTTTCAGATTTCAACACTTAGAGAAGATTGTTTTTAGTGACTTTAGGAATTCTTTGTAAAGATGCCAAGAGATTCGGTTAGAACATCACATTGGTTTATAAGATTAATTTCTTAGTTATTTTCATCTTTTGATTATTGAATTGAAGATTTTAATTCAATGAATTCTTTTGATTTTAATAACTTAGAGATTATCATTATGTTTCCTATGAACTAATTTCAGTCTTGTCTAGGGTTTGTATGATGTGCTCATGATATGGAATTGAGTATAATCCCTTTTGATTATTTTTATTATTCCTAATTGAATTGATTGATTGTTTGACTTAGATTTTGAATGAAGGAACGAGAGTTGAAGTTCCATTTCAGAATTCATTCCTTTAGGATCTTAAAACGAATTAGAGATATAAGTTTCAAGATTATGCTTTAGTTTTTGATATATGATTTAATATAATGATTTCTATGAATGCGATTGCTAATATATTGATTTTTATTCTTTAAATTGTTATAAACTAAGGATTTAGAATAATTAATTGGGTATATTCATGAACATATAGGATTGATAAACTGAATATAAACCCTAGGCATCATTCATTCATTGTTTTAAAACCTATTGCATTTTAATCCACATTTTCTTTTAATTTCCTATTTTGCAATTATTTCTTTTCAAATCATTCAAATTCTTTTCATTTAATTTGCTTTAAGTCGAGACAAATATTTTCATTTGCAATTCCTTGAGAGATATGACTTTGGGTGCTTCCGATATACTACAATTGCCTTGTACACTTGCGGGTCACTTTTGGACAGTTTGTTTTGAGGCAAACAAGAACAAGGAAATGGTGAAGGCTGAAAATGTGTGGTAACAACACACTCGTTGCAGTCGTGATGGACCAAATCACACAGAATGTCATGCGAATGCACCATTAGTATAGGCACAATAGTGGGCAAGCTTTGCTTGTGTCGTAGGAGCAATAGGCTTCCAGCTGCTATGTCTAAGTTTTTATGTTTTAAATATATTCTTTGCATTTAAGGGCCCTGAACTTGATATGTTAGTAGGTCCATATCATATTTATTTTATTTGGCTAATTTTAGGAGTTAATATCTTAATAAGGAATCTATTTTCAATAAGGATTTCTTAATTAGGATTCTATGTTCAATAAGGATTCTTGTTTCCATAAAGAATCAGATTTCTTAGTTATTATCTGATTCTAGGGTTGGAGGTTAGGAGGTTAGTTTTCATATAAATTAAAAACCCCCATTGTAAAAGAGACAATTTTGATGAATAATAATCTTCTTTGAATTTTCTTCAAGTGAGAGATTTTTCCAAGTTTTTATTTAGAACTTAAATCTGAGCTTATCAAGGTAACTTGTGGCGCTCAACCTTTTATAGCTTTAGTTCTCTTCAACAAGTGTGAATTGGGTTAAGCTTTTCATTTGTTCTTATTTGATCAATCCTTGGGTTTTTTATTCAATATATTTGATTCCTAACTCTCTATAACTAACAGGTCACATCATTTGGTATCAAAGCTTTGGCTATTCAAATCAAGAATATGTATCCCTTATTTTCTTGTTTCTAAAATTGTCAAAAAAAAAAATATACTTGCTACTTTGTCTAACTTTTTGGAGAATCAATTTCATCAAGTTCTAATTTTTTATCCAAATATATTTTAAAAAAAAAAGTCAAATCTGTTCATGTTCTTATACCCTTATTGATCCGAATATAGTTAATAAAAAAAAATTCAAAACCTGCACTTTTAATTCTTTTGTCACACCTTTGTTCTTTCATTAAAATTTCAAACCTCAAAATTTTTTTGTTTGTTGCTTATTATCTTGGTAAGAGCATTGATAGAGTTCTTTATGATCTAAAAGAGTGGTAAAAGGCTTGAGTGGTGAGCTTAATTCAGAGAAAAGCTATAAAAAAATAATGAAACATGAGTGGAGCGAACGTTTTATGAGTGAAAAACGTGAGTTGAGTTGGTGAGGAACCAATCTGTTTTTACACTAACCTTTTTCTTTGCAGGTAAACCCATAATGAGCAATAGTGGGAGTGAACATCAAGATCTTGAGATGAAGTTATGGATGAGGGCTGAGATGGATTAAATGAAGATGCTTAGTTCAAGGATAAATGATTTGCAAACTCTAAGCAAATCAAGGCCTTTAAGAAGTCGAGAGAATGAGGAAGATGATGAGTTTGAATAAGATGAGGGAGAATCTCATTTTAGGAAAGGAAAGAGGGTTGTTGATAAAAGAGACAACAACTTAAGAAGCATTAAAATGAGGATTCCTGAGTTTCAAGGTAAAAGCGACCCTGAATTATATTTGGAATGGGAAAGGAAGGTCGAGCATGTATATGATTGCCATAACTACTTTGAGGAGAAAAATATGAGGTTGGCAGCCTCAGAATTCACTGATTATGCAAGTATTTGGTGGGATGATCTTCAACAAAAGAGGAGGAGGAATGGTGAGAGGCCCATTCCAAGTTGGGAGGACATAAAGATAGTTATGAGGAAGTGATTTATCCCTAGTCATCACTATAGGGATGTGCAAAGGAAGCTTCAAAGTTTGGTCCAAGGCTCCAAGAGTATGGAGGATCATTACAAAGAGATGGAGATTGCAATGATTAGAGCTAACATAGATGAGGACTGAAAGGCTATAATGGCAAGGTTCATTAGAGGGTTACATAGAAAGACTACCGACATAGTGGATTTATAACACTATATGGATATAGAGGAGCTACTAGACAAGGATATTAAGGTGGAAAGGCAACTTAAATCCAGGAGTTCAAGAGCTACTTCATCTTCTAACCAATCATGGAAGTCGAATTGGAAAGACAACAAAACTGTGTTTAAATCAAAGGAGGAACCCAAGTCCAAAGAGTCTAATGCTGTACCAAAAGGTAAAATTGATTCAAAAACTCCTACTAAGACTCATGACATTAAGTGTTTCAAGTGCCAAGGCTTCAGGCACATTGCTTCTCAATGCCCAAACAAGCGAGTCATGGTGGTAAGGGACAATGGGGAGTTCAAAGTACAAGCTCTAGTGAGGATGAAATGCCTCCCTTGGAAGATTGCTCGAATGTTAAAATTGCAGGACCAATGAAAGGGGACTTATTGATAGCTAAAAGAGCTTTGAGCATTTAACCAAAGGAAGATGGTGATGAGAAGCAAAGAGAGCAGATTTTTCATACAAGATGCTTGGTAAAAGACAAAATATGCACAATGGTCATTCATAATGGGAGTTGCACTAGTATGGCTAGTACTTTGTTGGTGGATAAGTTACATTTGAAGCCTATGAAGCACCGAAGGCCATACAAGTTGCAATGGTTGAGTGACTGTGGGGAAATCAAAGTAACCAAACAAGTATTGGTTTCTTTCTCTATTGGGAAGTGTGAGGATAAAGTTGTATGTGATGTAGCCCTAATGCATGCTGGTCATATTCTTTTAGGACATCCATGGCAATTTAATAGGAAGATCACTTATGATGGGTATAAAAATTGGTATACCTTTGCCTTTAATAATAAAATTTTTATACTAACCCCTCTCTCTCCTATGCAAACTTATGAGGATCAAGCGAGGATATCGAAAGAATGTAGATTGAGAGAAAAACAGTGGAGTGAGATAGAGCAAAAGAAAAAGAGGGAGAGTGAATAAGAAAAGAAAGAAAATGAGCAAGAGAAAAGAAAAAAGTGAAATTGAAAAAAAGAATGAGAAAAAGGGAGAGAAACACAAGAAAATGAGTGTATTTACTGGAAAAAGTAAGGTTAAAAATGTTTTAATGTCAAGGCCACAATTACTTGTACTTATGTACAAGGATGTGTATCTTTCAACTAATGAGCTTAACCCCTCTTTGCCAAGTGTTGTTGTTTCTCTATTACAGGAATTTGATGATCTATTTCCTAAGGAGATTCCACATGGTTTACCTCCCTTGAGAGGTATTAAACATCAAATTGATTTTATGCCTAGAGCTTCAATTCCAAATCGTCCAGCTTATAGGGCCAATCCAGAAGAGACAAAAGAGATTCAAAGGCAAGTGGATGAATTGGTGGAGAAAGGATTCGTAAGGGAAAGCCTTAGCCCATGTTCAGTTCCTATCATCTTAGTTCCAAAGAAAGATGGAACATGGTGCATGTGTGTGGATTATTAAGCCATTAATAAAATCACTATAAAGTATAGACATCCAATCCCTAAATTAGATGATATGTTGGATGAACTGCATGGCTCTTGTTGGTTTACTAAAATAGATTTAAAGAATGGCTACTACCAAATTAGAATAAAAGAAAGTGATGAATGGAAAATTGCATTTAAAACTAAACATGGGTTGATTATTTTTATTATTCCTAATTGAATTGATTGATTGTTTGACTTAGATTTTGAATGAAGGAACGAGAGTTGAAGTTCCATTTCAGAATTCATTCCTTTAGGATCTTAAAATGAATTAGAGATATAAATTTCAAGATTATACTTTAGTTTTTGATATATGATTTAATATAATGATTTCTATGAATGCGATTGCTAATATATTGATTTTTATTCTTTGAATTGTTATAAACTAAGGATTTAGAATACTCAACTGGGTATATTCATGAACATATAGGATTGATAAACTGAATACAAACCCTAGGCATCATTCATTCATTGTCTTAAAACCTATTGCATTTTAATCCACATTTTTTTTAATTTCCTATTTTGCAATTATTTCTTTTCAAATCATTCAAATTCTTTTCATTTAATTTGCTTTAAGTCGAGACAAATATTTTCATTTGCAATTCCTTAAGAGATACGACTTTGGGTGCTTCTGATATACTACAATTGCCCCATACACTTGTGGGTCACTTTTGGACAGTTTATTTTGAGGCAAACAAGAACAATGAAATGGTGAAGGCTGAAGATGTATGGTAACAACACACTCATCGCAGTTATGATGGACTATATCACAGAATGTCATACGAATGCACCATCAGTATAGGCACAACATTGGGCAAGCTTTGCTCGTGTCGTAGGAGCGACGGGCTTCCGCTGCTATGTCCGAGTTTTTATGTTTTAAATGTATTCTTTGCATCTATGGGCCCTGGACTTGATATATTAGTAGGTCCACATCATATTTATTTTATTTGGCTTGATTTTAGGAGTTAATCTCTTAATTAAGGATCTATTTTCAGTAAGAATTTTTTAATTAGGATTCTATGTTCAATAAGGATTCTTGTTTTAATAAAGAATTAGATTTCTTAGTTATTATTTAATTCTAAGGTTGGAGGTTAGGAGGTTAGTTTTCGTATAAATTAAAAACTTCAATTATAAAAGGACTAGTTTTGATGAATAATAATCTTCTTTGAATTTTCTTCACGTGAGAGATCCTTCTAAGTTCTTATTTAGAACTTAAATCTAAGTTTATCAAGGTAACTTGTGGCACTCAACCTTTTATAGCTTTGGTTCTCTTCAACAGGTGTGAATTGGGTCAAGCTTTTCTTTTGTTCTTGTTTAATCGATCCTTGGGTTTTTGATTCAAAATATTCAATTCCTACCTCTTTATAGCTAGCGGGTAGCATCAGTTTGAGGGTTGCATCAACTTGAGGATTGTTAGAAGTACAAGGACTACAGGCATTAGGAGCTAAAAAACCACATGGTGAGAAAACATGATGTTCATGTTTCAAGTATAAGTTATCATGATATGTGAACTTTTGAGATTCTTGAAACCCAAGTTCCTTTCTATTATCAATTTTAATTATATGAGTTCTCTGTTAAGCTTGGGTTGTCAAAGAAAAATTTGTCTGAAACTATTATTGTTTGTTTAATGATAAGAAAGAACCCTTGTGATTGTTGCCTTACCTTACATTCTTTCTAGAACCACACTATTGTTTATCTTTTATTCAATAAGCTAAACTCCTATTACTTCTGTTTTACATGTGATTACTTTATTCAATGCTATCATTACAAGTGATTACCATTAGCTTTGGCTATGGTACCCATGAACCCTTTTATGCATAAATTCTTATGCCGATGCAGGAAATAATTGGAACCTATGCACATGGTATTAACCCAATGGATAGGGGTAGTGTATCCACCTCAGCTAGAAGGGGCAATTCTAGCCATAGAGCCTGATCAGCCTCACGCTTCTTTACAAGTTAGGAGTATGAATTTGGTATGATGCCACTCTCCCTTGAGTGAAAAAGGCAAAAGCTGACACTCTACAAGTTACAAGTTTGATTTTTGTGAATCTTGCTAAATTGCAAACCATGAATTATAAACCCTTACAAAGGAATATATGTTATTGTACAAGTTGTATTGTTTACTCATTGAGAGCATCTATCTCACCCCTTTTCTTTGTGTGGTTTTAAGTGAGCATTATGAGGAGGCAAGGTGATAACTCAAGTAATCTACTCAGCTTGAAAATTTTTCTTGTCCAAGTTTATTATCATACTATCATATAAAGATTCTCTTTTAGATGCTCTGGGAGTACTATCATATGTATTCTAAAAATTCCTAAAATATAGAATGATAAATAGATAAAATAGTAATATGATAATAATACATAATAAAATATATGTTACATATAATACTATATAATAACATAATAAGTATAATAAATATAATTAAATGTAATAATATACAATAAAATATAATAATTTATTAGTAGTATGTATTAAATAAATACATACTATTAATAAATTAATTTTGAATTTTATTTATTAATTATTATTTATACACTAACTTTTTTTTTTTTTTTGGTAGAAGTATTACTACTGAAACCAGGCTATATCAACCATGGTGAAGATAACCTTCTTTAAGAAGACTGTAATTCGATACAAGAACTTCCTCTACGACGTCAAGAGGAAGGGGAAGAAAGAGACGTGGATCCCTCAGGAGATTTGGGATGCTTGGAATAAACATTGGGATTCTCTCAAGCATAAGTAGCTCTCCCAAAAGGCATCACTGAAGATAAAGTCAGATAAAAGCGTTCCAGTGAGTGGATCATCTAAGCATACTGGAGAGTCTGTCCCTACGAAGAAGCATGCCAGAAAATTGGTAAGATGTCGATTTTTTTTATAATAAGTAATTAAGTTGTAATCTAATTTTGGTACATACTTTAAAAATTGATTTACAATTTTTTAAGTTATTAATTTCATATTTTTTTTATTTACTAATTTTAGTTTCATACTTTTAATTTTTACTAGAGAAATGAACCCTATCCCTGAGGAGATATTTGTGCGTATCTAAATGAGGAAGGAAGACCGATAGACCTTTGTCGACTAGCACTCCAAGTGGATTCATGTAAGTTTTAATTACCAATTTTTCTATAAAAGTAAATTACAAATTTTATATGATAACTAATAGTATATAAAAAACAGGAGGATCTCAAAAATCTCTGCAAATAGATATCATAGCCGGCCTTCAAATACACTGAGCTAGCTCAGGTAGATGAGTTTGAGTTATACTTCAAAGTTGTTAGGGGTGGGAGAAGGGATGAGTCTATGGGATGGGTTCAATGGCTTGCTCACTCGGACATCCCGAACCCAGTTCTTCCTCAGCTTTGCCACTACCACCGCCACTGCCGCCTATAGCTAAGCATATATAGTAGGAGATTGATAGGCGAGTATTACAAATGTGGGAAGAGATGTAGCGAATAGTCCAGGAGCAAGTCCACCAGTAGGTTGAGCTGCAGATGCAGCAACTTTTCTCACGGTACTTTATTATTGGTATTGCTCCTCCACCTATTCCTCCACTAACTTCTACTACTTTTAAGCACACTTCAGGTGGAGATACTATTATTGCTACTACTGATGCATATACAGTATATCTAGAGCATGGCCAGCAACATCAGGAGGGCCATAATGAGGAGAACGAGGAGGATGATCATGCTGAGGAGCATGATTAGTTTTTTTTTCCTTTTTTAATTTAGTTATTTGTAATATTTATAGGGTGTACAATATATTATATTTTTTATAAATATTATTATGTTATATAATACTTAATTTTGATATTTATATGATATTAATTATTTATAAGTCTTTAATTAATATCTATTTTATAAAATTAATTTATTAAATATTTTTAAAAGAAATATACTGTCCAATTTACTGATGGATTACTGACCGTTTTTCTTAAAATATTATTTTTTATACGTAATTTACTGATAGATTACTAATTATTTTATTAAAATACTATTTTTCACCATAATTTACTGATGGATTACTAACCGATAATATTATTAAATTATTTTTTCTAATTTAATGACGAATTACTGACCGATTAGTGATGGACACTTATATTTACTGATGGATTAGTGATGAATTATGATTATTTAAGACCTTTTACAAATGAAATTACTGACTAATTTCCATCAGTAAATTTATCGATGGATTGCATCATTCGTCGCTACAGAATTACTGACCATCGATTTATAGACAGATTTTTTTCATCTCCAATCCATTAGTAAATGCATTTATTGATGAAATTTTTCATCGGTAAATGACTAGATTTTTGTAGTGAATAAGGACTTATTCATTATCATCATTAACTTGTGATAGTTGACATGTCCTAACTGTGCATGCTATAAATCAGTTGTTTTGTTGCTTCTTGTCTTGTCAACATAAGCCTCCTCTACTAGCATGACATGTATAGAGTCCATCTTTTGTCCCTCCATTATCAGCGTGTCAACTATGTTAACTTGTTAACAAACCTTAATATTATTTGGGCCAAACAGAACAAACTCACCAAAATTTGTAAGTTGTGAAACTCACATAGGATTCTTCTTCATCCCAAATACTCTATAGAAATCTTCTAGTTGTACTTACTTATGATTAGGACATGAATCAATCACTATGTTAGCCCAATGTGAGTGATTGGTAATCACTTGCTTTTGTACTTTGAAATATTACAAAGCTTCTCTTTATTTCCTGACATATGATTGAAACATCTAGAATAAAATATCTAATCCTTCTCATAATTAACTTTATGAGAAGTAAAAGCATTAGAGGCCTGCTTCTCTTTTACCTTCATTGTAGTTGCCATGAGGCTAGGAACTTCTATAAATTCTGAATCGAAATACTCCTCCTTTTGCATTATTTCTATAGTCATAAATAATACTTTAGCATCCCACTAAGGCTCATCTTGGTAATGGTTGCTTACTATTGTTGCATTACTTCTAATAGATTTATTCATAGACTAGCAATCACTTGCGTAATGTCTCTTCTTGCCATAATTGAAACACTCACCATTTTGACATCTAAACTTTTTAGACTGTCCATTATGCTGGTGTTGCTTTTGTTGAGCTCCCCCTAATTGAGGATTCCCTTGTGTCTTTCCTTTGTTTTGACCATGAGGTTGATTCTTTCTTTTATTGGTGAAGAGTGCTACTTCTTCATATTTAAAGATACTCCAGCCATTTGCTTTACTAAATTCTCTAATTCTTCAATTGAAGGTTGTGTGGGTCAAACTTGAACTGCAGAAATAAAACTCCTATACACAGGTCATAGGCTATGTATGATGATTCGTCTCATTCTTTCGTTGATAATTTTGGACACCTCATCCAGGTCAGCAATTTCTTAGCATAAAGACTTCACTTTGGTGAAATACTGACTAATTGTCATATCCCATTGTGAGATAGACATTAATTCATTTTCTAGCAATTGAAGTCTTATGTCGTTTTTCTTTGCAAACCGCAAATTAAGAGAATCCCAAACTTCTTTAAGCATGATAGCTTCTCTGAGGTGCTCTATCATTTCTTCTTCAATAGTAGTCTTAATTGCAGACATGGCTTTCCCAACTTTAATCTTCCATTTTCTAAGATTACCAGCATCATCTTCTGGTGGTGGTGGTGGTGTAGTCTCTATCCCAGCAATAATTTTTTTTAATTTTTAGTATTTTATGAAATGCTTGCATTTAAAAAATTTTTTAAGGCATATTTAGTTTTTATTGATCTTTGTACATTTTGTAGTTAATAATAGTTTTAATCCTAGTTAGAATTAAAGTCCAATATTTTTGACATTTATTGGAATTCTTGCATTTTCAATGTCTTATTTGATGGCATTTTTATTTTTCCTTGTTCTTTTAATATTTTTAATTAAGCATATCTATTTTTTTTCATAATTTCATTTTCTTCTCATCATTGGTACAATATTTACGATGAAATATTAGTCATTGATGGCATATAATGTTTTGCTTCTTTTTATATTTATAATGTAATTATAGTTTTCTTAATTTTAGTAAATATTAATATATTGAGTTCAAAGTTTTTATTTTTATTCTATTATTAATTTTCATTTAAATTATACCTTCATTTTACTTTTTATTTTATGTTTTTGCTTAAATATTGACTAACTTCTCTTGCCTTAGATGTAGAAAAATGAAATACAAAGTAAACTAAAATAAAATATAAAGTATATGCCAATAAATTATAATTTACATCATAATTATTACAAATTACATGCCACAAAATTATAATTTACTTGCTAATTAATTACAAATTACATGCCAAATAATAAAAAATACACAAATTTAAATACACATTTATTCAAATTATAAATATAAATACAATACATATAATTATGATTTGCAAGTTACAGAAAAAATTAATATATCTACCTCTTGTAGCACAGAAAATCGAACTAATACATTGGGTAAAATTTCTAAGTAAACTGAAATTATAATTGCAAGTAATTAAAACAACGAATTAATAAATTATAACAAAATTATCTACAAAATTTTTATTAAATTATAACCAAAGATTATAAATTAAAAACATCAAAATTAACTAAATGCACAATTATATTACCAATCTACATAAATCACATTAAAACATAATAATTTAATAAAAGCATACATAAATTTATTAAAAATATAGAAATTTAATTACATATCAATTTAAAAAATAATACATAAATTCAATAAATAAAATACATAAATTTTATTTACAAAGATATTTAATAAAAAATTACAAAAATTAAATAAAAAAATTACATTAATTTAATACCACTCAAAAATAATTTTCAATAAATTAATTTAATACTGCATAATTTTTATAACACAAAAATAAATTAATAGAAAATTTGTCATACCACATAAAAATAATTGCTATTATAGAAATTAACAAAAAAATTTATCTATAATTTCCATTATACAAAATTAATATAAAAATAATCTTCAACTAACAACAAACAAAACTATCCACAAAATCAACAAAATAATACCCGTTATAAATCAACAAAATTATACATACAAATCAACAAAATAAAAAAATTATAGAAAATTATATAAAATCCATAATACTAACAAACCCACAAAATAATCAAAAAACTATTTAAATCAACAAAATCAAAAAATATAAATCATCAAACTCACATTACAAATAAAAAATAATCAATATTATATACATGTATACCAAGAAAAAAAAAAGAAATAGAAAACTAAATAAAAAACATATACCTGAGAGAGACAAAGGGAATGCTAGTGAGGTGAACTGCAGTGGTGGATGAATAGAGGCATGTTTTTGAATAGCAGCAAAGGGGAGAAGAAAGGAGGAGGAGAAGATCGAATAGCTGAGCTATATATCTAATTCTTTGTTAATCGAACTTACCGACTGCCTACACACCAAATATATATTAATTTTTAATTTACCAACCGATTTAACCACTAAAAGCTAGTCGATAATCGGTCGACATAACTTTAAACTTTTAGTGTATTTTTGTTACATTTATCAACAGAATAAATTTGACACGTGGCAGTCAATAGTTAAATCAGTCAGTAAATTTTAATGCCTTCTAAATTTTCCTGCATGTCTTTTGGTTTACTTTTGGTCAGTAACAAGTCGAAAAACTATCTAATTTACCAACTGATTATCAACTAATATGTTTTTGCCATGTCACCTATAGTCACTAATTTGGTCGGTAAATTTTAATGCCCGCTAAAAGTTCCACGCCTGACTTTTGGTTTACATTTGGTCAGTGATTAATGATCAATTAGTCGATAAATTGACGAGCCAACCATTCCCGCTGAGCCTATTGACCGATTCTATTCAGTCGGTAATTTCAATTTACAAGTGGTCAATAATCTATCTATATTTTGATAATATTTTTCACTTTCAACTTTAGTCAGTATTCTATAATACCTTAAATTTTGGAGTTTATCATCTGAATTGAATTATTTAATTATTTAATTTTGTTAATGAATTAATATTAATATCAATTATATTTTACTATCTTATAAAATATTTTTCTGTGATTTTTATCCTATGATACAAATTGATTTATATAGCAAATTACTGAAATAAATTTCCCAAAATAATTAGATAAATTGTATTTCTTGGTATTCATTGAACTAATTAACTAAATTAAATTAATCTAATTATGGATGATTATAAGTTAAAGAATTATGTAAATATAGTTGAATAGAAAAATAAATAATGAAGTATTTAAATAAAATTTTATTTATATATCACATTATTATTGTTATTATTATTATTATTATAGAAAAAAATAGAGAGCTGAACAACACATTTGACTTGCTAAGAGTAGTCAATAAGATGGCTGCTCAAAATAATCAAAAGATTTTCATCCTAGCCAGAATGAGAGAGAGTGTGCTACCATCTGCCGACCACTGGCATGCACACACCACACCATCATCTTCCCAAGCACTGATGAAGCTTAGGTAGGAAGCACACCGTGAATTGCCACCGGATAGTGGCCCACGGGCTAGATGAAGCGTCATTGCTATTATTGTCTTTCCAACGTGATTCTAGCCAAATTTGACAATCATTCCCGATGAGGTAGGTACCATTTAGCTCCTCTCCTTCCTAGCTTTCCAATATACCCATTTAACTTCTTAATATTCACAGTGGATTTGTAGATTGAAACTACCACCACCAAACTTTTTTGTGCCTTTTTTCGGCAAATTGGCAATTACTGAGGGTAAGGGAGTATGGTTTTTGGATTCTATGTTTCAAGATGAAGGTTTTAGTGTAAATTTTGTCACCAAAATCTACCATCTGCGGTAGTTTGGTGACCGTCAGGTGATCGACAAATTTAATAATTTCAAAATTAATTTTTAATACCTACAGTGAAATTGAATTTATTAAATTGTGAATCTTAAAACTAAAATATTGTTTGTAGGGAGATTATTATTCAATTAGGATTAAGAGGTTTATTAATTAATTAATTATGTAATTGTTGGTAAGTTTATAATTATTGAATGTTTATTATATCAACAAATATGATTACTAATTTATCTTAACTAGCTAATTAGTGTATTCTTAATGATAATTTGACAAACCATGATTTAAATGAAAGTTTATAAATTTAATTTATAATTTAGTTAAAGAAATCACAATTGAAAGTATTTGATAATTCTATTACAATGAATTTAAATCCATGAAATTATTTTATACATTATATTACAAATTTATTTTATGGAATTACATTAATTTTAACAATTGATTGTGAAATTAGATGCAAAATGAAATAAATAACAATGAAGGTATATATGTAAGAAAGATTTTATATATGGAATTTATCAATATTAATATTATTAAAATTTTCATAATAATTCTCATATGATATAATAGCATATTAAATTCTAAGTTAAAGGAAATATAAAATAATTGTATAATTTATTTAAATAAATAACTTTAAAAATAATGATGATATTGTATTGTTTGTTGGAGGAAGGGATGATTATGATTGTAGGCCTAGGATGGGCAATTGAGTTGAGGTATTATTATTGTGATATTGTTTTTTTTTTAGTGGATAATATCCTAGATATAGGGAAGGTTCTGCTAAAATTTCGACAAAATCTTTAGGATATCTGAGTATAGTTTAGAAAAGTAAAGTAGGTTGTTCCTATTCTACTGTACATTCCATATTTTTCAGTGTCAGTATTCAACTGTTCCCTAGCTATCGGATATTGTGTTTTATGGAAAGCCAGATAGTTCCGTCAAATCTGTGAGTTGATATATTTTAGTAACCTTGCATTTGATCATTTCATTCATGCATTATTTGAATGCATATTATATAGTATATTTATCATTATTAGAGTTAATTTAGGAGCATGATGTGTTTTCATGCCATGTTATATGTTGTGAATGTGATTTAACACGTGTTGTGGATATGATGGAGAATGGAATGATATGAATCCAACCCATACTGACTTAGGTCATTACATAAATAAAATGATGACTATAATATGATATGATATGATGATGATGATGTTATGATAGGAATAGCCTAGCTTAAGCTGGTCTCGCCGTGGCCCCTGAACATGGATAAGAGAGTATAGGGATGCCTAGCTTGAGTTGGTCTCACCATAGCCCTGTATTGGATTATTAAGTGAGCTAAGGTTGGGGTCGACTCCCCATTGCATTCTAGATGAGGGTTGGATTCCATGGACTGTTATCCATCATGTGTGTTATGCTACGCATGAATTATTTGTTGGGTTATGGCATTTCACATGAATAACATGACATTGGTTATTGATTTATATCCATTCATTGAGTAGAATGCTCACCCGTATTCAACTAATTTTCAGGATAGCCACTTCACATTTCTTCAATAAAGCCCTACTAATCTTTCCTCACAAAGGCTTCCGCTTGTTGAGGTGGAACCACTAAATTATGAAATTTAGGACTTTCTAGTATTTTCCATAATTGCCTAGTTGACAGACTTATTCTCTTGGTATTAAGAATGCTAAAAAGTTACAAATTGTATAAATTATATTATGATGATGATGGGTAATGACTTATGTTGTGGTGGATTTATTTCCCCACTTATACTATGAATATCTATTTATCTATGTGTGTTAATTAAATGGTTATGAATATTGATAAGATGATATTTCCCTTGAAAGGGAATGCATGATAGTCAAATGAGTTGTGTGAAGATTAAATGTATCTATTAGTCAATAAATCATTATATTAGGCTAGCTACGGGAGTCGGTGGCAATAGCCTACCTATTGCCGGTTACAATTCAAGTTCAGGTCGTGACATATTCAGTCACTAATTACAGATCAATTGCCTTCGGTCAATAATTTTGGTCAGTGAATTGGTGTTTTCTTGTAGTGACCTTGCAAAGGTCTTGACCCTACAAGTATGACTCAATGAAGGTCTTCCACATGCTAATAATATTATTATTTAATTTTTTAATAACACTGACAGTACTTGACTTTGCCATCATGACTTAATTTTAGAAGTCCCACGATTAACCAAGTAAGTGTAGTCCCAAACCAATGAACTTCCCATATTCAAGCTATGGCATAAACTATATTACTAAAGCATTATATAAAATTTTATTTTAAATTTAATTAATTGATATGTTGCATATTTCTTCGTGTATTGTACACGGGCCTGTTATTACAAATCAATCAAATATACTAACATGCAGATAATTTCAAAATCATATGAAATGGGTTATTAAATTATATTATTTTAATGCCTAACTTTTAGAGATTTTTTACTATAATTTTGGATTTTTTTTCTAAACTATTATTACTATTTCTTTTAGTTCACTGTATACATAATTTTTTAAATCTTGTTAATTTTAAATATTACCTACTCTGGTATTTAATTTTAAAATATTATTACAATAATTTAGTTTCAATTTTAATTATATTCTGTTTATGTATAATTTTTGGATTTATTTACTATAGTTTTGGATTTTTTTCTAAACTACTATTACTATTATTAATCTTCCTTTTAGTTTACTGTATATTTAATTTTTTAATTTTGAATATTACCTAATTTGGTATTTAAGCCTATTATTTTTTAAAAAAAATATTATTACATATAATTTATTTTCAATTTTAATTATATATTTTATTTACTATAATTTTGCATATTTTTTCACTATAATTTTCAATATTTTTTTTTCTTAACATCCAATTACTATTATTACTAATATTACTATTATTTTTTTTATTATTTCAAATATTATCTAATGTAATTTTTTCTTTATATTAACGATTTTGTGGCTTTGAAGTTTTGTGGTTGAATATGTACCATGTAATTTTTGTCACATTATTAATTTTGGAATTTAACTTAATTTTTTCATTAGATCAAACTTCCTATTAATTACAATTTCTTCTAATTAAGACTTTTTTATTTATATTTTGTGCTATATTATTCTTATTTTTATATTATGAATGTTTGCAAATGAAGTATTTTTAATTTGCTTGCAAATTGAAAATTTTCATTACAATACATACAAATACATGTATATTGAAAAAAAAAATCATAAAAATATATGAGTGTTCAAAATATACAATAATACACTTTCATATAGCAAACATTTACATATGCAAAAAATAAATATTACACAAAAATATTTAATTATAAATCACTAATTTCATACAGAAAATTAATATACTGATCTCTTATAATGCAGAAAAATAATCACTGTGGAGAAGTAAATGCAAATAAATTGAAACAAAATTACAAGAATTTTAAGACATCGAAACTAATTAATTATCAAATTACAAAAAATACAGTTAATTTTCAAAAGAACAAACAATTAATATATTTACATCCAATTTACCACATTACATTATGTATAAAAAAATACATGAAATTAATAAATATTCAGTGTAACAAAATTATACCTACATTAACAAATTACAAATCAATTAAAAAAAATATTAATTTACATTAACTTAAATTTTCAAAAAGTGCCAAAGTACCAAATTAACAGTATTACACAAAATAAATTAAACTACATAAAATTAAAAAGCATTGCCACATTCAACAAACACAATTAAATAAAATTTAAATAATTAAATAAAATAATTACATCAAATGAGAAAAAAATAAAAATAATTAACAAATATTATAAAAATTATTATATGCATCCAAAATTAACACAAATACACTAATTACCAAAAATACATAAAATTAAAAAAAACATAAATTACATAAAATTTACAAAAAATATAGAAAATTATATAAATTCATCAAATATTATAAATTATTATATACATCCAAAATTAACCCATATACACCTAATTACCAAAAATACATAAAATTAAAGAAAACACATATATTACATAAAAATTTATAGAAAATAAAAAATATAAAAAATTATATAAATTCATTAAATATTATAAAAATTATTATATACATCCAAAATCAACACAAATACACCTAATTATCAAACATACGTAAAATTAAAGAGAAAACATAAATTGCGTAAAACTTATAGAAAATAATATAAATTCATCAATATTCACAAACATACAAATTTATCAAATATTCAACACATAATCAAATTTAAATACTAAACTAATTCAAATATTCAATTAATATTACAAACAATAAATTAAAAAAAAAAAAATAAACACCTATATTGTTAGACGATGCAGACTTAGACGGCAACAGCGACTTGGCCGACGATGGCGACAATGGTAAAGAAGGCAGCATAGAGATAGGAGAGAACAAGGAGAAGAGAGAAAACAGAGAGTAGAGGAAAAAGAAAGGGAATGACTAAGTTATATGTATTAATATTTACCTACGGATTACCGACGGAATGTCACATGGGATTAGTAAAATTCGTTGGTATATAAATTGAAAACTTAAACCTTTTATTTATTTAATGATGGATTACCGATGACTTGTACTAGTCCACGTGGCATTTCTTCGGTAAATAATTATATGCGTGCTAACTTTTTGCGCCTGAATTTCTTGTTGGATTTGTCGGTAATATGTTAGTATTCCATCAGTACATTCATGCACAATCATTCCCACCATAAATTGGCAATGAAAAGATTTTCATTGGTATTTACTGACACCCATCTATCAATATTTCATTTCTGAGTTAAAGAAATTTTCTAATTTTACATTCTGTTAGTGATTTAAGATGGAATATTTTTCTATTAGAAAATAGGCAGTTTCTTATAGTGTCTATTGCTGAAGTTTCATCTCTAGTTGATCCATCTTCTGAATTTGAAGCATTTAAGGGGTTAGTTTGGAGCTGAAAGTAACTTCTCCATTTTCATCTTTTGGATCTAGTATCAACTCAAGGCTAAAAATCAAGGGCATCTCCTTTGAATAAGTTTGGGTCATTTCTTTACGAGTTCTCTTGCTATTGGGTTATGCCAAGTCCGATCAAAATGAAAATACTCTTAGATAGATTCAAACAAAGGGTTAGAATGATGTTATAATTTCTAAACCTATATGATGCATGAGTTTAAGCAATAAGTAAGCACAGACATGCATAAGTAATAATAAGCCTTCCAACCTTATTCCTTTCACATATGATTGGTCTTTGACTCTTATCCTGTGATTTTTGTTCTTGGCTTAAATGATCCAATATGGTGAATACAAGCCCAAATCATGCATAACTCTTAAAATTAAATAGGTAAAGTACAAACTAATCTATGATTCAAGCCCATTGGGTTTCCATTTTAAAATCTAGAAAGGATATTTGGGTTTGGGTTCATACATGTATAAACCATATTTACGAAGTCCTAGTGGAGATTTCTAAGTCACTACATGGGCTTTAGTTTAACTTATGACTTAAGGCTTCCACAAAAGGCTTATACTTTCAAAAAAGGTACTTCAATGTGCTTATCCAATTCTTTTTATACTCAAAGGTATTGACTTGTAAGTGGTAATACCAATTGAGGACCCCATAGGTCAAATGGAGGAAAATGACCCTTTCCTCAATATTATAAAGTATTTAAGCTACCTAATTAAGGGGTATTTATGTGATAAGTGTTGTGATGCAAGTCCAAGCCTAAATTGTATTTATATTAAAAAGACCAAAATAACCAAACACAGGGAATAAAAGCCCATTCATGCATAACTTCCAAAACTAAACATGCAAAGTATAAACTAGTCTATGATCCAAGCCCATTGGTTTCTATTTTAAAATCCATCAAGGATATTTGGACTTGAGTTTATACATGTATAAACCACGTTGGGTAAGTCCTAATGGAGATTTCTAAGTCACTTCATGGGCTTTATTTTGACTTACAACTTAAGACTCCCACAAATGAGAAATGAGCTCATACTTCCCAAAAAGGTACTTCAATATACTTACCCAATTTTTTTTATACTCGAAGGTACTGAATTGCAAGTGGTAATGCCGATTGAAGTCCCCAGAGGTTAAGCAGAACAAAAGGGACCTTTTTCTCAACGTTACTGAGGATTTAAGGTACCCAGTCAAGGGGTGCTTGTGTAATAAGTGTTGTGATGCAGGTCCAAGCCTAAATCGAATTTACATTAAAAAGACCAAAATGATCCAACACAAGGAATACAAGCATATTTCATGCATAACTCTCAAAATTAAATAGGCAGAGTACAAACTAATCTATGATCCAAGCCTAATGGGTTTTCCATTTTAAAATGTAGCAAGGATATTTGGGTGTGAGTTCATATATGTATAAACCACATTTGATAAGTCCTAATGGAGATTTTTAAGTCACTTCATCGGCTTTAGTATGATTTATGATTTTAGGCTCCCGCAAATAAAAAATGAGCTCATACTTCCCAAAAAGTTACTTCAATATACTTACCTAATTCTTTTTATACTCAAAGGTATCGACTTGCGAATGGTAATACCAATTGAGGATCCCAAAGGTTGAGTGAAGCAAAGGGGACCCTTTGTTTAATATTACTAAGGATTTAAGGTACCTAATCAAGGGGTACTTGTGTGATAAGTGTTGTGATGCAAGCCTAAGCCTAAATCAAATTTACATTAAAAAGACCAAAATGATCCAACAAGGGGAATAAGGACTCTAGAGGTCGACTGGAGCAAAAGGGACCCTTTCCTCAATATTACTAAGGATTTAAGATACCCAGTCAAAAGGTGCTTGTGTGACAAATGTTGTGATGCAAGCCCAAGACTAAATTGAATTTGCATTAAAAGACCAAAGGTGGAATCAACTTCTTAATCCTTAATGAAGTCATCATTGTTGCTACCAAATTTTTGGCCCCATGTAAATGCTTAATTTTTGTCCCTAGAGCTTGATGATGATAATCTGATTAGTTCTTTTAGATTTGATTCACTGTTCTTTGGTTTTGGCTTATTTGGGAGGTTTTTGAGCTTTAGTTCAAAATTTTCTCATGGATTCGTAAAATTCTCATGATTTTATGTTTAATTGCTTAAAAAGCCTTGATATTATAGATTTTAAAAAAATTACATTTCAATCTCTGAAGGTCCAAAAAAAATTTTTTTGGTCCCTAAAGTAGAGGGATCCTTGCTTTGGGCTGCCACCCAAATTAAGTGGCATGCAAAGGGATGCCTCTGACAGCTCCAAGTTTGAAATCTTTTAAATTTTGAATTTCTTAACTGAATGCTATCCCTAGTCCTTAGGGGATCATCCTACAATGAATTTTGGAATTAAAAAAGATTTTTAAACCAAAAAATTCAAAATTAAAAAAAAAATAAAAACTAAAACAAAATTCATTTAGGGGGGACATTTCTGGAGAACTACTATTTTTTTTTTTTAATAAAAACACTCTAGAATTCTGAAGAAGAATAGAAACCCAATTCCCTAAACATCTAGCTTAGGCTAGCAAATTAAGGTCAGGAGAGCTACACTTTCAAGGTATGAACTCAATTGTTTATGGAGCCTGAGGGTTGTAATCCATCCAATTCTGGAAATCCTCGCTGCAATCAAGCCTTTAGTGGCTTGATAGATCTACGAGGCAGGGAAATCGGGGAAGGATTTGTGTGCAATTTTATATATTCATATATTTCGTTCTTATTTCGTATTAAATTCAATAATATGGCATGATTCATTTTTTTTCTATCATTTACATTATTTTAGATTGTTAAATATGTTTGTTTTAATGTTTATATGCCATGATTTAGCTTTCCATGATTGATTAGAACCAGTTTTAATCATTCAAAGGAAAAGGCCCATTTCTACATTTCATTTGATTTTCAATTTTAATTATGTATTTTTATGATTTATACTTAATTATTATCCATACACATACTATAATGTCATTTGCATCATATTTTATCCTTGCTTGCATCATGAAATGGCAAAAGCAGGCTGAATTAGGGATTAAACCCTACTACCTAAGAGGTGAGAGGTGTATGGCTTACAAAGACACACAAGGGGTCATGCACCCTCTGCACGTCTTTCCCGTATGCATGTGATCTATTTGTTCTTATTTTCTAGTTTCTAGAATGCTAGGAGTGCATAACACCTTCACGCATCCATGCGATAGGCGTATGGTGGATTGAGTTTATTTGTTCTTTATTTTTTTGTTATTTTATTTCTCTCTTGACTCAATTTAACCATTTTGTGAAGTTTTTGTTAGTTTTTTATTGTTTGCATGCATGTTATGCTGTCTATAGTCCATTGGATGAGCTAAGAATCATGTAGAGATCTAATAGTGAAGAGAATAGAATCGACCAATAAGGCCGTTTGGAGATGACAAACGTGTGGGCCTTCACATTCCCCTAGGGTGAGGTGTATAACCTCCCACTAGCCCTTAGGGATTGATCTAGAAAATCAAGCCATTTTGATTATGTTAATTTCTCTATAATTTTCACGGGTTTTAAGGGGCTTCTAGGAAGTTTTAGGTTCCTCAGAAGAGGTCTAGTAGCTTAGGTTTTTTTTTTTTTAATTATTTCATTATTTTTATGGCTTATAAACATTATTTTTAATTCCTCCTTGCCTTTAATTTAGTTTAGTTTAGACTTAGGATTGAATGATTGGTCATAGGCATTAAGATTCCACCTTAACTTGCTGCCTTTCTTGAACCAGTCTTAGTCCACGCATCCTTCTTCCTTTTTTTTTTTTTTCTTTTTTTTTTTAATCATTCCTTATAATTAATTCCTTCCCTTATTTCACTTCCTCTTTCTTCACGCAAAAATTAAATAAAGTTTGATTCATAGTATCCATGATTTAGGTTTTTATCACTTTCCAAAATGTATTACACCAAGCACGACAATATGATTGAATAAAATTGGTAAATACTCAAAGTGTGTTGTAAGATTGAAATGAATTAGGAAGGCATGTGTTGCCTAGGATATGCATTAAGAAGAGAGAGTTGAATTGGTGGAAAATTGAAATTCAAGGAGAATGGGAAATTTAAAAGATAGAGGGAAGAAAAGAAATAACGCCAAGATTTATAATGGTTTGAATTATAACCAATTCTACATTTACTCCCTAACCTAAATTGGGTATTTCACTATCTATGGAGTTTTAAATAAGTTCACTCCTAACTTAGAACTTAAGTTCACACCAAACCTTACAAATGTTGAACTAAGGATCATACTCAAAGCCTCATAAGTGTTTTGACAGGCTCACACTCAAACCTACTTAAGAATTTTAAAAAGGTTAACTTTCAAACCCAACCAAGTGGTTTGACAAGGATCACACTCAAACCTATTTAAAAGTTTTAAGAAGGCTAACTCTCAAACCCAACCAAGTGTTTTAACAAGGATCACACTTAAACCTATACAAGAGTTTTAACTAAGGCTCACTCTAAAACCTATACAAGAGTTTTCTAAGGCTCATTCTAAAAGCAAATGAAGAGTTTCAATGGCTACCACTCAACCAACTAATATAAGATGTGTTCTACAAAGGGTTTAAGGCTCAAGAAATGAAAATACAAAAGTTTGGATGCTTATGAAATTATTGATCTCTTATTAAAGGCCTTTGAAGGGGGTATTTATAGCTTCTAACCTCCAAAGAGCCGTTACAAGTAGTGGTGTACCAAATCTCTCCCTAACGGCTAGAAAATGTTCAATAAATGTACTGTCAAAGTTGAGTTGCAGTTACGGAGCCTTTTTCACGGTTGCAATCTCCCTATCGTAATTGAGACAGAATATAGTGATTGCCATATTCATATTTCACAATGGCTAGTTGACATACGATACGCTTTATGTAATACCTTATACCTCTGCTTAATTTTTTTATTGCAATTGCGTAGCTTTTGCTTTGTGATATGATAATTTTTATACTATGTTTTGTTAACTTGTACACTACATTCTATGTTAATTCTGCACTTTATGTGTTTGTAAAATAAATTATACTTTGATGATATCTATATGATAACTATAAATCAAATGATACTGTGTTAATTTTTACACTGTTTGTCGTTATACTGCACTGTACTATAATTACACCATGAAAATTCTACATTATGTCTAATAATTAAAGTCACTATGCCTAATATGTGATTAAGTGACTAGGAGTGATTAGCTATGTGTAATTATGATTAAGTGAGCTTCAAAAGTGTATGCATGTGACAAAGGACATTTTGAGTAAATGGTGTAACATTTTAATGTTTACATGATGGTCTAGACATTATAGATAAAAGCACCATGTTATGTCAAAAAGGAAATTGACCAAATTCTATTAAAATTTTCACAATCCTCTTACCCAGAGTGTTTGAATGGGTAAAAAGACCATTTAACCCAACTTTTGAAACCTTTATATTCATGTCATTAAAGCCATTATCGTCCACTCACTCATTAGAACCCTAATGTTAGCACCTAATATAAATTCATCTCATTCTTATTCTTCCTTCCCATTTTTCTCGCAAAACAAATGCATAAGCACACACACTCCTTCCACCATTTTTGGCCACAATAAGAACTCTTGAAGGAGAGGAATTATATTTTGATCAAACCTTCTTTATTTCTTATCCCATAAATGATTCTTGAGTCATTTTCCTCTTGATTTGTATATTTCTTTCTCTTTTTCAATATATGTGGTTCGACCTAAGGTGAATTCTTAAGCCCATGCTCCATAAATTATAATGTACGCATAAATATGTTGGTTATCATGTTAATTTAATGATTTGTGTGTCAATTTAAGAAATTAATTGAAGTGTGTTAATTTTCCCTAATATATGAGATTCGACTAAGGTGAAGGTTCCACCTAACTTAAGTTTTAATTTCAATTGATTAATGATTTATGCTTGATAAAGTGTTAATTGAAGGATTCATGTGTTAATTTGTCAAACTAATGAACAAAAATTAGTTTTCCCCAAAGTATACAATTCGGTAAACCTAGCACTACAAGAAAATCACAGTTTACCGACAAAATTTACCGACAGAAATAATTTCGTTAGTAAATTTATTAAATTACCAATAGAATACTGACGACACATGAAAATTTTCTTTTTTTTTTTAATTACCAACAAACTACTGACGGTTTACTAACAAAAAATTACCGACTATCAAATTTTGTCACTAAATAAGGTGCAAAAAAATGGCACAAAAAATTAGCAACAATTTACCGACTAAACATTTGGTCGGTAAATTTACCGACCAAAATTTTAGTTTTTAATTTACTGACAATATTATTCAGTCGGTAAATTGAAAAACAAAATATTTGTTAATTTACCAACAAAAAATTTTAGTCGGTAAATTAAAAAGCAAAATTTTCTTTGATTTAATTAAAAACTTTCCTATTTACCGACAAAATTTTTGTCACTAAATTTACCAACTAAAATTTCAGTCGGTAAATTATAAAGAATTTTTTTTAATTTACTAACAAAATAATCTATCGGTAAATAAAAATTTTGGGGGAAAATTTCCCTTCAAATTTTCATTTGGTGTTCAAAAAAAATTACCGACAAAAATTTAGTCGGTAATCATTCAGTAAATGAAAATTTTGGAGGGAAATTTTCCTCCAAAATTTTCATTTGATTTTTAAAAAATAAAAAATTACACCATAAGAGCATTGCATTGCTGAAATAAGGCTCCATTGTGAGGAATAAAAATAATAAAATTGATGGAAAGCAGAAATGTGATTGAAAATGACTTTTGGAGGCTAAAAAATCAATGGTACGGACTGGAAAACGGACAAAATCTGCTTAAATAAGCGAAATTCTACCTGCCAGATTCACTATCAGTGGCATGCTGGTCGTGCTACTCAGGATGGCGGCACGCTAGTTGTGCCACTGTAGCAGCGGCATGAAAACTGTGCTGCCGCCTCACTATGCCGCTCGGACTGGCGGCACGCTGGTCATGCTGCCCTGCCATCTTGTGCCTCCTTCTGCCATTTGTCCTCCAACAATTTTTACCACGATTTCTCAAAATTTCAGGCTTAAAATAATTCATTTTTCTCAAAATTGGAGCAGAAATGAGAGAAAAATGTAAGGGATAGCCTAATGGAATCCTATTCAGTTGAATATTTATATCTATACCATGCACCCATCTCATTCAACACATGCATAAGTCATACATATCATACATCCAAGATGTCACATAAACATAAATAATGCATATATCCAAAATATCATGCATACATCCCAAGAGTGCATCATTCTCAGTACATGTATACATGAAAAGGCAAAAGCTGATAAAACAAGTCGCTAACGACCACGCCTGGGTCTGCGGCGTCCTCGCCTGGACATCTCATCCTCGTGACTATCCTCCAACAAATTCTTGTCATGTAGAAAGGAGCTCAAAGCAAATGCATATCGGCCCAAGAGATCGTAGTGATAGCGAATGAACTCCATGGGAACCTGGAGAAGAAAGGAAAATATATGAGAATCATTACAAGACAGAGAAAGGGCTAAAATTACCAGCTATGCAAAAAATTTTTACCTCTGTAACAGTCTCAGGAATAATAGGGAAGAAGGTTGGTCGATTATCAGAAAGATGGTAATGTCGTGATTGGCCGTCACAAGAAACATAATCAAGATGAGCTGGCAAATAGATAAGACTAGCAGGCAAGGGAATCAGATCAGTCAGACCTCCCACTGAAGCATCTAGAGCTGGGGCTGGAGCTGAGCCATTGGCCCCTGAAGGACCAATCGTAGAAGGATCAGTTGTAAAACCTGAGGGGCCAGCCATAACAGCTGAAGGTCCAATCCTAGGACCCATGTTGCCAACTGGAATAGTATTGCCAGCCCATGGAGAGATTAAACTCCCAGCTCTAGAGGAAGGACCTCGGGAAGTCACTGAGCTAGATCCTCGATGTGATGGTCCCTGCAATCTATCCAAGGGCGGTGAGCTTCGTATCAAGGATGCCTCACAGAACTCATCATAATCCATGTCAGGTAATAGGTAATCCAGATAGAAAACTCTAGCAACCCAACCATCCTCTCCCAAGAAAGCTAGCCCAAACCTCATGTTTATTGAAGGGGGCTGTGGCACAACTCTCTCTCCTCCTGTAACCTGTGCCCTCACTCTCTCTCCCAAGTAGAACATCCTTAAAGACTCACAACGGAGCAAGAGTCGACAAGAGGACAAGTCCATGCTAGGCCTGATCTGATCAGGAATCCACTCTGCGAACCTAGTAAATGGCAACCATCTCACCTGCAAATGGATTGTAATATAAGCAGTAGAAGATAAATAGTAAGATTCAGGTTAAGATCAACAAAGGAATACCTGATCTATGGTCAAAGTAGCAAAGATCTATCTGTAATGATCAAATGACAGCCCCATAAAGGAATTTCTATTGGACACCCTCTAAATATGTTCGTAGGGGGGTCAATCGCAGTAGGCTCTTTCAATGGTGGAGCCAGCATCGAAAAGTGCTCATAAGCCCAACACTACAAGAAACAAAATTTTATCAGTCACTAGGCAGAGATCAGATAATAGAATACTAGAGTATAATACTCACCTTGAGCATAATGGAGGTACCACTATGGCCGCAAAGTGTACCACGAGAAATGCTACATAGCTCCTGGTACATAGCACAAAGGGCTGCACCTCCCCAGTCAAACTCGCTGATCTCATCCAGATTCTCCAATGATCGCAGGACATTCAAATTAATGTTGTCCTTGTTATTATGCAGAAAGGTACAGCTCAAGATAATCAAGGCGCAAAGTCTAGCGCCCTGATTAACACCATACTGACCTAGAGTCTGACCCATGGTCATCAGGGCCTGATGAAGCCAGGAACGTGGGACATTAAGGTTCCTACGAGGGGGATCAGCCCCAATTAGAGTAGTCATCTCTATAAAAGAGCACTTGAGAGGATGAGATCTGAAATGCATACTAGTAAGCATGCTCCACTTGAGGGGAGTGACTGTCATCTCACCACAGGAAAGGTGGAATCTGTTAGTAGTATCCCACCAGCGCTCTGCCAGTGCTCGGACCACAATGGTGTTAACCGGTTGCTTGATGTCTAGCTCTAGCCACCCGAGCAAGCCAGATAGCTTGAGGCACAGACGGATAGCCTCTTGATTACTCAGATAAAGGCGGACTAGTTCCATGACACTATGGCCACCTCTAGGCCTTAATTGTACTCTCTGTAATTTTTGTAAAAAAACATTATTTAATTTATTAATAATTATCGAAATTCTTACTAACTATACAGGGAAAGGAAAACATACCTAAAGGGATCTCGTGTAGCTGACATGGCGATCTGGCTCTTTTAGCAATGTCTCTAGGTTCTGAGCACCCATTGCTAGCTGATTGAAGGCTTTCATATTGAGAGAGTAAAAAAGAGAGAAAGAAAAATATTTAGGGAGAAAAGTGAAAACTAGAGAGAGAGAGAGAAGAGAGGGAGTGAAAATGAGTTTACGAAGAATGTGAAGGAATGAAGGTTTATATAGGAGCAGACGTGGGCCCCCCCCCTCATAACATCTTTTAACTTTTTTGATTCGCAGGTTCAGTTCATGTGGTTTCGCCATAAAAGGCTCATTTTAAATCGAAATCCAATTCAGTCTGAAGTAATGAATTCACATGATTTTTATCCATCTCCTGAAACAAATGGGGTCTTGATTGGAGTTTAGAATCTCCTGGAATTATAGAAAAACTAAAAATTCAAAAATAGCTTGAAAATTGGAAATTAGTCCAAATAGAGTCAAAATAGCTAGAAATCAAACATGAAGCTCTTGCATAACTCCCATTACTAAAAGGGATGTTTAGATTGCTCAGAATAATATCCTAGGCCTTCCAGTTCACACTGATCAGATTTGGCCTCTGTCTATCCAAATCATATAAGGGGGGCAGTTGTGAACCCTCAAAATTACACCTCCAGTCGACCATCTTTCAGTTACGAATCCACAAGATCAAATCAAGTTAGAATTAGAACTAAAATAGATCTGAAAAGGATGAAAAAGCAGGAAACAGTCGAACCAGCAAGCTAGAGTGTAGGAGGCACGTCGCCACTTTGAGCGGCATGCCCTCCGTGCTGCCGTATGGCCAGCACGCCTGCCATGCTGCTGTATATGCAGTACGCCTGCCATGCCACTGTATGGCTAGCACTCCTGACATGCCGCCTATGGGCAGCATGCCTGACGTGCCGCCCAGATGCTCGGCATGTCACCCGTGCCGCCGGCGACATGCTGACACCACCGTCCATACCATCGGCGCCCTCCTCAGCAGCTCTATAAATAAGGCCTCATTCAGGTTCATTTGACACACATTCCAAGGCAAAAATTCTTTGTTATACTAATATACTTGTTGCTTTTAGATTCAGATTCTAAGTCTTTTGAATTCAAGGTGATGTTGAGATCCGGAGCAAGGCACGTTCCATTCATTCAAAAACTAAGGAAAGCAATGGTATAATCTCTTTTTCCATTCTCAAAATTCTAAATTCATATTTGTCAAACAATACCACTACAATATCGAGGTGAATGTCACCCATCGAGATTTGGAAACCACCAAAAAAGGGCCAAAAGAATCCTTCACTGCATTCCTTATAAGGTGGAGGACAAAAGCTGCACAAATGATGAACCCTCCATCTGAAGTAGAGCAAATTGACATCATCATCAAAAACCTCCTCCCCTAATATCAGGCTCATCTGCAAACTCAATACCTCCCTAGTTTCAAAGCTCTCATTGCCACCACCACCAAGATTGAGGATTTGATTCAATTAGGTCGAATTAAGGATGAATCCTCTAGGTATCATAAGAATGCTAACTAAACCACCAATACCACCCAAAGAGAGGGGGAGGTAAATGTTGTGTCCTATCACCAGCCGATGAAGATAGAAACAAGGAGGACTTTCTCTAAGCTAGGCATACCCTTTAGCGTCATTTACAAGAAAGCCTTAGAGGCTAATCTGGTTAAGCCTTTTAGACCCATGACCTCCTCCAAACCCCTTGCCCAAGGGTTATAATGCTAATGAGCACTGCGACTATCATCAAGGGCCGGGGCACAAAATTGATGCATGCAAGGCTCTAAAACATAAAATTCAAGACATCATTGATAACAGAGACATCATTGCTCCCAGACCCAAAGTCTAGCACCATCATCAATCTTTTTCTAAACCATCGAGTTCACTCAACTATCTCTAGCCTCACCCAATAACTGGTATTTTAAGAAGAGTGCCACCGCTGCTGTGCCCCTATCCAAGTCTTTCGAGCCTATGTTTAAGTCATTTGAGTCCATGTCTAGGTCACTTGAGTCAGAGTCTTTTGAGTCTGTTTCTATTAAATCTTTCTTTGAATATGAGTCTTTAAGATCTTACCCTTCTAAGTCTATATTTTACCTCCAAGGCTTATTCTTTAATGTACTCATAATGGGACTTTTATTAGTAATAAAATTTTGAGCTTTCTTATTTGCTTTAATTTCTTTCTAATTCATCTTTAAATGGGACATCTTAAAAAAAGAACAAAAAAATGAAAAATACAAAAAAAAAATGAAAAAGGCAAAAGGATCAACTAATTATGGCACAGAGGAAAAAATCTCATACATTGCATTTGCATGACAGTAGTGAAAAAGATCATGAGCTATTCTGCACAAGATAAGGACATGATAGGGATGATCCAAGCATCGTTGTTCACAAGATTCTGACCAACCTATCAAGGAGAAGTTATTGAATGAAGATAGAATAGATCAAAAGGTATCATGACTAGCTGAATGTTATCAAGGAAAAGATTCAAGATTATTAACGAAGGCTAGCCAAGCACTTCAACTAAAAGGTGAGAGACAAAGGTTCACAAGAAGGAAATCCAGTTCTGGGAGAAATTCGAGCCTATATTCATGATCCAAGAGGAAGTTTAAACTAAATTGGATTGGACAGTATAAGAAGATCTTATCCAATGGAGGCAACATCTTCACGGACATGGACTGAAATGAATTCTCCCATCCTCTCAACCTAGACTAGCTAAAATGATATATCATCCAAAGATGACATATGCATTTCATTTTCTATTTTTTATGCATATGTAATTAAAACTACGTAGACCTGATTCTCCCTGAAAAATGAGAAAAATTAATGATAGGAAAGTGATGTAAGGGATACATTAGCAGCCTAACTCAGGTGCATCCAAATCATAATACAAAATATTTTGTTGCATTGCATTCTCATTCTCTTTGTGCCTAGTACATCATTCACTTAATTCTTTTGCCTAAACAAAAAAAAGAAAAAGAAAAAGAAGAATGCTCACTAAGCTAAAAACTTGAAAGAGCCGCTTAGGCAAAAATTAGAGCAAAAATAAAAGATGTCTCATTTAATGATGATCAAATCTTGCAAAATACAAACCTATCATAAAGGATCGCCCTTTCAATGTCATCTATAGCTTATCCTATTTTGTGTAGTCCTATCAACCTATAATTATTTAAAAAAAAGGGGTCATGTCTGAAGTCATGGCCTAGCCAGTCTTCCTCTGCCTCCTAAGATGCAAATCTCTCGTGTCCTCGTCAGAGTCAAAGTTTGTCACAATATCCTTTTTTTAAGTCACTACTACAACCTGTGGTATCGCACTTCCAGTAGATCCCCGAGTCTCCTTCAAAGAACGAGTCACCCCTTTTGTTTAAGCCGCAATCCTCTTGCTACCAATGGCTCCCCATACAGTCTCTCCTTCCTCAGCTGCTTCATCCTCTATTCCTCTCAACAGGGCAGCCTGGTACTCTTTCTCATTTGGCCAAACCACTTTTATCAATTACTTGGCATACCTTTATGAGGCCCCAAGTGAAATCCCAAAATAAATAGCATGATAGCTGTTCAACTAGCCATCGCTTGATAGCTCTGGCAATGGGAGCCATCATCTGCACAAACTCCAAGAAAGAAAAACTAAGGGCACATCCTGAGTCTACCTCATCTGTCTCAAGACCCTCATCTCTTAGTGGAAAGTCATTCAAACTAGGTCAGGCAAACCACTCAACACCCATGTCCCCCAATCATGAGAGATGTAATCCTTTACTATTAGTAGTGCTAAAAATGTCCTTTGGGGGCAAGCTACAAGCAATCATCTTATATGATCTTTGACTGAGTCTCAATAAGGCATGTGTAGACTGAAAAGCAAGGGACACCACCTGAAAATGATCCATCAGCCACTCAAGATAGCCCAAAACCTAAAACAAATACCCACAAAACACCCCCAACAAAAAGGGTAAGAGTAGATAAAATTTTCTCACTTGGTGAATAACTGGCAAGATAAAATCTCTCATCAATGTCTCCGCTAGCATGGCCCTAGAAAACTAAGGCCCTCATCTTGAGTCTCTGCCCACTCATATCTCCTTGGTCACTAGGATCATGGAACTTCTTAATCACAACCATCAAATTCATTTAACCACCATCTGACCTACAACATCTTAAGGCAAGTCCAAAAACTCCTAAAAAATATAGAAAATGACAAACTCCTTGAGAGAATGGATAACTCCTTCTCAACAACACCAAAATAAAAATCCCAGGCCACCAAATCCAAAAAAATCAAGCCCTCAGAAAAATCTCAATCCACTCAAACCCCTTATAGTGCTAGCATGGCAACTATTCCATACCAACCCAAGTTGAATTCCTTAGTTTTGTCGAGTTTCTTAGTTCACGAATACATGTCTCCATCCTCATGCATCCATACAATCATCCATTATAGGCATCATTACAAATCATGCATGGCATAGAAGTCAAATAAAAAGTCTATGAATTCTGAAATATGCATGCATCATCTGTTCACCAGCATCTATGCAATCATCTGCAATGATGCACCATCATGCATAAGATGAGCCAATAGCCTCACTAGCCTCTCCTAAAGCTAACCAGTACTTCCTCAAAGCTTACTGATACCTTTTAAAGCTGACCAATGCCTCTTTAAAGCTAAATGACACCTTTCCAAATACTAATCAATGAAGTGTGACTTCCAGAGTCCCTTTACTCCCAACAAAGTTCCTTTGAGCCTTCTAAAAGGCCTAACCCCTTACATTCAAAAGTCTAAGTTTCTTTGGCACAACCAAAATCTTATCAGAATCTATCAAGCCAACTCACCATAGGTCGAGGCTCTTCCTCTAATAAAATCTTGTTAGAATCTCGCGAGCTGACTTGCCATAGGTGGAGGCTTTCTTTTCACTAAATTGTCTTGTCCAAAATCATCTTTACCTCTAGCATTAAGGCCAAACAGATAGCCTTGATTGAGATTTACCCAAATCATCTTTACCTCTAACATTAAGGCCAAACAGATAGCCTTAATTAAGATTTACCCAAAATCATCTTTACCTCTAGTATTAAGGCCAAACAGATAGCCTTGATTGAGATTCACCAAATCTTCTTTATCTTCAACATTAAGGCCGAATAGCTAGCCTTGATTAAAATTCACCAAACCATTTTTACCTCCAACATTAATGCCGGATAGATAGCCTTGATTGAAATTCACCAAACCTTCTTTATCTCCAACATTAAGGCCAAACAGATAGCCTTGATCGAAATTCACCAAACCTGCTTTATCTCTAACATTAAGGCCAAACATATAGCTTTGATTGAAATTCAACAAACCTTTTTTATCTCTAACATTAAGGCCAAACAGATAGCCTTGATTGAAATTCACCAAACCTTATTATCTCCAATATTAAGGCCGAACAGATAGTCTTGATTGAAATTCAACAAATCTTCTTTACCTCCAACATTAAGGCCGGACAGATAGCCTTGATTGAGATTTGCCTCAAACATTCTTCATCTCTAACATTAAGGCCGAACAGATAGCCTTGATTGAAATTCACCAAATCTTCTTTATCTCCAACATTAAGGCCAAACATATAGCCTTGATTGAAGTTCACCAAACCTTCTTTATCTCCAATAATAAGGCCGGATAGATAGCCTTGATTGAGATTTGCCTCAAACATTGATCATCTCCAATATTAAGGTCGAACAGATAGGCCTGATTGAAATTCACCAAACCTTCTTTATCTCCAACATTAAGACTAGATAGATAGCCTTGATTAAAATTTACCAAATCTTCTTTATCTTTTAACATTAGGGCCAAACAAATAGCCTTAATTGAAATTTACCAAGACCATTCTTGCATCCAACATCAAGGCTGGATCGATAGCCATTGATAAAACCTCATTTATCCTAGAGGTCTTCCTCCTAAACGACCTGATTAGGACACACAAGCCCAGAGTCTGACATGGCACCTCTTCCCAATGTTCACTATCATCAAAATCACCTTTTGTTCAAAGCCAATTCCGATTAGGGGCAACTGTGAACCCTCAATTTTACACCCTCATCATCCAACCACAGCCTTAGCACTTGTTAAGTTTAACGCATTACGCAGAGCCATTACAGTGGTCCTGCTAACCGATTAGTGGGCGGGGGTTTGGGGATAGCGCCCCTGAAAGAAAATTTTTTAGCCTTTTATTACATTGCCACTAGACATCCAAAATTCTCGAATTTCATACCAACAACCAATCTCTAAAAAAAAAGAAAAAAAAGGGAGAAATCTTGAAAAATGTGCCAGTGCCATGTGGCATGCCGCAAAGCAGGCGTGCGGCATTACGTAAGAACTGTGTGGCATCGCAAAAACCTAACGCGGCATCGTACAGGCCTGGTGCGGCACTACACCAGGTTCTGCAGCCTTCTGACCCCTAGTGGGCTCCACCTGCGCAGAAAATGACTTTTTTACCCCTTTCAGTCTAATTTTTAGTCATTTCTAGCCCTACCCCTCATGGTCTTTTCACATTTTCACTACCTAAACTACCCTCACCTCCCTTTTCCTATAAATACCCTTGTTCATTCTTCATTCCAATACACCTCTTGAATTTGAGTAGATTGTTATCCTCAAATTCCTCTCTTTTTCTCCCTCTAATCACTCTCTAATTAATTAATTAATCTTTTTAATTAATTAATTACCTCACCATAACCAAGTTAATTAATCTTTTTAAAGTTAATTAATCTTTTTAATTAACTAAAACTCTTTTTTAATTAATCACTCAATTAATTAATTAATTAATCTTTTTAATTAATTAATCCATTCATCCTTTTCATTATATTAATTAGTTAATTAATCATCTTAGTTAATTAATTAATCTTCCAATCCATCCAATCACCTGGTCCTGATAAAATAGAACTTCGGTCCAGTAAAACCCTTCGCCATCAAAAGTAAAGTTATCAGCCTTTTTCCCTCACTCTCAAAACATCCAAACCAAAATCAATCTGATCAACTCCTAAACTCCTCCACTTAATCGTGGAATGAACTACGTGGGTTTTGATCCCTATTCAATGGAGTATGTAGGCACGTTTGGAATCTAAATCCAAATCTCTATCAATCTTTTTTCTCTTTTTAATTTGTGGATATTTTATTTTCTCCTTGCACTCATGTCATATTCTTGCATCTTATTTACAATTATCATCTTATAATATTTGTCATTCATGAAATCAATTTTTCAAAGTCAAATTAAACTTAAGAGCCAAATTTTGATTATTTAAAACCAAAAGCCTAGCCCCGAGCTCAACTTGGTTTGAGGCTAGTGATTTTATCCATGGGCAAATTAATTAAAAAATTAATGAATTGGAGTCAACCGAGTTTTTTCTTAATTTTTCCATTTAAAAATAAATTAGGGTGACGACTCCCAAAAAGCATTTTCGAAAACAACTAATCCGAACCCGAGGGTTCCATTATAAGTCTAAACCCGAATGAGCATCCTAGTTCTCTCTAGCAGACTGGGCCAGTGTTCGGGTGAGATCTCACAACATTGTGCTATAAATTTATATTTGTTATGTTCATTTGTAAAATCTATTGAGTTCAATTTCAATTTTTGTGTTAGCTTTCTTATGAGTCTTGAGAGATGTTAAAACCTTCAAACCTTCTTGTAATTCTTTGTGTGTTGGACAAAATTTTGGAAATTTTTTGTGAGAGCAAAATCTTGAAAATTTATTATTAGGCAAAATTCGGAAAACTTATTGTAAGGGTGAAATCCCATATCAACTAGTATATTGTAAGCATTGAGCACAATTTAAAAAACTAGTGGAGCCCTAAGTCATAGACTTTGGAGAAGTGGATGTAGGAGAAGAGTTTGCTCTGAACCATTATACAAATTGGCTCAATTTTCTTATTTCTTATCTCTTTCAATTTATATATTGCTGCATTTGTTAGAAAATATCATTCAGCATGACAGATTGAATTAAAAGTTCAAATTCTTATTAACGCATATGTATAATAATAATTTACTAATAATATATATGTTTTCATATTTGTTATATTATTATTGATATTATTGCTAAATGCTAATGATAATATCAAGTTAATGTATTTAGTTTATTTCATTTTATAAATAAATATAATAAATATAATGGTTTCAAAAAAAAAAATTGTATCAATTTTTATATTCACTTTTGATGCAATGCTTGTTTCTTATCCATGTCACGACCTAATTTCTAGGCTGTGACGGTTCTAGAACTTAGGGAGATATAAGGTCACCTAAACCATATAACTCTATTGATCTTATCATTATTTAGCATATTCTTTATTTTCTTATACCAGGATCCAAAACCAATTACTCTTTACCATTTCCATTATTACTTTATCCATTCACTTGTAGCTAATATACTTTAATGCCATTTCCTAACCTTTGATTGGAGCATCATGCTTAAAAATTATTAAATATTGTTCATACATTTCTTACTTACTATCATAAATATGTATATATAACAACTACTATTATTCATTTACGATACTCTCCAATACAATATATTTTAGTACTAAGCCTTTAAATACCATGTAGCTCTAGATTAGTTATCCTTAAAGTAATATAAGCAAAACTCAAAACATGGCAATTTAGCATAGCAACTCCCAAGTGAAGAAGCATAGCTCAAAATTTACCTTGGTAATGAGTCATCCTGACCTGAAAAATTTTAAACAACTATGAAATGAGACAAGCTCAGTGACTACATAATAATTTAACATAATATGAAGGTAATATAAGATGTTATCACTTAGATAGGCTTAAGATGGCATGGAGTGATATTAATCAAAATTGGTCATTTTAAATTTTAGAATATATTTTAGTAGAAATAATAATGTCTTGGAAGTGAAAAGCTTAATACATATGAATATTAAAGAGTAGCAGCATAAGTCTTGCTCATTCACATATATCATACTATGCAAGATTGATCGGGCCTTGTGGTTAGGCGTTCCCCTCCTAACAGAGATTGGGTATTCTCACCTTATCCACTGGCTTATGGCAAGTGCATAAGATCTAATGTATTTCATCACACTAGAGAAGATTTCTGCTTAATCATGGTTATCAATGGAAGGCATATACAAGGTCTATATTATGAAATCAATGGAAAATAGTTTGGTATTTCAATCATTTTCATTATTGAGCACAATATAGAAATAAGGTAGGAGGCTTATAATGGTTAAATATCTTATAGGAAGGATATGAAATTCTAAAGGTTCAACAATCAATAGGAAAACACATTTTCAATGTCACTTCAAGGTACATATCAAAGGATGGTAATTCAAGCAATGGTTTGCAAACAATATGGCACCTTGAACTCCTTTGCTCTTATTAGTATTCATTCTTGATTAATTTAATATCCTTCACGGTATTGAGCAATTTCCTTACCCTTGCCTTTAGGTTCTACACCCATACTTTTTTAATTACATATCAATTAGTAACTAATGATGTTACCAATTATAACTTGTCTATCTTATACTTGTTTTATTATCATTTCAACTCACAATGGAAGTATACCAATAATGTTATATCTATACTTATATTTATTCTTATTTCCAAGCTAAATTCCTTATTCAATTCCATGAATTCAAGTTTAAATCTCAAAATCCCTAAATTGGCCCATAAACCCTAGAATTTTTGAAAAACTATCAATTTCCCTTTCAAACCTCAAATCAACCATAGATTCATCAAATTAACACCTAGGCAATCAATTCCCACTAATTAGTTTGAATTAATTCACTCTTATTCATAAGAACCCCAATTTGTCCCGCTTAGGTCAAATTTGGAGAAAACTTCCAATTTCTCGTCAAATCTTTAAATTAGTTATAAAAATATGAAATTAACATAACATAAAACCTATTTGATCATTTAATTATTAATATCTAGTATTAGAATACCAAGTTCCCTTTTAATCTAAATTTATACTATTAAGACTTTCAAGTTTCAAACTAAGTTTCCCAAAATTCATTTGGACACCTTCACATTAATCTTCTAATTTTCTAATCCAGTCTCCTTATTTCAACTAAGAACATCAAAACTACATCTTGTATAAATACCCTTATATGTACAAAATTTATATATATAGTATAGAAGAAATTTTATGCCACTAAAATGCTAAAATCATACTTAAAACATCAAGAGGAAAGAATAAACATGATTTCTCATCTTGGGAAATTTTGTTTTGCTAAGGCTCTTGTTGATGTTGGTGTAGAGATAATTTTCTTTAGGTAATGTGAAGGTTTTTTGGTATCAAGATTTGTAAATGATTGTGAACCCTCAAATTTGCACCTTCTGATCTGACTGCAGCTTGACACCTATTGAATAGGGCGCTACGCATACGGGGGTCTCGAACCCACAAAATCAAGCAGAGCTCGAATCAGAGCTGAAACGAGCCCGAAATGAACAGAAACAGATTGAGCCGCGCAAGTGGCGCTGGGAGGCACACATCCCGTGCAGCCCAGGAGGCAGCACGCATTCTGTGCCGCCGAGAAATGACCATGCCGCCGGTGCGGCATGGAAATCATGCCGCCGGCATGGCGGCACGCCAGACGTGCTGCCCAGATAGCTGGCGTGTCATCTGTGCCGCGCCTGCCGCCGATGCCGCCGTCCGTACCGCCGGCACCTCCTCTGTCAGCTCTATAAATAGTAGCCTCCTCCAGCCTCATTTGGGACGACTTCACAACTTCTAACACATTCCAATACATTTCAAGCTCATTTGAGGCATTCCAATGCATTTCAAAGCAATCTAGATTCCAAGTTTCTTTTGAAATCAAAGTGGAGTTGAGATCCGGAGTCAAACTAATTCCATTCGTTCGAAAGCCGAGAAAAGCAAAGGTATAATCCCCTTCTTATTTTAAAATTCTAAATTCAGATCTAGAATTCTCTTTAGGTCTAAAACTGAAAAGATCTAAAACTTATTAATTTAAGAATCAGAATTAAGTTAATAAGCAAATCAACACATTTCTAAAACCCCTCCTTCGCAAGAAGGGAGAACTGTGTGGAGTTTGATTCCTATTCAATAGGATACGCAGGCTGCCATTTTGAATAGCATCAACTCCAAAATCTTTTTATCAATATTGTTTTCTTTTTTGCTTTGATTTTATTTGCATTGATCCTTTATTTTGTGATTTTATTTTCAATTTATTTTAGGGAATGTGTGCTTTCCCTAGTACCCATAAGGGCTAGAGTAAAGATCCCCTTTTATTCCATTGGTTTTGATGTTGTAATAATTAAGTAGGATTTATCTGGCCTATTTATTTATTATTGTCATTCCATCACATCATATATATATATATATATATATATATATATATATATATATATATATATATATATATATGTTCATTCATCATTATATTTTTGTTCATGCATACACAAAAATTCAATTTTAAGAGTTATTTTGCATTTCAAGCCAAACTAAAGAAAATAACATTGTCTTAACTGTGTAATTACCAAAACCTGATCCCTGAGCTCTCCTTGGTTACTCGTGGATTGGTGCACTTTTTCATTGGGATAAAATCAAATTTTGGAGTCAATCGTGTTGGGTTTTCTTTAATTTTCCCAACTAAAATAAGTAAATTAAAGTGGCGACTCACTTTTCAACTGTCAAAATACACAAATCAATTTTTTGAACTCTCAGCGAGTTTCAATCGTGGAGTTTCTCCCGAAGAGCATTTCGATCCCTTGGCGGACAGGACCGGTGCTCGGGCGAGGCCTCACAATGATGTACATAAAATGAATATATATGTATATATATATATGATGGGTTGGATGGAGAGGATTTAATTAAGCTTAATCTAATGGCTAAGATTTGATCTTAATGGATGGCTATGATCTACTTTATTTGGATGGCCAAGATTTCATCAAACTAAGAGATGTTCATCATAAGACTTTGAGATACCAAAATGATGCATCTAGTCACTTTTGTAGGAAAATTAAAAGTTCAACTTGGTTAAAGATTTAATTTGGTGGCTACAAGTCAAATTTGGTGGCTCTATCTCTAATATCCAATTTTTTTGTTTTGGGCTAACTATTCTAACCAACAAGCTTGATGTTACTTCAATTATGGGCCCATGGGCTAGTCTATTATTGTTGGGCTTGGGCCTTTGATATCTAAAAGCCCATTAACAAACTTAGAAATTTTCTTTTTAATTTTCTCTCTTTCCTTTCACTTTGACTTTCCAATTTCTATTATCTGACTTCTTTATATACCCCATAAATTATCATATGAATTATATTTAATTCATTAGAACACAATTAATCATAATTATATCATAAATTAGGCAAACATTACCCATTGAGTCATAAGATTCCTGACTCTTTTTTATTTCCATATTATGCTAATATTTAAAGACATTATCCTATAGTATCATTAGGGGTAAAATGAGCTATGAAATCTTTGGATATTACAGTCCAATAATCTGATTATCGTGAATAAAAAATTGATATTTAGTATAGATTTGGGAGTGGAATATTAAAAGCTAGTCTATAACATAATTGAATAACTTATTTCTATATTAAGAGATCAATATTTTTATAATTAACTAATGTAGCATTTTCTACACGTATTTATAGCTTACTTATATGAAATTTAAGAAGAAAAAAAAAATAAGTAGTAGTTAGTACAATATTGAATAACAAAGATAACAAAAATTATACCATTGATATGAAATTTAAGAAGTAAATTATTAGTGGCTCAAGACACTTAATCTATAATAATTATTTTTAAAAAGTTGTCTATTAAAATTAATTAGAGTTATATTTATATTTTTAATAAAATTAAATTACTCTTATACGATCCTTATCACCATACTATTCTTGTGATGGAATTGATGTATAGTATAATTAGACTTGTTGTTTTTTTCTTTTCTCTAAGAAATAATAATTTATTAATAGGACACTATACTTAGGCCATTTTGGTGGAGGTGAGTCCAAAACAATCAAGAAGAAGGCCCAAATGTGCATGAAGCCCAATATTCCTAAGTTGAAGACAAAGCCCAAGTAATTGATTAGAGGTCAAGTAAATCTAACATGGTCTCAGAGCCCATAGTGCCTTAACAGGCCAAGAAGATCCTAGAGGCCTATATGGAGATGCAAGCCCAAGTGAAAAAAAAAAAAAAAAAAAAAAAAGATGAAGGCCATGGACTAAAGAAGTTGGAGAAAGTTGGAATAAGACTGGAGAGCAGCCTTTTGAGCCAATAGAGCCAAAACTAGAGACCAACCCTTTGAGTCAAGAAAGAAGAAAATTAAAAAGATTGGAGATTAATCCTCTTAACTCCAATAGAGCTAAGATTGAATGCCAACTCTTTGAGTCTAAGAAAGCAAGTGACCACTAAGCCTTTAAGAACCATACCAAAGCCTAGTTGTTACAAGCCCACTTCAGAAAGAAAAAACTACCCACAAAAGGGGTTGGAATAATATGCTTAAAGATCAAATATTTGATCCCAAAGCCATCTAAACTGGTAAAATTATCAAAGCAACCCTAGTCATCCCCTTTTCTAGAGATTTCCTTTGCACCAGTGAACAATTACTCCATCACCAACAGCCAAGCTAAAGGGAGGATCATCAAGAAAATCAAGTCGATACAAGAGCTACCGAAAAGATTATGCATTGAACAAGGTTGAAAATATCCCATTGGTGAACAAACACCAAGAAAATGGCCAAAAAAGGCCTAGATCCGATAGCGCTGGTTTGAATCTCGATCGCCGGCTCCATGACTCGCCAAAGCTTCTCACCTCAAATAACTACTGTAAAACACTATTGCTGGCTACCAAATCATCCCCTACACCTCTTACAGAGGTTGCCCTGAGACTATCCTTCGGACTTCCAAAGAAATAGAGGAACCAATCGATCACAACTCTAGTATATTAGACTTATTGGTATGTAGGTGGGCCCCACATTTCAATTTATGCATAGAATTACATAACATACTAATTAGACATTTGAAAAAATTTAATATTATTATTTTTTTTAATTTTAGACTTGAATCCTAAGCATGTATAAGTATGAAAAATTTTTACTTATATTAAATGCATATTCTTATCTCACGTATCCAAATCAATTGGTGAAGAGATGTATAATCAATATGACTTTTAGGTTTTTTTAGTAAAAAAAAAGATATATTTTATTATTTTATTCATTATTGTGTTATTTTATGGATGCATACAGGTAGACTCAAAGTGTAGCGCATTAAGATTAGTGATAAAAAATATTTCTTTGTCTACAATTAGGTAACTAATAGGAATATTGTGGAAGAGAGAGAATTTAATTAAAAATTAAAATGTTAATAGAGAATCTCAAATAGTCATATTATAATGCATACTTCTAAATATATTTAGCGTTAAGTGTTATGTATATATTATAATTTATATGAATGATAGCTTCAAATTCAAATTCCTTCTCTGCAATGCACAGAAAAAAAAAAAAAAAATAGGGCTATTAGAATGAGCAAAACAATTAAAAGGAACCAGAAGGTACAAAAACATTAAGCAAGAAAACAAAGAAAATAAAATGAAGAAAAAAGTAAAGAATAGTATAAGGGTGAGGTGATGAGGGGGTCATCAGGTCCATTAATTTTTGTTTCAAAAAAAAAAAAATAATAATATACAGAGAGGTGTGGCAGGAAGCTAGCAGAGGCAAGGCAGAAGGTGGGGATTATATTATTGTCTAAGCAAATAAAAATAAATAAATAAATAAATGTTTATATTATAATTTTTCTGGGTTTGGGAATCGTTGAAAGACAGTGAAGAAAAGCCTGCAAGAGAATCCATGACCCAAACATGGAAAAGCTTAGGAACTGACTATATACAATAAGATTTACCGTCATTTTCTTTTCTTTTCTTTTCTTTCTTCTCTCTCTCTCTCTCTCCCCCCCACCCCACTCTCTTACTAATATCAAAGGAAATAAAAGAAACACTTTCCCTGCATTAACAAACACACCCTCTATCTGCCCAGCCGTACCAATACCCACTTTTTCCCTATTCGATCTCCACCCAATAACCTCACCCACTCATTTTTTACAAACAGATCTCTCATAGAAATTAAGGTTAAGGTTCCCATGTTGTGTTCCTAAGACTCAGATATGGTAGGTGGTGTTTGTATGGATTTCACACTTTGCATGGAACGTGGGGGCATTTATTAGTCTCTTAGATTTCCATCCACTCTAAAGGATCACTGCTCAAAGAAGAGAGAGAGAGAGAGTGTGTTCGTTTCTTTATGTTGATGGAGTACTGTTGGAAGAGAAAAGTTTCAGTTAGCACCTTCAAAACCAGACAGGCCCTTCCATTCTACTGTTTCTTTTTCTTCTTCTTCTTCTTCTCATTTTGTTCACTCTTCAGTATCATCACATCTTCTACAGCTACATGTCTAGGTAATTATTAATTAATCAGCCCGCTTATTCTAATTCTTATTCTAATGATTTCTCTTCCTTACTATCCTTTTTCACTTGATTTTAGGTCACATTAAATTAACCATTATATATCAATTTTAACTTTTTTTTTTTTAATTTTTGATTTTTTTTAAAAATTCCATCTTAATATTTGCAATAAATGCATTATCTTAGTTCAATTGTTTCTGGATAATTATTGGAATGGATTTTTTTTTTCAAATGCAGGCATCAGGTGTCCATTCTCTAGTAAGGCTGAGTTCTATTTTCAGGTGAGCCTACACTCTACTGCTACCATTATCACTGCCGCTACTACCCCTTTTCTTCTTTATATATATATATATATATATATATATATATATATATATATATATATATATATATATATTGTTTTGGTATTCAATTTTACAAGGTATACATTTTATTATACTCATAAAAAAAATGCTAATAATGCTTGTCAACTATTATGTTACATTAGTTATATTAATAGTTAATATACTAATTAATTGCATTAATTAGTATATTAATTATTTCATTAGTTAAATTTTAATCTGAATTTAAACTCGTAATCTTGTAATTTTAAAGACAATTTTAATATCACCCAATTAAAATATATTGGTTATCATGTTAATTATATATATATATATATATATATATATATATATATATATATATATATTGGTTATCATGTTAATTATATATATATATATATATATATATATATATATATATATATATATATATATATATTATCGAATAAATGCTTCACTATTTAATTATTTAAATAATCCTCAGAATACCACTGGCTATTACTATTACACCATGCCTATGTATGATTGAAGTCAAAGTTTCAAGGGATCCATCATATTGGGTTTACAGTGTTCAAGATTTTTCCAATTTCTGATCACGAAAGAAACAATTTATACGGCTAAAATGCGCCAAAAGACAGCTGCAGAGTCTTGCCGCTGAATTCTAAGCCCTCTGATCCATCGAACCAACCACGATTATGCAGCCCGGGCCGGCTGTGGTCCTCTTTTAATGTTCAGATAAGTATGCGCAATACGCTACCCAGCGCATGTTAGCTACTTAATGATTCTTTCCTTTCTTTTGTCTTTTCATTCTGTGGAATCTTGGTAACTTGCGCTACCAGTGTTCGGCTGCTTAACCGCAACCATTATTGGTACACTAATCGCCCTAAACATATCTATTCTCATTCCGTGAACTATTACTTCATAGATATGTAAAACCTGATTCGTCCGAATAGAGAACTCGTTGCTGTCCTGAATTTGATAGGAATTCTTTGCTTCATATATGATAGTGAGTGTGGGAAGAAATTGGTCTCCCTGTCTTATCCTTGTTTCGATTCCACAAAATTAATATATATATATATATATATATATATATATATATATATATATATATATATATATATATATATATATATATTATTAAGTTTTAACAATAACAAAATTATAAAAATATAAATAGAGATTCTCGCACTCATCCCGAGAATTATTTAGCAGCCTCGCTTTTGCACCAATTGTTTATGAGACAGGAAAATGACAAAAATATGCTAGTTAGAAACTTTATTTATTCATATATGCAAATTTTAAATTTATTTATCTATATATGCTATTTTTTTGAATTTTCAGGGGGTGGAGACCACAAAACCGGAAGTCAAACTTTCGCTTTTATGCGCAGTACTGCGCGTCTACAGGTGTGCAGAAAACCGGATATTTGACATCCGATTTTTTGCACACGTGGCAAGAAACCGGATGTCAAACATCCGGTTTCTGTTTCCTTACCATAAATATTATACACTAATGTCATTTATTTGTTTAGTTTTTCCGAAATCCAAACAAAAATTTTAAAAAAATTATACACTAATGTGATTTAAATAAATATAAAACTAATTAAATTATTATTTCACTTATTTCTCAATAATTGTTATTTCATAATAACAAATTTTATATCACAAAAATCATCAAATCTATTAAAAATAAAAATTCATTCAAAATGATATACATATATTATTATTTATAAAATAAAATTATTTCACCTAAATATTTAGTTCACATATTTGTAATTTCAAATAATTATTAATTAACAAAATATTATTGATAAAAAATTTATCAATTAAATTTATAAATGACCACTTTTTATTATAAGAGATAAACTTATAATAAATATTTGCTTTAAAAAATTTATAAAAAATATTAAAAAAATTACTTACCATAAAAAATAATTCATTATAAATGATAAACTCATAATAAATATGCTTTAAAAAATTTATAATAAATTTAAAAAAAATTACTTACTATATTTACTTAAAAAACATATAATAAATATAAAAAAAATTACTTAATCCGGGTGGAATTTAGAAACCGGATGTTTAACATCCGGTTCTGTTGCCACGTGTGCAAAAAAATCAGATGTCAAACATCCGGTTTTCTACACAAAAGGGCCTGCAGATTTTAGGCCACAAAACTGGAAGTTTGACTTCCGGTTTTATGATCCCCACTCCAAAAGTGGCATATATGGGTAAATATTT
>CANTUT010000878.1:332500-350000 GCA_947687605.1 Reutealis trisperma
CTATGCAAATTTAAGTCACAACAAATTACATGAACAGTAAGTTTACTGATGATAATCTTGATAGATATTTGGTGTTGTTGGATGACAAAGACAAAGTAAAAGGAAAATTCTTCCTAAATATGTTTGGTTTGTTTGAGTCATTTGCATATGAAGTTACTATAGTGAAATATTCACACACTTGAAATATTTAACAAGATGAGCCAGAAAAGTAAAAGGTTGGGTTATAGGGAAAGAAATCTTTGTCAATTTAAGTGAATAGGGATTTTATGAACATAGTAATGGCTAGTAGTCATTTAAACAATTCCATTTAACATTGATATCCAAGTTTTATTTGAATCAATTATTGTTTCTGCATATGCAATTTCTTTAATTGGTTCACCATGCAAATCATGAATCCTAATCAAAGAAATTCATCCCTGCAAGTCTTAATTGATCCAAATTAAAACTTGAGTTAGCATTGAAACTGATTAATCCATCCATAGACCACTACTGCTATTCAAACCTCATTTCAACTGAGTTCACAAATATTTCTCTCCAATGAACACAACCCACCACTTTTATATCTAGTCTCTATAAATATTTCAATTGTGTGAGGAAACATGACTTAAAAACAATAGCTTATATACATCTAAAGTGCACCAACCTAGTATATTTAGGAAAATTTCCCTTTTACCCTATTTATGACATCCCACTTCATTATAAATACATCCATTTTGTTATCAATAAAATTATTGTTATTAGATGAACATAATAATAGCTAGATCCCATCGAGTACATCATACTATTGCTTGATGTGTATCCTATTGGGCACATATATACTATTGCTTGATGTGTAACTTATGGATTTAAATTAACATTTAAGATTATAATGCGTGATGCCCCAACTTTTGTTTGTTGTATATCTAGTTTAGGAAGTTGTAAAGCCTTGTTAATTATTATCTCTATTTGATCTATCAATGACATTGATATAGATAGACATAATAGTTAATAAGGATTTATATTTTCCTAAACCAGTTACACATCAAGCGATAGTTGGGGCATCACACAATATAATAATTAGGGCATCATGCAATATAATCTTGGATGTTCATCTAAATCCATTAGTTGCACATCAAGCAATAGTATGTGTGTACCTAATAGGACTCAACTATTTGTAATACTCTGCACTCCTATGTAATTTTACACAGCTTCTATACTTTTTGTACACTGTGTTTACATTAATTTTTTCGTGTGTCTATGTTAATCTTCACACCACAACTGTGTTAATTTACACTATTTGTGTTAATTGTGCACTGTATCTGATTCTTCAGTTAACTGTGCATAATATGATGATGGATGTGATTAATGTCTTATTAATGTTAAAATGATTATGATGGGTAATTATATTAGTTATTGTGAATAAATACGTGATTATGTGATTAAAGTGCTTAATTATGTGCAATTAAGATTATGTGAGTGATTAATTTGTGTATATGTGATTTATGGACCCCACCAGCATATGGTGGGTAGCTAACTATTTTAGGGAAAGCTTGGACAATTTTCCTACATGCATCCTTGCCTTGACATGTTAGGAATGTGGAAAGTGACCTATGATGCCCACTTTCCACTAACTCTCCATATGTACTATCAACCTAGAATGGGAATTGACTTAGTCTAAATTAATATTCAAAATTTTTTATTCAAAATACCATCACCATGTAAAAAGGCCATTCTAACTTAATTCTAGAACTTTTCTACTCATTTTATTAAGGTATTATTGTCTTTCACAAACTAAAACCCTAATCACTCTCCTACATTATATATGCATCTTTTTCTCCTCTCATCTTCTTCATTTTCTCGCAAATTAGTGTTGGAAATTTGTTCAAATAAAAATGATAATTTTTTTTATCAAAAGTTTTGTCCTTTCTAAATGTTGTGTCTTTTCAAAACATCATGTTCTTTCTAAAGGTTGTATCTTTTTAAAAGATTGTGTCTTTCCAAAAGATGTATCTTTTGTGGAAATAATTATAAATAGGTATTTGAACTTAAATTATAATAGAATTTTAATTTTTTTATTCTTTTCATTAATTCTCCAAGTGATTGAATTAAATATTCTCTAATTTCTATTAGAAATTCTTTATTGTTTGCTCAACAAAAATTTTCTAAACGCTTCTCATATCCACTAAAACTATTTGTATTAAACCCATAGCAATTTTGTTGAGAATATGGTACAAATATCATTTTAAGGAAAGTGAATTTATGCGTTTCAAGCCTAAATAAATTTTCTATATTATTGATCTTGTGTTTATTATTTATGGTTGGTTTTCATAGTGTGATTAATCCTCTTCATTGTTATATTTTTCTAATTATTAGAAGAACACAAAAGAAAACCACGTTCCCCTAGAATTCGACCAATATAAAGAAATTAGAGGAAGAGGAATTCCAAGGTAATTTTTTCATAAAATCTCCTCCTTTCATTGAGTAAATGTGAGTCTTGAGTTTTCTTCCTTTTATGTTGAGTCTATTCCTCTCTTTTTCTTTTCTAAGGTATTAGCTACCACTTCCCTCAAGGAAGAAAGGAGATTCAAGTTGAGCTCTTCACACAAACCCCTCCCTTTGATGTTTTAAGAATTTTTCCTAAGTCTCTCTTTGTATTTTTGAAGTTTTTTACCCTCCTTCCTCTCTTGTATATTTTAACCATCTTTGAGTTTGTGTGCCTTTTGTTGATTTGCTAAAGTTGAATGAGAAATTATATCTTTATATGCATGAACTTAACAAATCTTGTTTCAATTTGAGAATTGATTAATGAAATTGTGATTTTCCCTTAACAAATTTTGGCCAAAAGGGGGATTTGAGTTTCATGATTGCTAATTTATATTTATATTAGATGCTTAATTAAGTGTGTGAACATGTGAAGTGAATACCTTGAGCTTCAACTTAAGGACTGAAGGAGCAATTGAGGGTTTTCTCTCTTCGTAATTTTTTTTTTGTCAACATAGGTTTTCACTATAGCTTGGTGATTTGTTTCAATTGCTTAATAATTTATATTTATTAGTGCACCAATTGAATAATTGCATGCTTAATTTGGAATTTATGATGAAATTAAGATTTTTCCCAATTTTCCTAATTTTGTATACTTAGGGTTTTGGTATCCTTATGTGTTTAATTGTAATTGGATGTTCAATTAAGTTCTTATGTGTGTGAATTAGATGATTCAATATGCAATTAAAGAATTGATTGCATAATTGATTTTTTTTTTTGCCAAAAATAGCATTCAATCACCTAGGTATTGTGCATCCAAGGATGATTAATTTGAATTGAAAGGTTAAATGAACTTGTTTAAATGTTAATTTGATGATTTAAAAGCCAATTTGAAGTTTAATTGATGAATATGATGGTTTAATTTTATAGATTGAGGCTTAATTTGAGTAATGGCATATCTAATTTTGAGTTTGATACATGAAATTTAGATTCTTTGACCAAAGTGGTTCAACTAATAAACTAAGATAGGTAGTGATCTTTGAATAGAAAACCAAACATGTTGTGGAGGCCGCTACAATTGGAGATAGTGCAATATAGAGGTCTGAAGATGCTGGAGCTCCTACTACAACTATAGGGGGCGCTATACTGAGGGAATTTAGATTAACTCTTCAAGTTCAATTTCAATTACATGTTCCAATGAGCTCTTATGTACTTGAGTTGAATGATTTGATGCTCAATTGGAAGATTGATTGTATAACTAAGAGTTTTCTCCAAAGTGAGACTTAGGTCAGTTAGAGTTTCTTGAAAAGGACTTCCTTAAATTCAATTAATAGCATGGTTGGGATCAATTTTGTACATATGTATTAAATAATGTGTTAATCGATATAATCAGACTTGTACATGTATATAAATAATTAATATGGTGTTTGATTGTGCAAAACTTATGTATTATGTGAAAGTTGATTCCCTTAGGCCATTCATCCATGAGAGGGAGTGAGCCTTAGTGCTTCACAATTGATGATAAGTATGTGAATGAGTCAACGTTAATGGTATGACTTAATGTGATCATAGATTAGCTATTTACTTATGTAGCCTTGGATACTATACTATGGATAGACTAAGGACTAGGCTACAGTTAGGTTACTACTTGAGTATGATATTAAGCATAATGTGAATGGTATGATTGTATTGTAAAGGATAAGGGAAGAGGTGGTGCTTATGGAGGCAAAGAGCAACCCTACGTTATAAGAGCTAAGCTAAAGAGATGAGTATACTATATGCTAATGTCAATATAAGTGTCCATACTTGTGATATATGAAAGATCATATGAGACTATTGAAATCTTAGCAATTGTTTCCCATTGCATATTCATACCTAAAATGATATCTCTTTGCTATGCTAGGATTGCTATTAAAGGCCTTTGGCTTATTCCTAAACTACAATTCCCTAGTGAAACTATTATTATCTCAATTATTATTTGAAATATTGTTGAAACCTAAATTGGTTATTAAACCATATTCCTTTATATGCCATATTGCAATGAGATACTTTATATACATGTGAAATCCGTGTATATGTGAAATCCTTAAAAAGCAAAAACTCATGTATGATGTAGGTTATACATTAGACTTATGCACAAGGTAAAAATCCAGCAGATAAGGTAAGTGTATTCGGACCTTAGCTAGGAAGGGTTTAATTATTTTAGGTGTGAGACTTGATTAGTCTTATGCTTTAATATGTGAAAAGAGTAAGTAAGGCACTAGCCACTATTCTATTTACTATGAGGGAAGTATACCACTTCCAAACTTTAGTTTCTACTAAATTTCTATATGAGACATCTTATATCATAAGTGTATTCATTTTATACCTCACTTGTACTTGCATGCATATTATGTTAGTATATTGTGTTCTCACTAAGTTTATCTCACTCTTAGTTGTTTATACTTTTTAGGAGAACTAAAGGTCAAGAAACGTAATCTTCTCAAGTTCCATTTCATTGCTTAGGAGATTGCTCTATTCATGATGATAGATTTTTTTGATGATTTTGTGAACCCTAATTACTATTTAGATCTCTAGGAGTCATACTTATGTTATTTTAGATTTAGGAGATTATTATTAGCTTAAAGATACTTATAGGCTATAATAACTTAAATCTATTACTTTTAGCATGATTATTGTGATGAATAATTATGGCATGAGTGGTTTCAAAAAAAATTAAGGCATGAGTATTAACATGATATGAGACTTATGAAATTCCTAATGATTCTTGAAACAATGTTAAGTATGCATGACTAATGGTAATTGAATGTGTTATACGATAATGGGTTTGTGGGCTACAATCTTCGGAATGTTATGTGATAGTTTAGTATAATGCTAAAGGGTTATAAGGGTTCGGGTGACCTTATGTTTTCTCACACTGCAGGATCATTACATCTCTGAAAATAGGATGTGACACTATTATTATGTTCATCTAAGAACCCAACCCATTATGTACAGACCCAACAATCAAACACAAATATTCTCTTTTATAATATAAACAGAGATTCCTATATACCGTAAAAAATATCTAAAAATCAAAAACATAATTAAATTCATATATATGTAAAAACTAATCTAAAAATCAAAACAAATTACTATATAAGTTAAAATATATACCTAAAATTAATAAATATAAATATATTTAAACTTTTATATATTAATTTTATTAAATTTTCCTAATTAATTTAAATATATTAAACCCTAATTTATTACATTTTTCTAATTAATATATTATCAACACTAAATAATTTTTCCTAATATATTAACACTAAAATATATAAAATATTATAAAAAATTAAATTTTCGAAGTTAATATATAAAATTAACTATAATTAATCAAAATATAAATATAAAATGTTAACTAAATATTAACACTAAATAATTTAACTAACTTATCTAAATGCAAAAAAATTATCTAAATAATTTAACTAAATTAAATTATCTAAAATTCATCAAAATGTAAAATTAATCTATAAAATTTAACTAAATTATCTAAATACAAAAATATTTATATGAATAATTTAACAAAATTAAAATTAACTGAAATTAATCAAATTATAAAAAAATCAATTTTTATACATGCAACTAATATAACTAAATTAAAATTAACAAAAGTTAATCAAAATATAAAAAATAAAAAGAAATTTTGACCTCTTTGGTCAATTGAAGAAAATAGAACCTAGAAGCAGAGATTGCTGAATGACAGGAGGAGGAGAACGGTGAACAGCAAAGTAGAAGCACAAAACGGGAAATGGCAAATGACGATTTAGAGAACAAGGAACCATAATCTGTGACGGGTTGTAGTAAAGGCACGACAACGGGTGAGGGACATAGGGGGCTAGGCGGCAGTGGTGATTCTTTGAGAGAGAGAGAGAAAAAGATGAATGGGAAAGAAAAGAGATAGGCTCTTTAACCCTTAAGAATTAGCGACTTTAGTAAAGTCTTCTGCTACACATACATTACACTCACACAATAATTATTTATTTATAAATAGCAAAGGGGTACGCTACATCATATTTAAACAACCTACTGATGTCGTGTCTCTAGTCCTGTTTTCTCCCTCAACACACCTTCATACATTACAACCAAAATACAAAAGAAAACTAATCATCATAGTAAGGGAAAATACATCTACACTAATCCATGACCCTATAAACCTAACAAATCTCACAACATAAATACCTAGTCATTTCCATAATAAACTCCCTAACCTATCACTTTATGATAGGGGAGACAAATTCATATGTCTTCATCATCATCATCATCATCGTACTCACTATAAATGGCTGTCTCATCAAATCCAGTAGAGTCTATGGAAGGTTCTATAAGATGAGTCTCGATATGATTTGTGGAGTCAAACTTGTCATCATTAGGCATCATAGCCTAAGGACCATCCCTCCCGTACAATTCCCTAAGACAATTTTGGTCCCAGTCATCTTTAGCTGCACAAATCTTACAGCAATACTCAAGAGGGAATTCATACTATGGGACATGAGGTTCTATAGGAGGCCATATTTCACATAGAGCTACGTTGTTCTTTTCACACATGTAATGCTGAAAGCAATAAACTCATTTGAAAATTCAAACATGTCTTTGTATGTAAAGCAAAAAGTAGTAATATTTATAGGTAAGAACTCGAGGATTCACAGTTAGATTGGTGCCTAAAAGATGATCATCCACAGCAGTGTAAGGACGATCGAGAATAAGCATAGTTCGAACTGCAAGACCATCCGTCCAAAATGAGTTACCCAAAATTGCAATGAGGAACCTCATCCACTGATCCAGAAGGTTAAACCAAAGTAGAAAAGTAACCAAATGTGGGTTAGCTACATTATTGCCTACCAAATACTAAATATAACACAAAAAATGAAAGGGATGAATTTCTATAGCAAAATGCAAAGATGGATGAAATACCATAGAAAGCAGAGAAATTCTTTAGGCCATATCCAAAATGAGTCCACTTTTATATCTATAAAGGTGTAAGGCCTAAAAAATGGATACTCAGGGTGGATAACCAGTTCTCTCATAAATTGAGAACCATACTTTCAAATGAGGCATGTTTGATACTTAAAAATCTATTTAGAGGCTAAATTCTAAAGGCTCTTTGAGCGATGTTGGTTTGAATCTCTAGGGAAGGCCTTGGTACAAAAAGGGATCAGGTCCAAAAAGAAGAGGAGGATGAAGAGGATACCATGAGTTGAATCAAATAACTAGCAAAGATAATTAATAGTTTAAGAGAGAATTCTCAAACTTGAAAGAAAATTTACAACTATTGGTGGTTTGCTTACACATGCTTCCTCAATTTATACTAGTCTCATTGACCTTACAAACAAAATAACTAGGAATATAGTGAACTCTTTCTCAAAAATTGATCCATCTGGTAAGGAAATCTCTTTACATATATAAAGTAGTTATAAGTAATGAAACTAGTTGTATGGCTACAATTCTCTACTCTACTTAAGGTAACAATTGTTCATCTGTATGCATTTGAAAAGAATTAGGTTGATTCATGAGATACTAAAAAATAATGCCGGTTAGAGCTTATACTATCATTAGGCAATAGCGTAATCTTATTACTAAAGGACACCTATAGAGAAAATTTTCAAACCTAATACTTCAATAATTTAGAGAAATAGAGACATCAATCATATTTCCCATCCTACTACATTACCTAATAAAGAGCTTTTATCTATTCAACACAACTTCAAAAGTAATGAAATACACCACTCACAATTTATTAAGCAATTAATAATTGTATTTAAATTTTAACAAATAAACATTAAACTCACAATTATGGTTGAGATTTCAAAATCACTTTAACAAATAAACATTAAACTCACAATTATGTTTGAGATTTCAAAATAACTATTCATCAATTAAATTTTGAAGGATTTTAGATATTTAGTATTTAATAATTGTATTTAATTACAATAGACATTGACTCCGAAGAGCACTGAATTAGAAGCAAGCGAGACTCAAAAGAAGAAAAAGGGAATCCTATACTCTGTATGCCATAGACTTAATCCTTCTAGCTCTAATACCAACTTTGTAATGAACCTAAAGGCACATGATGAGCACTAGGATACAGGTGATACACATGGCTATTAGTACTTATAATAAGCCTTATAACTCACTAAACAACAAACCATCAATTCAAATATTAATTCCATTTCAAATCATAACATTGGACCCATAGGTTAAGCAAACTCATTCTAATATCTATTCAATACCATTATAATTTAACACATCATTCATTTAAATATATTATAACAAAATAACTTTTGCTTAACCAAACGTTCATAATCCAAAATAAATTACAAGGGTGACCAAATTAAATCATAAATAACTAAGATAGCAATTCGGAGTTCTAAAATAGTAATACAATTTAATAATAAATCTAATACATATTTCTGCTGAAAAGTAAAGCAGATTAATTCAATTAATAGACTCTTCATGAGTTCATCCCATAACTTGGAAAAATAATATGAACAGGAATGAGCATCCGACTCAATGAATGATACTAACTAATGTATTAACCTAGTGTCTTATAGACATGTATCTAAGGTTCATGCTAGTGCATCATGTCACAGCAGCAAATAGATCACACAAACAAATAAGGATAGGATACAGTCCATAGGAACCATGCTAAACTTTAATATAGGGAGCCAACCCTTGATCTCAGGCTCCCTTAGTCCAATTTTATCACTCATTCCTGTGAGGCCTCGCCCGAGCATTGGTTCGATCCGTTAAAGGGAATCAAAATACTTATTTGGGAAAGAACTCATAAGGAAACCCTCGGGCTTATCTTTGATAGGTTTGAAAATTATTTCTTGGAGTTGCCAGCTTAATTCATTTTTATTTTGGAAAATATAAGGAAAAAATCCATTTGACTCTAATTATTATCCAAAAGAAAAAGGATCACTAGCCTCAAAACCAAAAATGCATGAACAATTTATAATATGCATGGTCATTCAATTCATTAAGTTTATACACAATTATAATTCAAGATAAAAGAGAGTCAATATTACAATGAAATCCAAACTTAGGGGATACCTCCTCTAGCCCTTATGGGTTCTAGGAAAGTCATACATTCCCCAAACTAAGCTTAATAACAAAATTAGAGTAAGTGAAGAAGGTGATAGGGGGAAAGTTGGTTTGTTTTAACTTGGATTCCATGCCTGAACCAAGCATGCCTATGTATCCCTTTAAATGGGAATAAGAAGGCATGCAGTTCTCCTTTTTTGTGAAGGGGTTAGTTTAGCCTAGCCACTTTATCATTTTTTGATTGATTAATTAAAAGAGGATTGAGTTAATTAATTAATTTAATTGATCACCGAGTTGATTAGCTAGCAACCTAGATGAATTAATTTAATTAACTAACTAAAAGAAGCAATGAAATTAAGAGAAAAGAAGCTTACCTCGGATGGCGGGTGGCAGCTGGCTTTGGACAGCGAGTGACAGCTGGCTTTGGATGATAGGCGGCGGCTAGCCTTGCTGGGCGGTGGATAGCCTTGGACGATGGGTGGCAGCTAGTCTCGACGGGCAGCGGATAGCCTCAGACGACGGGCGATGGCTAACCTTGGGTGGCGGGCAGTGACTAACCTTAGGCAGTGGGCAGTAGCTAGCCTTGGGCAGCAGACACGAGCCTTAGGCAGCAGACATGAGCCTTGAACAGGTGAGCGGTAGAAAGCCTTAAACTAGTCGGGTAGGAATCAAAGAGAAACCCCCCAACGCACTTTGCAAAGCAAGGGGTAAATGCAAAGCATTTTGCTTGAAGTAATGCTTTTCAAGCTCCAGAAGTTGCTATTTTGAAATGTGGGAAGGCCCTTTATATATAGAAGGAGGTTTGAAACATAGAAAACATAAATTTCCAATGTGGGATTGCAAAAATACGCTTAAGGTGCCGCAGAAGCCCCTGTGCGGTAAACCACACAAGGCTGTACAGGACTGCATAGACTTGTACGGCAACCATACAGGGCTATATGGTAGCTGGCCTTAGTTCTGCCCGTTTCACCCGTTTTCACCCCATTCTCGCTCGTTTCTCATCCTTTTTACATGATTCTAGTTGCATTATATTTGTTACTCAGTTCTAGATGATTTAAAAGGGTTTAAATGCTAAAAAGAAATATTTTGATTTTTTCTATTTTGAGAGTTTACGGCTTCTAAAGGTTTGTTCATCCAGTCTAAGTGCTTCTAAAGTTTAAACGCATGCCAGAGGGTGCAAAATTAAGGGTTCATAGCTGCCTCCTCATCAGAATTGTCTTTGTCTGAAAGGTAATTTTGATGACAGTGAACTTAAGGATGGGAGATGGTGAAAGGAACCAAATTACCATCTCGGTCAGAGTTTAGACATTTGGGTGAGAGGTGTGGTTGAATTTTAGGGAAGATGCCCCCAGTATATTTGGGAGATCTAGTGGTTAGTAGCATTTGGTACTTCTCCTATTTGGTAGGAGCTAAAAGTGATGTTCCTGTCTGATAGGAATGATGGCGACCCTGTCTTATAGGAATCGACGATGATGATCCTGTCTAATAGGATAAAAGAGATGACCATCTTGTCTGGTAGGAATAGTAAAGATAACTGTCTTGTCTGATAGGAACAGTAAAAGTAATGGTCCTTTCTAGGAGGAATGAAAAGTGATTATCCTGTCTAGTAAGATCAATAAGAGATGACTATCCTGTCTGGTAGGAATAGTAAAGATAACTGTCATGTCTAGTAGGAACAGAGAAGTAGTGGTCCTTTCTGGTAGTAATGAAAAGTGATGATCCTATATGGTAGGATCAAAAAGAGGTGACCATCCTGTCTAGTAAGAATGATGATGATGATCTTGTCTTTCTTTGGGAGTTTTGACAATTTGCCTTAATTTGTGATCCTTTTCAATGCAAAAATGCTAGATAATTATGCAATGATATGATATTTTGAACCTGTAAAGGGTCAATTCTGATATAAAAGTGTTGATCTTTAGGAGAAAGATGCCCCCATTTCAAAATAGTGAATATTTGGAAAGGATGTGTCCCCACTTTAGAATGATAGAGGAAAGTGGTTTGGTCATTTGGTTTTTGGTTGATTGGCTAGCTTAGAGATGAAGATGGGCATGTCAGGTATGACATTGGTTGGTTAATGGCTATCAGTTTAGCTTAGGAAGAAGAAAGGTGTGGTCTTGGAAAAGATCAGGCTATTTAGTTAGATTGGTCTGACTTTGGTTTGAGGCTGAATTAGAGAGCTGGATCAGGAAGGTTAGGTTTTTAGAGATGATTAGATTGGAAGGTTTAGGAAAGGTCAACTTATGAGGCTTGTCCTCAGATAAGTTCATGTGGAAGGCTTAGTTAAGTCTAGCATTTCAGCCTGTTCAGGTTACAACCTTTAAAGAGTTCATTTGGAAGGCTTGGTCAAGTTCTGCCTTAGGCTCGGTCAGGTCTGGCTTAGAGGAAAGGTCAGGCTAAGAAATTAGTTGGGGAAGGCTTGGTCAGATTTGGCCTTGGAGGAGATGAAGGCTTTTTGTGAATGGGCTTCATGGTGAAACCTAGGCGTAGGCTTCATGGTGAGGCTTTTGGTTTGGGCTTCATGGTAAAGGCTTTTAGGCTTGGGCTTCATGGTGAATGCTTTTTGGTTTGGGCTTCATAGCAAAGGCTTTTGGGCTTGGGTTTCATGGTGAGATTTTTGGTTTGGGATTCATGGTGAAGGCTTTTGGGCTTAATGAAGAAGGCTTAAAGGCTTAAAGGCTTTGGTTACCTTTTTGGCTTCATCTTAGGTATGGTGTTAAAGGTTTTGGTCGCAGGCTTCATGGATAAGGGTTTGCCTTTTGACATGGATGCATCGGATTTTCTTGCCCATCACATAGTTGGTAGGTTTTGACTCAATTGGACTTTATAGGTGATGTAATTTGCCAAGGAGGCTTGGTCTTTTCAAGGATGATGAGGTTTTGCCAATGAAACATGGGATGACTTGAGTGGTTTGAGCCCTTTTTTAAGCTTTGTAAGATATGACTTGATTTTGGTTATGCTAGAGAAAGCTAGCTTTAAGGATGATAAGTCTTGAAAGACTTAGAATCTTTAGTTTTGCCCATGGGCTTGGCCCTTAAAAGATTATGAGATTTTGCTAAGGAAAGGGTGGTATGAGGCTTGAGTTTGAAAAGATGGAATGGTATATTTTGAAGTTGGGGAATGGTTCAAAGGCAGGTTGGAAATTTTGAAAAGGATCATGGAGGTTGTATGATTTTGCTATCTGTAGCATGATTCATGGAAAAGAATAAGCCAAGCTAACCTTATTGTTTTGAGATTGAAGAGACATTTAGAGTGACACTTTATTACCTTGAATGTAGACGACAAACTAGATGAAAGAGTGCCCTAAGGAGTGGCTAAAGGACTATTGAGACAAGACAACTTGGGGATTTTGCTCCTAATAAGAGATAGGAACATGATAGACTAGTAATGTGAGAGATTGTCCCTAAGCTCTTTGAGCTAAACAACGAGATAGATTAATAATAAATGATTACGACCTATAAAGACATGCCCTCTTGTGAGATAAGGGTGTAGAAGACAATATCACTTTAGAGAATGAGCCTCTACTAAGGAAGGATGACTTTGAAGATATGAGATGAGACAAATTGATTGAACCTGATTTGACAAACTTTGAATGATATGAAGGAAGATAACTAGGATGAGCTTTCTCTTTCTTTTTTTTTTTTTAGCTCTAACTTTTGCCTAAGCCGCCTTTTTTGGACTTTCAACTTAGCAAGCTCATGATTTGTTACTTTTCTTCACTTTGAGGGGCTTTAACATTTGAATTTTGGATTTGAAGAACTTGTTGCCCCTTGTTGAGGTGTATCGTTTGATTTTGTGCTTCAATTATTTGAGGAGAGGTCTATTTCTTAACCTTTTTTAGTTAGGAGCTGGCAAAGCAATTATTGATGGCACCTCAATTATGGTGGATTTAATTGATGTTCATTTCTCTTTTTCTCCCTTTTCTCTTTTTTTTTTTCTTTTTCTCTCCTTTTTTCTTTTTTCTTTTTTTTTAAGCTCATCCATGTTTATACAAGTACATAAATAATTAAAAGGACGTGAATATTTTATTACTATAGAAAATTTTATTACAAGATAATAAAAAAGGAATCGACATGATTAACGAAAAATAAAAGAAAATAAGATGATAGACTCAAACTTGAATTTAGACTCAAACTTTGGGATTTAGACTCAGACTCAAGCTCAGACTTGGAGATTTAGACTCAGACTTAGAATTCAATCTCAGATAGGTCAGATTAACTGAACTTGAACTCTTCTATATTATGCCACTTGGAGCTGAGGTAAGGTGGGGTTGAATTAGGTTCGGGTTCTTCATCACTGTTTAGGTGGATGGTGAGGAATTTGGATTGAAATGATGCACTTTGAATGCAATCTTCAACCCTTGATGCGGTTGTAATCAAAGCCTTAAAAGTGGGTAGGTATTGGGTTAACAAGTGGGTTCGATAGGCTAGAAGTAGATTCTTGACAAGAATGTCCACTTGTTCTTACTCTATTGGTCTATTTACCATTTGAGTAGCTTTAGCCCTCCACCTTCTAAGGAACATAAAGAAAGACTCCTCTGGAAGCTGCTTGATGGTTTCCAAGTCATGCCTAGTGACATCCATTTCACTATTATAATGATATTGTTCAACAAAGGCATAACAAATATCATCCCATGTCCTTTTCTTTCTCTTGTCCAGTGATAGGAACCATCTCCTAGTAACACCAGTTAGTGATTGTTGGAACAGTTGAGCAAGAAGCTCATCGCTAACTCCTAAAGGTTTCATTGCCCCCACATATATCTTTAGATGGGTCTTGGGGCAAGTGGTTTCATCAAAACTCTCCAATTTAGGCATTTTGAATTTAGGAGGGAGTTTGGCATCAACAAATATGGTTAAATTGTCCACATTAATTAGATCATCACAGTGCTTTAGGGATTTGATGGTTCTTTCCATGGCTTCAAGTTTCTCCATGAGCAATCTAGTGTCTGGATAGGAGAAAACTTCCTCACCTTAGTCTAGATATGAATTAGTTTGGCTAGGATTAGTATGGTTCAAGATAAGGTTTGGGTTAGAATGGCTAAGGGTGGCCTGGTTAATCATAGCTCAAATTTCTTCAATGATGAATTGCCTTTGTTTTTCAAATTAGGCTTGCTGAGCAGCTAGGATAGCCTGGAAATGTTCTTTTTGCTTCTTAAGGACTCTGGTCACAAGTGTGGTCAAGGAAGCGATATCAAGTGGGTGGGCTATTAGTACCTTCAAACTAAAGCAACAAGGTAAGTGACGGGTATAAAGCAGAAGAGGTGATAAAGGTATAGGCATGCAGATCCTAAGAGAAAAGGCTTCCTTATTGTGTCATTTGCCAACCATTTTTTAGGCTTAAGGCATGATGAGGCAGATGTTTTAGGCTTAGGGTAGTAGACTAAACTAAGGGTATTAGGTTTAAAGTAGTGTGTTGGACCAAAGTTATTGGGCTTAAGGATAACAGACTGGTTTTGAAAGGTGATGGGTCATAGGTGTTGGGCTTAAAGATATTGTGTTGGGTTAAAGTTATTGAGCTTAGGGTAGTGTGTTGGGCCAAAGGTATTAGGCTTAAGGTAGTGTCTTAATGATTTAGGCTATAGGCTATAGGCATCTGTCAATGTAGGGGTAATGGATTGGTTTTGAAGGTAATTGGCCAAGGATGTTAGGCGACAGTGTCTTTTGGCTAGGTTGGCAAGGAATAGGTAAGAGGAGGGTAGAGATGTTTTTAGGTTACAATTTAGGGCAAAGACATTTTGGGTAAGGTTAAAGTAACAGTGTTTAAGGTTAGAGGTGTTTGAGGTCAAGGCTAGGGAAATGAGGTTTTAGGTTTAGGGCTAGGGTATTGGTGTTTAGGTTAAAGGCTAAGGTAATGGGGTAAGGTTTTAGGGTTAGAGTATTAGTGTTTAGGTTAAAGGCTAAGGTAAAGGGTTAGGGTATTAGTGTTTAGGTTAAAGGCTAAAGTAATAGGGTAAGGTTTTAGGGTTAGAGTATTGGTGTTTAGGTTAAAGGCTAAGGTAAAAGGGTAAGGTTTAGGGTGATGGCTTAAGGTTTATGGGGGGCAAAGGTGAATGAGATGGAGGTTAGAGTGAGGTGTTTAAGAGGGAGATGTTTGAATGGAGATTAGAATGTTTGACCCTTTTTCAGTTCAAGGTTCGACCTAGACTTAAGATGAATGCATCTTTTGTTATACAATATGGATGCATGATATGTATGAGAAAAACATTCATGAAAATGCAAAGATACAAGGTTTTAATGGTACATACAACATAAGGCTAGGATCTAAGTTCATTACATGAAAAGGTAAGGGTGGCTCGATTTGGGTACCCGTCACACTAGAGCAGCAATATATCTAATCATATGTGAGTTAAGGAGCATCATATGGGTCTAACACTATGTGTATAATCATTACACCTTTGAAAGGATCAAAGGATTCATCGCGAGGTGGATGATTTCACTATCGACGAATAGACCCAAGGAGGGTTACCCACTCGATGCTACTCATTATCCATTATTTTCCTATAACTAGGTTGGATGGCAAAGAGTCTATGCAAGTGATGCATGCAAAGTGACAATCATATTAAAAGGCCAAACTCTTTTTAAACCAATTAGTAGTCCACTTATTTTTTGCTTTTATTAAAAGAAAGTTACTCCTTAGTGGAGTTGCCAGCTGTAAGGCCTCGCCTGAGCACCGGTCCGATCCATTAAAGGGAATCGAAATGCTCATTTGGGAAAAAACTCACGAGGAAGCCATTGGGCTTATCTTTGATAGGTTTGAAAATTATTTCTTAGAGTCGTCACCTTAATTTATTTTTATTTGGGAAAATATAAGGAAAAAACCCATTTGACTCTAATTATTACCCAAAAGAAAAAGGATCACTAGCCTTAAAACTAAAGAGGATTTGGGGGCTAGGTTATCAGTGTAATTTAACAAAATAAGTTGAGCCAAGTAATATAAAAGTGACTTAAAATATATTTCATGAACAATTAAAATGCATGAACAATTTATAATATGCATGGTCATTCAATTCATAAAGTTTATACACAATTAGAATTCAAGATAAAAAAGAGTCAATATTACAATGAAATCCAAACTTAAGGGATATCCCCTCTAGCCCTTATGGGTTCTAGGAAAGTCACACATTCCCCAAACTAAGCTTAATAACAACGTAAAAGAAACAAAATTAGAGTAAGTGAAGAAGGTGATAGGGGGGAAGTTGGTTAGTTTTAAATTAGATTCAATGCTTGAACCAAGCATGCCTACGTATCCCTTTGAATGAGAATCAGAATTCACATAGTTCTCCCTTCTTGTGAAAAGGTTAGTTTAGCCTAGCCACTTTATCATGTTTTGATTGATTGATTAAAAGAGGATTTAGTTAATTAATTAATTTAATTGATCACCGAGTTGATTAGCTAGTAACCTAGATGAATCAATTTAATTAACTAACTAAAAGAAGCAATGAAATTAAGGGAAAAGAAGCTTATGTCAGATGGCAAGTGGCGACTGGCTTTGGATGGCGAGTGGCGACTAGCCTCGATGGGCTGTAAATAGTCTCAGACGACGGGTGGCGAGGCGGCAGCTAGCCTTGGGTGGTAGACACAAGCCTTAGGCAAGAGACTTGCCTTGAATAGGCAAGCGGTGAAAAACCTTAAACTAGTCTGGTAGGAATCAAGGAGAAACCCCCCAACTCGCTTTGCGAAGCAAGGAGCAAATGCAAAGCATTTTGCTTAAAGTAATGCTTTTCAAGCTCTAAAAGTTGCTGTTTTGAGGTGTGGGGAGGCTCTTTATATATAGGAGGAGGTTTGAAGCATAGAAAACACAAATTTCCAATGTGGGATTACAAAAATACGCTTAAGGTGCCACAGAAGCCCCTATGCTGCCACATAGGGCTGTGCGGCAATCGCACAGGGCTGTGCAACAGTTGGCCTTAGTTCTGCCCATTTCGCCCATTTTCACCTCGATTGCATTATATTCGTTACTT
>CANTUT010000878.1:355000-360300 GCA_947687605.1 Reutealis trisperma
AAAAGTAAATATTTTATCGGTAATATATCGGTAATTTTGTAAATTAATTTTTAAAAAATAAAATATTTTATCAGTAATTCGTCGGTAAAATTCTATTTTTTAAAAAAATACATATTCTTCAAAAAATAAGAATAATAATTTAAAAAATTAAAATTTTTAGAGTGAACATGAAAATTAAGTAATAAAAAGTTATAAAATAAATTAGGAAGCTTAAAGAATATAAAAAATGACTAAATTAAAAAAACTAAATTAAAATTATATTTCAAAACTATAAAAAGAATGAAATGAAACTAAAATTAAGAGAGAAAATAATAAGAGTAAAAACAAAAAGGTAAGATAAATAATTTATTAAATTTATTTTTTTGTTTACTAAATTTATATAAAAAATTTAATAAAAAAATAAATTTAAGATAGTAAATAATTATTTTTTAAAAAATCACATTAACACTTTTTTATGCTATAAACAATTTAAGAAATATAAATAATAAATTATAAAAACTAAAAAAAAATTGAAATAAATTTATTAGATTTTTTGTATTGAAGGGTTTGAAATTTAAGAAATAAAATAGAAAAAAAATAGAATATGAAACAAAGAGTATATAAGTATTAAAGTGGAGAGAATTAACTTGGGAAAGTATGGGTTTAGCGCTATGCCCACCTTAAGAGGCATAAAAATTGATTGGGAATTTCTGTGTGCATGCATACGCTTTTAGGATACAATTGCCTATGTCTTCATATTTGGGGCATCTATGGAGGAGATGTGTCCTATATTCGAGGAGTTTTCTGTGCTACTCGGATCTGATCCAGAAGCTATGCTGGCTACTCCTGTTGAGAAAGTAGGATATTTTAACTCTTTCAAGGGACTTTTTGACTTGAGTACAGAGGCTACTAGTCCCATGGTAGTGGATGATTGGGTAGATCTGACTACTGTGATAGCAGAATTCCATGATCCTAAGGATTTTGAGGATGATGGGTGGTTTCATTTGAGAATGCGGGCTCTATCCTTCTGTTTGACTGCTAAATATATTTTTGTGAGCCCTACTGGTTGGCGGAATGCTAAAGTCACTGAGCTGATTCCACAAATGGAGGAAGGGAGATCCATCGCGGCTATAGTGCTGGTTGAGACCATCATGAGTTTGGACAGGTCTTGCACTTCTGATGGGCCATGGTCAATTAGCCCTATTATTCTTCAGGTTGAATTTTGGCTTCTGAATTTCATTTCAACTACTTTCTGTGTTTTCTTATGCTTATCTTTTTTGCACTTTTCAGATTTGGCTGAGAGACCATCTCCGGATAGTGGGACCTCCCACCAAAGTGGATTATTCTGCTTCCTGGTGTAGGACCCGGACCATTGTGATTAAACGAAATTCAAAGAAAGAGTGGACAAAATGGTTGATGGAGGTGGATTCTTATGACCTGCTATGAAGGTGTAAATGGTATAAGATCAAAAGTTTCATGACCATGAGCTTTGGCTACAAGATGGTCTACCTACTGGGGTTGAGGATGGTGACATTTTACCAAGCTACTATGGTTATGCGCCAAATGGGACATAGTCAGGGCATGCCCCCAGATGTTGCTCTATTTGAATCTGTTCTGATTACTGAGACCATTGCTCAAGCTGTCAGAAATGGATGGGTAAGGGGTTTTCATACTGTTCATCCTGCTGACCAAGGCGGTAAATCCTTGCAGTATATTGATTGGTGGATAGCCAACTCGTGGAAATCAGAGAAGGCTAGAAGGGCTGCTATACTTGAGGAGATAGAGCAAGAATCATGATTGCTATTTTAGGATAAATTTTAATTATGTCTTTATTTTCTTTTGATGTTCTAAAAATTAAATAAGACAAATAAGACATCATCATCATTTTTTATCTTTTTATCTTTTTTTTTTGTTGCTCTAACTTTTGCCTAAGCCGCCCTTTTGGGTTTTCAACTTAGCGAGCTTGTTTTCATTTTTCCATATATGTATTTTTATGACACAATTAAGAGCCGAGTGAATATGAAATGGAAATTTGGTTAATGAAATGGACCGAACCCGTAAGGGCCACCTATGTATCTCCTTATAATGATTTATGATTTTTATTCTTTTTCCTCTTTATGGAGAATCAGGTTCATGTAGTTCTGACTTTGAGGAAAAATGTGAATGCTGAGTATGATTTTACAATGATTGCAAATACGATGCATGAATTACAAGGATACTTATGTAAAGTATCTCTTGAATTGATCCAGAATGCATGGGATAGCAAATTCTATTCCATCCAAGTCCGTCAAGATTGCTGCTCCACCATATAAGATCTTCTTGATCACAAACGGACCACTCCAGTTAGGTCTGAATTTTCCCCTTGGATTATGAACAAGTGCCCTTATTTCTTTCAAGACAAGGTGACCCTCTTGTAATCCTCTCTCCCTAGCTCTCTTATCGAAGTGCCTAGCTAGTTTCTGTTGGTAACCTTGCATCTGATATAAGGCATCCATTCTCTTTTCATTGATGGCCAGAAGTCGGTTATGGTAGCCGTTTGCCCATTCTACTTCGTCCAACTGACTCTCCCTCATAATGCGAGCTGACTTGACTTCTACCTTGATTGGCAGGACAGCTTCCATCTCGTACACCAAAGAGTAAGGTGTAGCACTGGTTGGAGTATGTACTATTGTTCTGTATCCCCATAAAGCATATGGCAAATGTAGATGCCAATCCTTATAGTTGTCAGCCATCTTCTGCAGTATATTCTTAAGAGTCTTATTTGCGGCTTCAACTGCGCCATTTGTTTGAGGTCTGTATATAGAAGACTTGTGGTGTTGAATTTTCTCCTTCTTTAATAGTTGAGTAACCTCCTTTTGGAAGTGAGATCCATTATCAGTGATGATCTCAAAAGGGACCCTATACCTATAAAGGATGTTGGTATGAATAAACTGGGCTACTCGTTTAGAATCCAATATCTGGTAAGGTGCAGCTTCAACCCATTGGAGAAATAATCAATAGCCATCAGAATGAACTCCTGCTTGCCAGAAGACTTTAAGCTTATCTTGCCAATGACGTCTAGGCCCTAAGTTGCAACTGGCCAAGGCGTGGTGATAGGAGATAGAGGTATAGGAGGTTTCTTCTGAAGTTTGGTGTAGATCTAACACTTATGGTACTTTTGAACATATCTTGCCCAATCTTGATTCATAGTAAGCCAGAAGTAACCCTGATTTATGATCTTACGGGTTAAAGCAATTCCATTCATGTGTGGACCTTCATTACCACCATGCATCCATTCCATGATCTGTTGGGCTTCTACTTCAGTGACACATCTTAGATGGATGTTATCCCAAACCCGTTTATAGAGTACTTCCCCATTGGGAATGAAACCCTTGGACAACTGTCTTAAAGTCCTCTTTTCTGTTTTAGAGGCCCCTTCAGGATAAAGTCCATTCTTGATGTAATTGAAGATATCCCAAAACTATGGTTTGCTATCAACTGCTTGAATATTCAAATAATGAGTTATGCAACCTAGCTCATGCTTAACTTCAATTGTAATAGGTCTGATTATGAAGTCGTTGCTTATATCAAGCATTGAGGCAAGTGTTGCCAAAGCATCAGCAAATTTGTTCTTCGTCCTTGGAAGATAATGGAAGGACAATTCATGGGAATTGGCTGCTAGTTCATTTAGGCATTTATGGTAAGGAACCAAATGCTCTTCTCTGATCTTCCACTTCCCCAAGGCTTGAGAGACTATCATATTCGAATCCCCATAAATTTCAAGGCATTTGATTTTGAGCCTTATTGCTACCTCAAGACCACAGATGCATGCCTCATACTCTGCTTCATTATTTGTTACCCCGAAGTTTAGTTTGATGGCTATGGGTAGGTTTTCCCCACTCGGTGTAATGGACACAATGCCAGCACCATACCCTTTGTTGTTAGCTGCCCCATTAAAGTAGAGCTTCTAAACTTCACTGTTAATTGTCAGGATATCTTCATCAGGAAATTTAGGCTCGACCCAATGATCATCTACTAGAGCTGCAGCTAATTGATAAGCCATTATACTACACTTAACTGCTTTCTATTGAACATATTTCAGATCATATGCAGCTAATATAGCCATCCACCTTACCATCTTACTGTCAAGAACTGGCTTCTTCATGAGGAATTTCAAAGGGCTCCTGTCAGTAAGAACATGAGTTGTAAAAGAGTAGAGGTAGTGTTGGAACTTGTGGCAGACCCATACTAAAGCAAGACATAGCTTTTCTGTAAAACTATACTTGAGCTCATGCGATAACATCCTTTTGCTCAAGTAATAGATGGCATTTTCCTTGCTGGAATCATGAGCATTTTGGGCAAGTATTGCCCCTATTGCTTCATCTGTTACTGATAGATAAAGCAACAAAGGCTTTCCAAACCTTGGTGACTGTAATACCGGTGGGTTTAGTAAGTATTGCTTGATCTGGTTAAAAGATTTCTGACAGTCATCATTCCATTGCTTGGAGGCTCCTTTTTTGAGTAGCTTGAAGATAGTCCTACATACATCAGCCAACTGATTGATGAATCGACTAATGTATTGTAGCCGTCCAAGGAAACCTCTGATCTCCTTTTCTATTTTTTGGAGGTGACATTTCCAGAATTGCCTTCGATTTAACAGGGTCTACTTCTATACCCTTCTTGCTGACCATATGTCCTGGGAATACTCCAGATGAGGCTCCAAAGACACATTTAGTAGGATTGAGCTTGAGATTGTACTGGCGAAGTCTAAGAAAGAATCGCCTTAGTGCCTCTGAATGTTCTTCGGCAGTGATGCCTTTTATTACCATGTCATCCACATAAACTTCAATCTCTTTATGCATCATGTCATGGAAAATGGTAGTTGCCATCCTCTGGTATGTTTCCCTAGCATTTTTAAGCCCAAATGGCATAACCTGATAGCAATAGGTGCCCCATTCAATAATAAATGTTGTCTTCTCCTTGTCAGGAGGATGAACCATTATCTGATTATAACCTGTAGCCAGGTCGGTTAAGGAAACCAATTCAGAACCTGCCATACGGTCTACCAATGGATCAATGTGAGGCAAGGAAAAATCATCCTTAGGACAGGTTTTATTCATATCCCTATAATCTACACACATTCTGACTTTACCATCTTTCTTAGGAACCGGCACAATGTTAGCAAGCCAAGATGGATAGTTGATGGGCTCAATGAAGTTGTAGTCCAGTAGCTTGGTAATTTCTTCTTTAATTGGTATAGACCATTCCATCTTGAGTCTTCTCAATTTTTGTTTGACGGGCTTAGCACCTAGGTAAACTGGGATTTTATGAACTGCTATGCT
>CANTUT010000879.1:5000-150000 GCA_947687605.1 Reutealis trisperma
AAATTCAAAATTAAAAAAAAAATAAAATTTCCAACTTTAGTTCTTGTGTTCATTTTGTTCAAAACTTGCTTTCAATAGTGTCTACTTGATTCCATTGTCCTTGTTTCTTTTTGTTTGGTCAAAAATTAGTTGTTTACTTCATTAAATAGCAAAAGAAAAAAAATTCATAATTAAAAAGAAAATATTTTGGTATTGTACATTGTGATTCTCATAAGAGTTGAATAAGAGAATTGAGTGGAAAAAGGTTAGTGTGAGCTCATTTGAAGAATGCCCATACAAATTGAGTGAAAGCAAACACTAGTTAACTTAAGTGACAAATTTACTTAAGTGAAACATGTGAGGCAATGAAGTGACAGGATTTTGCTTTACTAATTTTTGTTTTTAGGTTCAACATGAGTGGTTCACAAAGAAATCTACATGGAGAATTAGATCCATTCTAAACCTTAGTCGAGATGATTGAAGCCATGGAACAAAGAAGTAATGACAGAATGGATAGGTTATAGGCTTTGATCACAAAGGGGCAGCCACCTAATGCTCCTATTCCACCCATTCGACATAGGCGATTTTAGATAAGAGAGCAAGATGACGAAGATGACAGTGAATCGCTTAGTGGCAATGATGAGGAAGAGGAAGTAAGACCAAGGGCAAGGAATGATAACAATGGAGGCATCAAACTAAAAATTCCATCATTTCATGGAGATTCTGAGGCATATTTGGATTAGGAAAAGAAAGTGGAACTTGTGTTTGATTGTCAAAACTATTCCAAATCCAAGAAACTTAAACTTGCTATAGGTCCCAAAGTGTGGAAGAGTATTATAAAGAGATGGATGTTTGTATGATTTGAGCCAATATTGAGGAAGACTAAGAAGCCAACATGGCTAGATTTTTAAATGGCTTGAACAAAGACATTACCAATGTGGTTGAATTACAACCATATGTACAGTTAGAGGATTTATTGCATCTTGCTATGAAAGTTGAATGGCAAATTGAAAATAAGAGTAGCAATACTCGATTTACTTTAAGTTCATTCAAAGCTAGTTGGAAAGAAGAAGATCAAGTTTCTAAGAAGTCTAAAACTGAATCCTCTAAAGAAGCAACCAAAGATAAAGGTAAGAATGATTCTCAAACCCATACTGCAGATATTGAATGCTTTAAATATTTAGGAACGGGTCACATTACTTTATAATATCCAAATAGAGTGGCCATGATGACTAGAGAAGATGGCAGGATTATTGAAAAGGAAGAGGATAGTGATAATGATTCCATGCCATCATTAGAGGATGCTATTGATGATGAGATCATAGCAAGTACAATCCAAAGTGAGTTGTTGATTACAAAGAGAGTTTCGAACTTACAAATTCAATAAGAAGAAAACCAATAAAGGGATAATTTATTTTATACTATGTGTCTTGTACAAAATAAAGTTTGTAATTTAATTATTGATAGAGGTAGTGTCACTAATGTTACTAGTACTACCCTTGTTGAAAAATTAGATTTACTAACTTCAAAACACCCTAACCCTTATACTTTGAAATGGTTTAATGATTGTGCTAGTAACCGTAAGTCGATCATATTCTTTTGGGGAGACCTTAGCAAAATGATTGGAGGGCCATACATGATGGTTTTACAAACTAGTATACTTTTGATGAGGATCACATATGCATTACTCTTGTACCCCTTTCTCCAAAAGAAGTAATTGAAGATGAACTTAAAAGAAAAGAGAGTGATCAGTCAAAAGAAAAGAATGAGAATAAAAGTGTGAAAAAAGAAAGAGTGACGATTCAAAAAAAGAAAAGAAAAGAAAAGAAAAAACAAGTATGTATGAGTGAAAAAGAAAGGAGGATATTGTTTACTAACAAACCTACCTTTCCTTTCCTTAGTTTTCTTGATTCTTCTTTTCAGGATTTCAAAGAAAGATTATCATGGAATAAGCGAGATGGTGATTCTACATTCAATATAGTCTTAGTTGTTAAGAAGGATGAATTTGTCTACAACTTGCAATTTGAGCATTGTGATACTTCTTCAAATTTTACTTCTATTTCTCATCTCCTTGGTATAAGTTCATATTTGAAGTTGAATCCTTTTGAGGAGCGATGAAATAATGTGAATCAGTTGATGACTCCTATTGAATTCATGCTTCTAAGTTAGGACTTTCTATTTCATTTGAGTTTAATTAATTTAATTTAGTTATGTGTTTTTGGGATGCCTATATTATATATTAAGAGTAAGACTTGTTTGGGTAAGTTTATTTTTATGTATTCATTAATTTTGGGCCTCTTTTGTATTAACCTAAGACCGAATATGTTTTTAGTTTATTTTTTATTTTAGAAGTTTGTTTTCTTATCTAGGAAAGATTCCTACTAAATTACTTGATTAGGAAGAATTCCTAGCTTAATTTAGAATTCTAGGATTGACTTGAGTCATTATAAATACTTAAGCTCTCTTTGTAATTTAGTTTAGAGTTATTTGATTAATAAAATTCCTTTGAGTTTTCTCTTAAGTTTATTTCTTATTTAAATCTCTTAAACTTATCAAAAAAATTCTCTTTTGTGGTATTCAAACTTATCAAAGGCTAATACCTTTGTGGCCTTCAAATCAATTTATATCAAGGTGCCTAACCACAAATTGATTTTGTGTCAAGTTTTCTAGTTCGAATTTGATTTGGCTTTCTTAGGAGTCACTTCTAAGCGTATTGTTGTTGGGTCTCAAGTTTAATATACTTGAGGTTCACTCTAATACCAAACTGATGCAAACTTCAAGTATATTAAACTTAAGGCCCAATAGTAATACGCTTAGAAGCGACTTCTAGGAAAGCTAAATCATATTCGAACTAGAAACCTTGACATAAGATCAATTTGTGATTAGGAACCTTGGTATAAATTACTTTAAACGCCACATAAGTATGAACTTTTGATAAGTTTGAATACCACAAAAGAGAATTCTTTTGATAAGTTTAAGAGATTCAAACAAGAATTAAAATTAAGAAAAAAAATCAAAGGAAATTTATTAATCAAATAACTTTAGACTTAAATTACAAAGAAAGCTTGAATATTTATAGTGACTCAAGTCAATTCTAGAATTCTAAATTAAGCTAGGAATTCTTCATAATCAAGGAATTCAATACGAATCCTTCTTAGATAAGAAAATAAGCTTCTAAAATAGAAAATAAACTAAAATTTGGATTGGGCTTTAGGCTAATACAAAATAGGCCCAAAACTAATGAAAATATAAAAATAAACTTATTCAAACAATTCTTCAGCTTAATATGTGACATAAGCAACTAAAAAACAATGGACTAGATTAAATTAATGAAATTTGAACCAAATAGAAAGTCCTAACTTAGAAGCATGAATTTAGCATGAGTCATCTATTGATTCACATTATTGATTGACATGTTTGATTTTGTTATTGCAGGTGCCTATTTATGGGTTAAACCTAAGTTGGAAAAAAGCAAACTGTTTAGGAGGTGTTTAGATCTCCAGTCAGGTAGTCTAAGGATGTTTAAATGACAATTCAGTGTTTAATAATATTAAACAAGCCACCCTAAAAAATAAGAAGATTTTTAAAAAGAAAAATAATATCAATTCTATAGAAATGAATACAACTGAAAAGAAATAGAAAAATATGGACTATTTACATTGAGGATGGATGAAAAGTAGAAGCAAAAGTAGAAGGAGAAGAGAAAAGGAAAGAATTAGTAACAACAGAACCTTGTAAGAGTGGAGAAGAAAAATATAATGATGCTAATAAAGAAAGTTTAAATGATAACTTTAGGGATTTTTAAGAGAAGTTGGATAATAAAATGAAAGATTTTGAAAAAAAATTGAGAAACAAATGAATAATTTTCTAAAGATGGCCATGAAGAATTTAGATGATCATTATTAAAAGACTAATGATAAGTTAAGTTCTTACTGTAATAAAATAGATCAAAAGTTGGCTAGCTTGAAGGTTATGATGGATCAATTAGCGCATAACATATCCAAAAGTCAAATAAGTAGGATGATGGTGCATATAAAGATTTAATAAAGACCCTCTTGTGCATTATCAAGGCCATGCTAGTGACTTAGCAAGTAAAGTTGAGGATAATAAAAATAATGAAGATGATGTGAATGCACAAGATGAATTAAAGAAGCTTGAGAATAAAAAAGCTAATCAAGTTATTGATAAAGAATCTAATAAGCTAGCTAATGAAGAAGCTATTGAGTTAGACTTAGCAAAGTTGGCGAAAAAAAATCCAGGACTATATGCCCTAGAAAAATAAGAAGAGGAAGCTGATGGCCACAGTATTTGAGGATCAACAAGTGTTACAAGTAGATCTAATTTCTTCAATGCCTCCATCTGATTTTGACATCACATTGATTGCCACACCATCTGTCACCACCCTTATGGAAGTACAGGGCTTGGAATTTACCTTGTTGACTTGTCAACCTAACTTGAAAATTTCAAACAACTACATAATAAGACAAAACTCAGTGAGTATATAATAGCACAATATAATTGGTATATATAAATGGTTATAAAGGTAGGCTCATTATGCCATGGAAGCGATGTTAATCAAAATTTTCAATATGGCACAATTTCTCATTTGTAACACGAGCAACATCCTTAACAAAAATAATTAAATTCTTAGAAGTAGTGTGCTTCCCACTAATAATTAAAAGAGTGGCAGCCTAAACCTTTCTCCCTTATATATATCACATTGCGTAAGATTGATCAGGTCTCATCACTTAGACCTCCCTTCCTAGATAGGGTTGGGTACTCTTGGCCTACCCACTTGTGTATACCAAGTGCATAAGATCTCATGTGTTTGGTATCAATTGAAGAATACTTATATAATACATGAAGTAACTCTATGGAAAATATAATAATGTATGGATGGATTCTTATCAATAGTCACAATATGATTTCAGTATGAATTAGCTCACAATAGCCGAATGCCATAAAGGAAACAATATATATTCAAATGGGTCAATAATTAATAAGGCAATTTTATGGTCGATATGGATTTGTGATACATTTCAATGAAGAGTGATTTGACAATGGATGTTCACATTTATGGTACGTCATATTATGATATTAAGTACTCACCTTGAATTCTTTTACTCCTATTACCACATAACTTCGATTAAAATAATGCTCCTCACAATCTTGAGCAATATCCTTACCTTTATTTTTAGGTTATACAATCATATCATTTCAGTTACATATTATTAATCAATATCTAGTAATGTCACTAATTATAATCTAGCTTAACCTTGCTATCACTTTTCCCAACTTTAACTATAATTGCATTACCACATTGATTCAAGTTCAAGACATGTCAACGATGTCACACATCTACATATCACAAATTTTAGCACTTTTATTAGTCACTTTCTTAGAGTGGCCGAAGACTTTGTTAAAGAATTTTAATTCCTTTTCTTTTCAATTTTACAATTTAACTTCATATTATTCAATTAGAGCTAAGTCAAAAAATGTCACATCCCACTTTTGTATGAATGGTTCTAGGGCACAGATAGAACTAAGGCCACCAAAAATCCATAAAACATGCTAACACTGACAAATAAATGGTACACCAACTGTACCTTAACAATTGCCAATATCCAAAACCTACATAAAACCACACTTCCAAATATACTGACCCTTATATCCTCAACTCTGTAGCTAAAACAAATCTTTCCAATGTTTTTCTCATGTGCATTAATTTATATTCAAGGTCAGTCTTATACATTGATTTTCGCATGTCAATAATTAACTATATATTTTTATATATTATTTCATATTATTGTCTTTAACTTTTATTGTCAACTTTATACAATTAAAATATTTTTTAACTATCTATAATTTACACATTATATTATTATTATTTTAAGGTTCTTATGACCCCATGGAGCATGGAGCATCTAGATTATATACCCAAAAATTCATAACTTAAAAAAATATAATATACAAAAGAGTCACTTATTCATTTAGCATTGAGCCTCAAGTAAGGATAAGTACTTGAGCTCATTAATGAACTCTTATCTTCCTATAAAAAATAGAGGAAATTGGTGAGTTAAATACTCAATGGGTAAAAATTATACTATAATACTTGTGAGCCAGAGATTACAACTTCGACTCACAAAAATTATATGTATTGTACAGAAAATAATATTTATAATACCACTTGGAATCGTGCTTACGATGAATGACATTTGTATCATCATATGACTTGTTCATGAAATACACTTGCAAACATATATGAAGGTTTATAAGTTTCCTTGCAAGCTTATTAAATTAAAGGCCCCCTTGTCAAGCATGCTACTAGTTGGTATTCATACATAGGCCCGTGAAATGATACTTAATGCAAGAATTACTTGATGCACTTGATACATTATATGAATTACTTAATGCACCTAATACATGAATTACTTAATGCAGTTGACACATGAATTACTTAATGTTTAAGTTTCTTTATGCATAGATCACTTGATGCATGAGTCATGTAACATTAACGTAGAACATGTGAAGGGGCAAATGACATTTACACTTCAAAGAAAATCAAATATCAAGAAAGGAATCAAGAATATTAATGAAAATGAGGATTTCAAGGATGTCAATGATCTTTAGGGATCAACATGTCATAGAAATCATTAAAAGCAATTCACAAGTATAGTAGTATAATAATTACTCACCTTGAAGTATAATTTTACTTATCTTACTTTATCATTGTCAATTGCAATGTTCCCAGACCTCCCAATTACCAATTCCTTGTTGGTCCTTTATTCCTCTACACTTAACCAATAGGCATAAGTAAATTCATTGGTTTTAAACAAAAACACTAAAGCTATTAAATTCAAAATTTTACCTAAACAAAATCCTAACCTTGTTGGACTGTCCTAGTCATAAATCAAGATCTACTTATCCAAATTATTTGATTACTTTTTTCATTACAAACTAGACATATAGATTTATAACACATCCAAAAATTAGCTCATTTGGATCTTTACACAATTTTTGATGAATTTCTAAATTCTAACCTATGTCAAAACCTAGGTAGACTTATGTTTCCATTTTTTTGCTATCATAACTCACAATTCCTTAGCCTAATTGTTAATACCCTTTACCATATAAAATATAACATATAAAGAACCAATTTACTAGTTTTAGAGTTTGATCAGAATCTTTCTCTATGGCTACCAAAATCCTTAATTAATTTTTGTGGGAATATTTTTGGCTATATTATCCAATTCAGTAAGCGTTCACATTGCTAGGAGCTGAAGCTATTGACACACTATTGGCTTGAACTTGGCTTTAATTGCTTCATCATAGTTGGTATGAGTAGAAGTGGTAAAAGTTTGTTTTGGACCCTTATTTTATGTAGAACTTTCTTGCTATTGGCTAATCTACCCTTTACTCTTACCTTTGTGTTTTTATTCCCTTTCTGCTTGTTTTGCTTTTTTGGTTTTATGTCTTACCTCCATAAGCTTAGCCTTATCAATTATTTTTTCCATAATAGGAAAATCAGTAGCTATCAAGATATTGTAAAGTGGAGTGATCAATCCTCATTAGAATCGATCAACTTTACTAGCCTCGGTAGGCACAATATGGGTGGAATACTTGCTTAGTCTTTTAAAATCTCAAGCGTAATTAGATAATGAAATTCTAGGCCTTTGCTTCAATTATTCAAATTGTAAAGCATGGTTTTATCTTTCTCCCTCCATTAAAAACTTATCCATCAGCTTTTGCTTAAACTCAACCTAAGTGGAAGGATCATCACCGTACAAGTATTCATCGATATCCCTATGGAACCAATCCTATACATCCTTCTTAAGCTGTAAACCCACTAAATCAATTAGCTTTTCATCAGAGTATGATGGTCATTGTGATATTTTATCAAGTTCATCTAAAAACTCCTAAGGGTTGGTTGTTGTGTTATTTTATTAAGTTCATCTAAAAACTCCTGAGGGTCTTCCTTTTCTTTACCCTTAAACTTAGGGGGCTTCATTTTCTTAAAATTGTTTATCATAACACCTCCCTCTAGTAACATCTTTCTCTTTACACAATGTAGGGCCTGCAGTAGAAAGGGAGCAATGTCTTTAGCGCTTAAAGCATGTGGCACAATAGGTAGCAATGGTGGTGGAGGCATTTCTTATTGTCATCTTAACTCTGCAAGTTCTTGCCTTAACTCTTGATTTTATTACATCATTGTATCCATATCCCTTAGTGGTTCTTGTTCTATATTACTTACAATATGCTGTCTCGATCAAGATGACTCTCTATCATCATTTGGAGCAATTGTAGCATTAGATATTATGTTTGGAGCAACACTATCAGCTTCCTGAGACTCTTGTCCCTCTTGTTATACTATTTTATAAGATGGCATCTATACTAATCAAATTAAATAATATCATTCATTTAGTTTATATGGCACGTCCTTTTAATTAAATTCATTGCATATAGATACAACTTATCATTTAATAGCATTATTTTTTCTCATTTAACAGTTTCATATAAATCACACAGCACAATCATTATCACATATAAATAGTTCATGTAAACATTATAGTACACATATCATTTAGTTTAACTTTTATATAATAGTCGCATATTATGCGAATATAAAAGAACTATAGCATTTCATCAGTCATTTCCAAGTCTAAACTATTTAATGTATTTATATATGTGAGCCCTCACCAGAACACCCCTCCCTTTGCTTGGGAAATTGCCTTAAGGAAAGGTGAGCGATTTTTAAGGAGGTCATGGAATGAGTTTCGGTGCTCAAGATTGCAATTTGGATTTTAAAAAGTGATTTTAGGAGTCAGCAACCTAATTTATTTATTTTAAAATGGGGAAATTAAGGAAAAAATTCCATTTGTGAGTCAAATTCATTAATTTTGGTTAATTAATTTACCCAAAGATAAAATCACTAGGTTCAAACCAAGTTGAGTTTGGGGACTAGGTTTTTGGTTTTAAATAATTGCAATTTGGCTCTTAAGTTTAATTTGACTTAGAAATTAATTTTATGAATGACATTTATAAGATAACAAATAATTAAATGCATGAACATGGCATAATATGAATGGATAGTGCATAGACTAGTGCATAGACAATTAATTAAACACTTAAAATAAATATCCACAAATTAAGGAGAGTGTTCCTTCTAATCCTTATAGATTTAGGAGAACCACATAATCACTCCTTAATTCCAAATTAATTAAATTATCTAAATACATTGATAAAAAAATGAAATGTTTTCTCTAGCCCTTATGAGTACTAGCAAGACCACACTTACAAAAAGCTAATAATTACATAGAAAATAAAAGGGAAGGGGATTAGATAGTATTTGGATTTGAGATTTGGATTTAGATTCTAAAACTGCCTACTGTCACATCACAATTTTGGAGATATAATGGTCCTAGAATGTAGAGAGACATAAGATCACCCATGCTTGTAGAACCCACTCATGCACATATAAACATTGCCTAGGATCGTATCAAAACCTCATGCATTAACTTAATTAAACCATTTATAAGGAAAACTCTAACTAGTGGAAGCATAGTATTAAAATACTTTAAATATAATCCATATGAAAAGAACATTTAAGACTCCAAATAAATTAAATAAATAATATATTCCAAATATAAACTCCTAAAATAAGGACTCTTAGAGTGTTTAGAGACTCATCATCTTATAGCATGGTAAGAAAACTTTGACAAGGAAATTTTCCAAGGAAAGTAGGTTGCTTGAGTAATCACCTTGCCTCTTCATAATGCTAACTTGGAACCACACAAAGAAAAAAAAGGTTGAGATAGATGATCTCAATGAGTAAACAATATAACTTATACAATAACACATATCTCTTAGAAAGAGCTCATAGCTTATAACTCATAGATCATGATTTGTAATTCATAACTCATAGTTTGTAATTTAACAAGGTTCACATAAATCACACTTATTACTTGGGAGTGAAGACCCTGCTCAATTCACTCATGAGTGAAGACCCTGCTCAATTCACTTGCATACACTGAGGAGAGGTGGCCTCAAGCCAAATTCTAACTCCCATCACATAGAAAAGCATGAAACTGACCAGGCTTTATGGCTAGAACCACCCCTTCTAGCTGAGGTGGATACTATGCCCCTATCCATCGGGTTAAAATAATATGCATAGGTTCCGATGATTACTCGCATTAGCATGAGGATTTCTGCATAAAAGGTTCACGGGTACCATAGCTAGAGCTAATGGTAATCACTTATAACAATAGCACTTAAGAAAGTAATAACATGTAGCATAATAGCAATAGCAGTTTAACTTATTGAACAAAAAAAAATAATAGTGTGATTCTAGAAAGAATATTAGGTAAGATAACAATCATAAAGGTTCTTTCTTATCATAGAATAATCAAAATGGTTTCGGACCAATTGTCCTTAGGAAACCTGAGCTTAACAAAGAAGTCATATAGTTATAATAGAGAATAGAAAGGAACTTGGGTTTTAAGAATCTCAAAGGTTCACATAACATGATAGCTTGTACTTGTAACATGAACATAATGTTTACTCACCTTGTGGTTTCTTTGCTCCTAGTACTTGTAGCTCTTTGAACTTCTACTACTCCTCAAACTCTAACATAATATTTAATTCAATACTTAGCATTTGCTTAATCATCATGTTATCCTATCCCATAACTACCCTATGCATATATAACATTCACATAAACTTGGAGTTGCACTTAGAAGTGCACTCATCACTTGCACATAACATGTTGACTTTCAAGTCTTGTACACTTAGCCTTTTTAGGCTCATATGAAATCAAATTATAGCTCATACTATGACTTTTATAAAGTCAAATACAATATATCATGATCTTAATATCAATTCCATTTAACATTCAACTTAGCACACTTAACATTTTACATATATATCAACTTAACAAGTAACCTTGAAGAGTCATGCTTATCTCTTTTAAACAAATTATATCATCCATCTAATAGTTAATTTAAGATCATTAATTCACTATTAACACATCATGAGACCCATTTCACTTATCACTTAATCATATACACATATTAATCATAATATAGTAATAGGGTTAGTAAACCTTAAGTAGGCTGAATTATCTCTAAGCTTGTCTAGAGTTATTCCTTCAACCAACACGCAATTAAATAATTTATCATTCATATATACATGTCAACAATCATTAAAATATATCATACAAAAATTATAGACATTGGGATTAAATTCTCAATGTAAGCTGAATGTACCCATTAAGGAAAAACATGAATTTTTTATCTTTTGCACTTTCGGTTCATTACAGTAATGTGCAAACACATGATTTAAATCAATATTTTTCATGTGCTCTTAACAAAAATGATTTTAGAATGCTTTAATCTACCAATTGGCACCCATTTTAGAATATATGCATAAAAAATTTCCAACTTTAGGTTTTAGGGTTAAAACCATGAATTTTCTTACTTTCCGTACTTTCTGATTATTACAGTAAAATACAAAGATATGATTTAAATCAATATTTTTATTCTAAACACAACAAAAATTAGTTTAAAACACATTCAAACACAAATCAGCAGCCCACCCTTGAATAATTGCATGAAAATTTTAATTTTGAGTTTAGGGTTCACTTTTGGAGGATTCGCAAAGAAAGGGTTGTGTTTTTGGTGGAAAATTAGTTTCTCCTCCAAATAATTCACCTAACCTGAATTATACAGCAATAAAATAGTGAAGATATAGCCCCAATAGATTTCTCATGGTTAGTTTCATAAAAATCAAATAATAGATTGAAAGAAGAGAAAAACTTATGAAAACGATCACGAAATCACAAGGTTTGAAGGCACCTTGTGAATTTCAGTTGAGAGAATATTTTTGAGATAATTTTTCTATAAAAATTCTAAAGAATAATAGAATAGTGGCTACCAAGATCAGGGCTGGCCAACATTTAGGTTAATATATGTAGGGTTTTGGCAAAATTACAAGTTTGCCATTAATGAGTTAGGTTAGGAGTGTTTTAGTGTGTTGGGCTTTGGTGAGTTGGGCCTTTTTATTTAATTTAAGGGCTGATTATAAGTAATTAAAAATAAAATATTTTTCGTATTATTTTCATTGAAATTCCCCCCAAAATATTTATTTAAAAATATTTTAAAAATACTCATAAAAATCATTTTATGCTTAAAAATCGCTTTGTGCATGAAAATTCACTTTATATGCAATAAATCATTTTATGCTTATACACTTCATATAAATCACTTATTTCATAATAATAATTCATATTATGTATATTAGAACTAATCTAACATACCACATACTCATAAATCACATGATACATGAATTTTCATAAAAGCACATATTTTGTCGTAATAGCTTTAAATTCAAGTAAGCTGTCATGAAAACTCCTAGGGTGGGTGGGTTGTTACACCTATGTACCCTATTGAATGGAGATCAAGATTTGTATAGTTCATTCTACGATTATGTAGAAGGGTTTAGGGATTGATCACATTGATTTTAGTTTAGGGGTTGGATTGATAAAGAAAAGGCTGTAGCTTTGCTTGAGTTGGGTGGAGGGTTTTGCTGGATTACAGTTCCGTTTTATCAGGACTGGATGATTTGATTGATTGAGGAATTCATTAATTAATTAAAATGATTAATTAATTAGTGTGATAAAATGGATGGATGAATTGATTAATTAAGATGAAGGATGGATTAAAAAAGATTGATTTTATTTAAAAAAAAAGATTAATTAATTAATTAAAAGGACTAATTAAATAAACTACCCTAAACCCCATATGCCTATAAATAGCGCTTATTTCCTACCATTTTTCTTTACCCAAAGACATAAAAGTTGGGCTATAAAAATGCTAAAAATGCTAGAAAATCTGGTTGGGGGCATTTTGGGAACTATAGAAAGGATGGGTGGACCACGCCATGGTGGCTCTATCGGTGTTCCAAACAACCAATTGCTAAAAGTTGACATGGTAGGCTTTTTTCTTTTTAGAGGTTAATGTTATTCCATGTTGAAAAATAAAGTGTCTGGAGCAATGTACTTAAAGGATAAAATTTTCTTTTAGGGGCGCTGCCCTTGAACTCCCTGGCAGGATCACCATACTAGCTTTGCATAGCATACTAAACTTAGCAGGTGTTAGGCTGTGGCCGAATGATGATAGTGCAAAATTAAGGGTACAGAGCTTATCTTCTTATTAGAATTGTCCTGTTTGTAAGGTAATTTTGATGATAGTGAACCTATGAGTTGGGATAGTATAAGGAACCAAAGTGATGTCTAGGTTAGTGTTTGAATATGTTTGGGTGAGAGACATGGTCAAAAAAGGAAGATGGTTAAAAGAACCATAGGGATGTTTAAGCAATCGTTCCTAAATATTTATGGGTGAAAATTGTAGTTGATAAGTGTAACATCTAGGAAGTATGAGACTCATTTTGGTTGCAAATGACATTAAAGGATTAGACTTTTGAATGATTGGATGATATGTGAACGATAAGGAAACGGGTAGTAGTTTTAAGACATAATGTGTGATGTTTGCCTAGCATGAAATTTTAGTGTGCTTTAATGATTAAATTAGAATCTATATGACAATTAAAATAGTGAGTATAGAAGTTAAATGATGTAATTTGAGAAGTTACAGTAAAAGGTACGGGAAAGAATTGTATAGGAAAACTTCTAAGCTGTTTTGGGCTTATAAGCCTATTAATAGGCCTTGATGTATTGGGAGCCCAACCCAACATAGGAAGGCCAGCCATGGGCCTAAGAAAGACTCTTCATTTAGGTTATAAGCAATATAGAAGGCCCAAGTCAATAAAAATAGTTGTGTAGAGAATAAGCCTTTGTAGTGTAGTTTTTTTTTTTTTACACCAAAGTTGACCAAGTCAAATGCTTTATCAACCAAACCTCTTGATGCTTCTCCCACATGAGTCAAAATTCCATTGGACCACCTAACCATTTAGGATGACTCTCACCATTGTAGAGAGAATCTTGGCCCTCTAGCTTGACACCATCCTAGCCATTTATTAAGAGTGAAACCTAACCCTTATATTTAACTTGGTAAATCCTCACCTTCCAATACATTATATATATAAGCAAACTTATGTTGAGAAATTCATTTTTCTTACTTTCTCTACACCTAAAATTTTCTACAAAAGAAGAATTCCCTCCATTTCTAACTACTTCAAGAGTTCTAGCAAGATATACTAATCAAGGTGAGAAATTACATCTATTCTTTCTTTTATGTTTTAAAATGGATTTTGGTGATAAGATTGTGTGGAAAAATAGTTGTGCATCACCTAGGGAGGATTGGCCAACATGAATTAATGATGCCTAGAATGTGTTTTTGAATAACCTTAAATGATGGGAATTGATTTAAAAAGGGGTGAATAAGCTTTGGGAACATTATTCAAGCTTTGGAAAGCTTTGAAGCATGAATATGTTTAAAGGAAGAATTTGGTGTTGTAATAGTATGTGGTGGTGATTAGGTAACTATATGTGTTATATACCATGTTAATTTCAAGTTCTTACAATTAAATTAGGGAATAGTTAAAAAATTTAGAAGTTTCCCAAAGATGAGCTTAGATAGAACAAGTTAGGGTTATGGAATGATTTGGGAATTCAAGGTTTAGGCTTACCAGCATGTGGTTGAGGGAAATCTAGCATAAAATAGAAATGAATATAGTACAATTGATATATTTCTATTATTGGTTGCTACTTGTTGTGTGTCTAAAATGTGATGGGTGTAGAAGTATAAGGCAAGGGCAAGGAGGTTGCTAGAGGTCATGAGGAACTTTAATTGACCAAGCATAATAGGCATTGGGAGCAAAGGAGTAAAAGTGAGTACTTTATAATACAATATAATTGTGCCACATTAATTGCTACTATCAATTGAAATGCTACTCTTGATACATAACCAAAAAGAGAAGCATTGTATATGTGTTGACTAGGAAATGTGACCTTTGAATAATAAATTTCTCCTATTGAATAGTTTGGGCACGAAAAGCCTTATGCATTGATATCATATTGTACCAAATGATTGATATATCAATTACTTGTTATCAACTACTTGATACCAATTTGGATATGCCCTGCATGGATACCCATGACTAAGCAAAAACCCTTTTTGGTGTGGGGAAAAATACTAAACCTTGTGCACTTGGTAAAGCCTGCAGGTAGGGCGAGAGTACCCAACCTCTGTTAGGGGGGAACACCTAACTATAAAACCTGATCAATCTTATGTAATGTGATATTTGTGAGTGAGAAAGGCTTATGCCGCCACTCTACAACTTATATGTATGGGAAGCCTTTCGCTCCCAAGACATCTCTATTTCTGCTAAAGTTGACCCAAAGTTCAATATAGCCAATTTTGGGATAATATCACTCCATTATTATCCTATAAACCTCATGATGACCATTTATATTACTTACTTCTGCATTATATTATTTGGTACTCATTGGGCTTGTCTCACTATGTAGTTATTTGTAATTTTTCTAGGTTAATATGTCTCATTAGCAAGGTAAACCAAGTAATGCTTCTTAACTTGGAATGTGCTAAGATTTTATGAAGATAAATTTGTGTCAATTTAAAGGCTTGCAAGTTAGAGCTCTATGGTGACTAGAGGCATAGTGTGTATGAGTACCTTGTGTAAAAACAAATATAGATACTTGATAACATGCATTAAATATATGTATAATTATGACATTAGGCATGAGTGTAAGAATGATATTTATGAATATCCAAGAATGTTACTCCATTTTCAAGCATGGTATAAGACATATGTATATTGCATATAATATTATAGTTTAAGTAGTTCTTGGGAATTGGAAATGACTCATTGGTTTTGATCTTGGAAGTGATGGCTTATTAAGATAAGCTAAAGATTAGGATAACCCTGGGTGTTATATAAGTTTAGGTGACCTTATGTCTTCCTGAACCCTAGGACAGTCACAGCCTAGATTTTGGGTCATGACAGTAAGTGGGAGTGAGAAAAGGGACCAAAGGATATCTAGGCTGGTGGTTAGATATTTTGTGTGAATGATATGATTGACTTTAAAATGAACAAGGATGAAAAAGGGAACCAAATTGACGTCTAAATGAGGATTTAGATGTTTCCAAGTGGAGGACATAATTAATTCAAAATAAGAGGGATGGGAAAGGAATTATAAGGGTGTCTAGATGATTGTTACTAGATATTTATCAATAGAATTGATGCCTTTTAGTAAAAGAGGTAGAAAAAGGAGCCATAGGGATATCTAGGCGACCATTTCTAGAATTTATGGTTGCAAAAGATGTCTAGGTGATTGTTTCTAGACATTTATGGGTGTTGATGGATCTTGGGTAAAATAATTTAATGAAAGAAAATCCTTAACCTATGGCGACTTAGTTCAAGAGATTCTAAAAAAATTTTGGTGAGAAGAGAGCCTCGGCCTATAGCAAGTTGGCTTGATAAATTCTAACAAGATTTTAGTAAGAAGAGAGCCTCAACTTATGGTGAGTTGACTTGAGAGACCCTAATAGGATTTTAGTAAGATAAAAGCCTTAGCCTATGGCAAGTCGACTCAATAGATTTTGATAAGATTTTAATAAGAGGAGAGGCTTAGCCTATAGCAAGTCGGCTCAAGAGATTCTGATAAGATTTTGGCAAGATGAGAGCCTCGATTTATGGCGAGTTGACTCAAGAGATTCTGAGAAGATTTTGGTTGTGCTGAGAAAACTTAGGTTTATGAATGTGAAGGTTGGGCCTTTTAGGAAGGCTTGAAGAAACTTTGCTGGGATTAAAGGGACTTTGGAAGTCACACTTTGTCGGTTAGATCTAGAAAGGTATCATTTAGCTTTAAAAAGGCATTGGTCAATTTTAGGAGATTTTTGTCAGCTTTAAGGAAGTACTGGTCAGCTTTAGAAGATGTTGGTCAACTTCAAGGAGATACTAGTCAACTTTGGAGAGGCCATTAGCTCAGTTTATCCATAATTATGCATGGCTGCATATAGTTGTTGTTTGCCCTTGTGCACTAAGAAGAGGGGTTGAATTGGTGGGAAATTAAAATTTAGATGAAAAGAGATTGGGAAAGAAAATAGACACAAGCAATTTTATAATAGTTTAGGTATTAACAAACATTACATCCACTCTCTAATTTCAATTGGGCGTTCTACTATCACAAGATAATTACAATGAAGTTTTAAGCTCACTCCCAACTCATAATGTGTTTTAATGGCTAGCACACAACCCTTACAAATGTTTCCCTTTAGGCTTGCACTCAAACCTATATAAAAGTTTTCTATTGGCTCATTCTCAACCTAATACAATGTGTTTTGAAGGCTAACACTCAACCCTTTTGAGTAATGAATACTTTTATAACAACCAAATGAGTACATATAAAGAGTTAAGGCTTTGAGAAATAAATTTGCAAGAGTTTGACTTAAATAAAGTTTGTTCGATGCTTATGAGGGTCTTTGGAGGGCATATTATAGTTTTCTCCCTCCAAATTCCTATTACAAAGAGTACATATAAGAAACCTTCCATAACAGCCATACAATCCTGCATTAAATGCTCTATCAAGGCATTGTCATAGTCACTATGCCTTTTCAAGGTCGCAACTGCCTTTCACGCTGGAGATGAACATCTTACGATTGTGATCTTCAAATATCCTAATAGCTAGTTGACATATGGCACTTTTTCACTGGTAGTTTAACTATCCATTGGAGTGGGGAGTTGCCTAATGAAAGTTGCGGTTGCAACCACTTAATCGAGGTTGTGATTCCCTTATCACAACCTAGGTCACATTGCCACTGAAGTCATAAATGCCTCTATCTCTTGAGGTCCATTTTGAACCTTTAGCCTTTAATTTTCTCTAGGTCACAACGATATGGGTCATGGTCCCGAATTTAGTCGTGGTCGCGATTCAAAGGCTAGTTTCATGACTTAAGGAATTTTTAATCTTTTGAATTTTCAACTTTTCTAATATGTTTTATATAGAAAATAAACACTTAATACACACATTAGATGATGTTAATTTGATTAACAAGATCAAAATAGAGATTGACTAAGTTTTGAAATACCCTAGGTCAACAATCTCCCCCCTTTTAATTTTGACAATCAAATTAAACTTAAATAAAAAATTACTTACATATCATTATAATTGGGGCTGGTCCCTCTCAATTTATGCCTTTAATAACAAATAATAAGTAAGATTTCAATTAAGTGTTCAAGATTGAAAAGACATAACACAAAATATTCTTTATGTCAATTTAATACATTAAGTTTAATTTTTAATTTTAAGTTCTCACCCTTCATCAATTATTAAATTTCAATTGATTTTCTATTTAAGTTCTTTTCTTTCTCTCCCATTGTCAAGATCAAAAAAGAATTAAACAAAAAATAAGTACATATAAACAAGATCAAAGTACATAAAAGATATAATTGCATTCATTGAATTAAATAAGATCAAAGTACATATATGACCATTGAATTGAAAATGTCAAAATGAATGAATGCATAAGTGAAAAATAAAAGAAACGTGAAAATAAAGTTAAAACAAGAAAGGAAGGAGAAATCCTAAGTCTAAAAAACTCAATAGCTTATTCACTTTCCTTACTTGATTCCCAATCCTCCAAATGACATTGTGGTAACCTCATTTTGCCTTGGCTGTCATAGAGGTCTTGATGAATATGGTCAAGAAGGCTAAGTTTCTTCATAATTTTATAGAACATCCTATCCACATTGGAAGAAGCTTGTGAAGGAGTAGGGGCACTAGGAGGTTACAAGTGAGGTTGAGTCTCTAGAGGTTCTCATTGAGCTTCTTCTTTCTTAGCTTGGCTACTTTCTTCAAGCACCATCTTAGGCCTTTTTCTAGCCTTTTCTTGGACTCCTTTCTCTCCAAATTTTTTTTCATACTTTCCATCCTTTTCCTTCAATGCCTTTGCATTGATTGTGTATTGAATGTCAATAAGGGATTTCTTGATAGGGTTTTGGAGAAGGGCTTTGTTAGGAGGAGTAAGAACACCAATTGATAGCAATATGTGCCCTAGAAGCCATATAATAGCTATATAATAGTAGATATTAATTCCCAATGGCATAATAAATATATTTATAATGTGAAAAGGGTTTCATATTATTAAATATAGTCCTTAAGTATTTGTAAGAGGATCTATTATCAAGTGTTGAGAATATGGAAGATAGATCGCTCTTGTACAAATATTTTAAATATATTCATGATCATAGGGTTAATGACTGGGCATTATTAATTCTGAAAGACCATCACCTTTGTTTGTTTTCTATAATCAGTCTGTGATACAGATAATTATAAAGGCAGTGAGTCTCATGTTGCTTAAGATATGATGTCGATACAAACACGTGGAAATTCATAGGATGAATAGTCAAATTGTGATGTTAGATGATAATAATATAGGGTTTTACTACTTGTCAATTATTTATCATCTAAGTCATAATAGTGCATATAATCCTTTGACAGAGGGATACTATATCTCATATATAGGTAGTTAGGATTTATTACTACTATGTAGATGTACTATTCATGTACGGATATATAGCATATGATAGTTCTAATTTGTTATGTATGGAGATAAGTGATCATCAAGATAAAATTCATTACCTTGAGTAAATGAGATTAAGATCCTATGCTATTTGGTTATTCTTGAAAACTAAAGTTTTTGGCTAGAACAGTAAAATTCACTAAAAAGAGTTTCTAGTAGGAATCTAATCTCATTAAGAATTAGAACCAAGATAAAGACATAGAATCAAGGCACATTAAGGTTTGACATAAACCATTACCCTAGCCAAGATTGGGATCTTTAATGAAGGGATTGTATCACATGATAATTTATGATCAATGGTCCATGTGGTGTTTAAAGTTATCAACTATAAACATTCATTTCTAATTAAGTAGTTATGATATGGAATGCTAGCTGTCACTTATGACTTATAGGATTAAGTTTGAAGTGGGGATTTCACATTAGTAGAGAAAAATGTTTTCTTATTCCCATTGCTAATTAAAAATGAACCTAGAAAGTCACACACCTAATAGTGATCACCTTTTAAGTGTAAAAGGTTTACCATAATAATTAATGAAAGTATTTAATTAATTAATTAGTGATAAAATGATTAAATGTGTAATTAAATTTACAAGGACCCTAGCATGTCTTGATATTTAATCTATGGAGGTTTCTATTCAATTAAATCGTAATTTATGTATGATGCAAATGAGAAAGATTAAATTGAAAATTGATTTGGACTAAATTAAAGAATTAATTTTAAACTTAGTGAAAACCCTTAACACATGAGATGTGTCCTAAGTCCATATGTGATATGGAAAAGAGGCAATTTAAGGGTTAGAGAAAATTCACTATTTATAAGCCCATATGATGGATTTAGGGGTTAGAGAATTTTCTACTAAGGTTAAAATTGTAATTACATCTTTTAGCTAATAGAAATGTCTATTTTGCCCCTAAAGGATAAAATGGTTATTTCACCATTTGAAGAGGCAAAGTCCACCTTTGCCTTGTCACATCCCAATTTTAGAGACATGATGGTCCTAAAACATAGGGAGACATAAGGTCATCCATGCCCATAGAACCCACTTATACTTATACAAATTATGCCTAGGATTGTACCAAAACCTCATGCAATAGTCCAATTAAGCCATTTATAAGAAAATCTTTAGTTGTGGAAGAATAACAAAAATACAATCCATAAGAAAATAATATTTAGAAATCTAGTTAAAGCCTCGATAGATAATATCTCAAAATAAACACCCAAAAATAAATATTCCTGAAGTGTCTAAGGATAACTTTTTATAATATATTAAACTAATTAACTTGGACAAAGAATCTTCCAAGTGAGGTAGGATGCTTGAGCCATGACCTTGCCTCCTCATGCTGCCCACTTAGAACCACACAAGGAAAAAGGGGTGAGATAAATGATCCTAATGAGTAAACAATATGGCACATACATTAACATATATTCCTTTAAAAAGGAAAATCATAGCTTATACATATAGTTTCATAATTTACAATTCATGAATCAAGTTGCAATCTAGCGAGGTTTTCAATTTAGCAAGTTTGCAGAAATCACACTTATAACACATAGAGAGTGAAGGTTATTGCCCTAATCACTCGAACACATAGAGGAGAGGTGGAATTAAATCAAATTCCAACTCCTATCACATAGAAAGGTGTGAAGCTAGTCAGGCCCCATGGCTAGAACTGCCCCTTCTAGCTAAGATGGATACACTACCCCTATCCATTGGATTAAGACCATGCGCACAGGTTTCGATGATTTCCTGCATTAGCACGAGGACTTCTTCATAAAGGGTTAAAGGTACCATAGCTAGAGCTAATGGTAATCACATATAACAATAACATTTAAGGCAATAATAACATGTATCACAATAGCAATAGTAGTTTAAACTTTTTGATCAAAAGATAAAAGAATAGTGTAGTTCTAAAAAGAATATAAGTTAGGGAAATAATCACAAAGGAATTATCATTGGATAAACAAGAATGGTTTTTGAACCAATTGTCCTTTGGCAACCCAAGCTAAACAAAGAAATCATAGAGTTTCATTTTAAAAGTAGAGAAGAATTTAGGTTTCAAGAATGTCAAGGGTTCACATAGTATGATAGCTTGTACTTGTAACAATAATATAATGTTTACTCATAACCCTTAAACACATACTTTACTTCCTTCACTTCCCCCAAAAGAGTTGATACTACTAAAGGTTCACTCATTAATTCCTTATTTCTACCAAGACTCTTAGCAAAACATGGTGATACAAAAAATGCGTAGCACTTGAATTAATCAAACATCTTGCACTAGAATTTTGAATGGGAATGACACCTGTGATAGTTGCGTGCGAAGCATGGGCCTTGTGCTGATTTAAGGCGAAAACTCAACCTTTGCCCTTATTCTCTGTTGCTGGTGCATTCCTAATAGCTAGCCCCTTATTCTTGGCTCCCTACCCTTGCGATTGGAATGGTTTAGATTGTGGATGTGCTGTGGTTCCATTCCTTTGATTCCTCATTTGAGGTTAGTCCTTAATGAAGTGTCCCATTTGCCAACACTTAAGGCACACACCATAATCTTTTCGACAAATTCCAAAATGCTTCTTTCCACATTTGCCACAAATGGGGAGTTCCTGCTTGGTTTGACCATTTCACTATCCAAACATTGCAAATTCCTTCTTTGGGCCTCCTCCTCCTCCTTACTGTCCTCTATGACCTTTATTTTTATTCTTCCCTTTTTGCTTCTATTCAGCTCATTTGGCTCTCTTAGCCTTATATCTCTTTTCCATTATCTTGGCCTTATCTATCAGCTTGGCCAAGGTTAGGAATTTTGTTGCTGCCAATGAGTTGAATAAAGGTGTGATCAACCCTCTTAGGAAGTGGTTGATGCAGCTAGCTTTGGTAGGAATAATGTTAACAGCAAACCTGTTAAGTCAATTGAACTCTTTAGCATAATCTGAGACCGACATTCTAGGCTTCTGCTTCAGTTGTTTGAACTATAACGCGCTATCATGCCTTTTGCCTTTAGGCAAGAATTGATCCATTACTTCTTGTTTAAACTCTGCCCATGTCGGTGGGTCTACTATATAAAGTCATTCCTTGATGTTTCTCTCATACTAATACCAAGCTTCCTTCTTAAGTTGGAGTCCTACTAACTTAATCACTCAGGCATTTGAGCAAGACAATCGGTAGACTAGCTTTTCCATCTCATCTAAGAATTTATATGGGTCATCACCCTTCTTACCATAGAAGGTAGGTGGTTGAATCTTCTTGAACTCAAAAACAGTCATCCCCTCGTCAGGTAGCCATTTCCTTTCCCTCAATGCAGATGCCACTACCGTAAGAGGTGGAACTCCATTTCTTTCTTGTGTTGGTTGTGCTTCCCACCTTTGAGCTCGCAACTCGTTTAATTCCTTGTGCAAGTCTCTCATTTCCTCACTCATAGCTTACACCTCTTATAAAGATGCTTGCTCACTGGAGCCCATGGTCGGTGCCCTCGAATTGGATATTTCTCTTGACCATATAGGTGTAAAGGTAGCATTCGATGCAATGTCTGATATGGCATCATCACTTGCCCTGATAGGCTGGGCAGTTGTGCAAACCTTCTTTTTGGGAGGCATTCTACTTATCACGATAAGGGAATTTAGTACTAACCCTTTCTAACCCATTTAACCCCACCATTATACTAGCATATGCATCATGCATTTATCATAAGTATTTATCATAACACATCACTAAGCACATGTCATATATATATATATCACATATCACATAGTTTAGCACGTATCACATATCACAATCAAATAGCACATATCTCATAGTATGAAAGTAATCTCCTATTATGACAAGTAAATCATATCATAACAATAAAAGAAATCATTTCATACTAAGTAACTAGGTAGTGAAAGGGAAATGTCATTCATATCATATAAAGTACTATACTGTTACGTTGATCTTCACCAATTGCTCATCCTAGCCCCTCGTCTATCCTCCATTAGGGCAGTCAAAAGCAATATGGCCACTATTGCCACATTGGTAATAGAGGAGATCTCCATCCTAATGGTAACTAATCAAAGGCAAAGACCTTGCAGGTAAGTAATCTCCCTCATGCTCCATAATCCCTGTCTTAAGCTACTCCATATCAAGATGTAGAGGCTCAAGATGAAAGCCTTGATTTTCTATTTGATAGCTAGATATCTATTTCACGGGTCCGTCGGTTGGGTGATGCTAAAATGGCATGATTGGTATTGCAAATGGAGTAGTGTCACTTCGTGGTTAGAGATGTGCTGGCAAAGACACTAATGAGTCTCGATTGCTTTGTTTAGGGTTTAGAGAGATGGATTGTCTTCCCAACTATTCTCTAAGTGAGAAAAAATTTATTTGTTCTTGCCCTTTCTTTTAAAGGTGTTTTCTGAGTGTCTAATTTTAGGTTTTGAGTTATTTTATATGTGTGACTGATGGATCATTTATGGGTGGCAGCCCCTTTGGCAAGAGGTTCTTATATTGCTTTTTAGTACTGCATATGCCTTATTAGGACTTGATCAGAGATTAGATAGGATGGTTGTTTGTACCTTACTCAGAGGACATACTTTGGCACTACCAATAGTAAGGGATTGGATTTTTCATGATGGAGGCCATGTGTGTAGAGAGGTTTACTTATTGGGTTTGGCTTGAACGACTTTCAACCAGGAGATGAGGGTTTTAAGGCAGATAGGGTAGGCTCAGGATATGCCTCAGTTATTCCTTTCTTGGAGTCTGCATAGATCACAACTCCCATTGCCAAAGCTATTAAGGGTGGCTGGCTAAGGAGTTATCATGCTGTTCATTTTGGAATTTTATTTTAGACTTTAGGGAGGTGGTTTAGCCAATTGAGAGAGAGAGCATACTAGACTACCCTGCTGAGGGGAATAAAGGGTGATGTAGTTGAGGAGGGAAAGGCTATAAGAGAAGCCATTCATGGCAAAAGGATTATAACACAGTAGAAGGAGTGACTCAATCTTTGAAGGAGACTCGGAGATATACAAGAGGTATAACACCAAAGGCTGCAATAGTGACTCAGACTGAGGTGGTGGTGATAAAGGAGACTGTGACTGTAGTGAAGAGATAGAGTGACATTACAGTAAAGATTCAGAGAAGGGTTACTATAGTTAGGCAGAGAAGATGACTGCATTTTCTAGAGTGCATAAGTGAATTTTAGATACTGCAACAAGGAGTAGTTCTTGGGTTACTGCTATGCAGAGGGGGATTTCTGAGAGTGGTTCTAAAACTATTGCTACTAAAGAGAAGATTTTTAATTTTTGTTAGTACTTCTACTGCTACAACAAAGACTAAGAGAAGTGTGACCATTGATGAGATTGTGGCATACTCTGATTCTGACAAAGGCACAAGAGATGTGCACTATAGGAGTTAGAGGAGGACAGGCTCGACCATGACTTTAAACATGACCCTTTTGCTTTTTGATTAAGGTACTTCCTAGTCGATAGGACTACACGATACAAGATATTGAATATGACACAATATTGAATACGACCTCTTTTATTCTTGCTCTAATTTCTAAGTAAGTTGCCCTTTCGGGTTTTTAACTTAATGAGCTTCTTCATTTCTTTCTTCTTCTTTCTTTTCTTTTTTTTTATATTTTTTGTTTAGGCAAAAGGAGTTAAGTGAATGATGTATTAGGGATAGAGGAAATGAGAATGTGATACAAATAAAATATTTTATATTATGATTTGGACTATACCTGAGCCCAGCTGCCTACATATCCCTTGCAATCAATTTCCTTTCATTCATTTTTTTAGGAAGAATCAGGTCCACATAGTTCTGATTACATATGCATGAAAACAGAAATGAAATGCAAATGTGATCTTCAAACAAAGTATCACTTCAACTAATCCAAGTTGCAAGGATGGGAGAATTTGTTTTCATTTATGGCTATAAGGATGGCTTCTCTGCAGTATAAGATCTTCTTGATTATGTATGATCTAGCCCAATTTGGTTTGAGTTTCCTCTTAAATCATGAATAGGAGCCTAAATTTCTTCTAAAACTATATTTTCTTCTTATAAACGTCTATCTTTCACCTTCTAGTTGAAGTGCCTGGCTAGTCGACATGGATAACCCTAAATTTCATATAGAGTATCGATTCTCTTTTCATCAATGGCATTCAGTGAGTCGTGATACCCTTCAATGTATTCTGCCTTTATTCCCTGTGGCTTATCCTTGACAGACTTCTTGTGTATATAGGTGGGGATCTTGTTGACTGGTATGCTTAGATCATCTTTATCATGTCCTTGTCTCATATAGAATAGCTCATGAGCTTTTTTTGAAGGAATGCTGGAGCCAAACACAGTGAAAGCATGGTGGTTGGATGAAATTTCAAACATTTTAAAATTTCACTTCACCCATTTTGATCCAAATATCCATTCAAGCAATTAATTAATTTGTGTGTAAAACAGATATGCATAGAAAGAATAAGGAAGAGTAATTATATTACCTCTTGAAGGTTCCTACTTTCTTCAACAAAGAGTTTCCTAAGTGTGAAGCCTCTAAATCATCCACACCTAACTCACCTTCAAGTTACTATTTAGTTTCTTTGGTGTTCTTGAATCCCTCTCTTAGTTGCCCAAATTGATTCAAGATTTTCCCTTAAAAACCTTTAGGAAGTTAAGGTTTTTCTTTGATTTGTTTTGGACTAAACTCATTTTCAATTTCCAAGCATTTGTTCTTTCATAAAGAACAAAGAAAAAAATTGAATATCAAAAGAAAAATTGAAGAAACTCTTTCTTTATCTTTTCTTTCTCTCTCTCAACTTCTCTCTAAAAGCATCAAAAATGAAATTAATGTTCACTCTAGTGAAGAAAAGATAAACATAACACTTATGTACTTCTTTTCTTCAAGACTTAACCCTTAGGTCTTCGCAATGACCATAACACCCTTTTAGTTCATCATTTGATAAAGGGGAAAAGGTGGACTTTGCTTCTTCAAATGGTGAAATGACTATTTTATCCTTCAGGGGTAAAATGGATATTTCCATTAGCCAAAAGATGTAATTACAATTTTAACCTTAGTAGAAAATTCTCAAACCCCTAAACTCATCACATAGGCTTATGAATAGTGTATTTTCTCTAACCCCTAAATTGCCACTTTTCCATATCATATATGGGCTTAAGCCAAATCTTATGTGTTAAGGTGTCACATCCCAACTTCTGAGATATGATAGCTCTAAAACATTGGGAGATATAAGGTCACCCATGCCTATAGAATCCTCTCATGCACGATTAAACACTACTTAGGATTGTACCAAAATCTCATGCATTAACTTGAATGACAAATAGTAAAGGAAATACTTAACTAGCAGAAGAATAGTTTAAAAATACTTTGAGTACAATCCATAAGAAAAAGAACAATTAAGAAAAGGGGTGAGATAGATAATCTTAATGAGTAAATAATACAACTTTTATAATAACACATATCCATTTAGAAGGGTTCATACTTCATAGTTTGCGATTTAGCAAGTTTCACAGAAATCAAACTTGTAACTTATAGTGTGATGGCTTTTGCCTTATTCACTCAATCATATAAGGGAGAGGTGGCATCATAACAAATTCCAACTCCAAACTTGTAAAGAAGCATAAAGCTGATTAAGCTTTAAGGCTAGAACCGCTCCTTCTAACTGAGGTAGATACATTCCCCTATCCATGGGGTTAAGACCATGTGCACAAGTTCTAATGATTTCCCGCATCAACACGAGGATTTCTACATATAAAAGTTCATAGGTACCATAGCCAAAGCTAATGGCAATCACTTGTAATAATAGCATTGAAGAATGCAATCACATGTATAGTAGTAGTAATAGAAGTTTAGCTTATTGAACTAAGGATAAACAACAGTGTAGTTCTAGAAAGAATATAAGGTAAAGCAAAAATCACAAAAGCTCTTTTCTTATCATTGAATGGTCAATAATAGTTTCAAACCAATTATCCTTTGGCAACCCAAGCTTAATAAAGAAATTATATAATTATAATTTATGATAGAAAGGAACTCTAGTTATAATAATCTCAAAGGTTCACATATCATGATAACTTATACTTATAACATGAACATAATGTTTACTCACTTGGTGGTTCCTTGGCTCCTAATGCTCCTAGTCCTTGAACTTCTAACAATTCCCAAGCTTTAACATAACATTATAATTCAATACTTATCATTGGCTTAACAACATGTTATTCTATCCCATAACTACCCCATGTATATATATCATTCACGTATAATTGGAGTTGCACTTAGAAGTGCACTCATCACTTGTACATAACATATTGACTTTTAAGTCCTGCATACTTTAGCTTCTTAAGCTCATATGAATTCATATAATAGTTCATACTAAGACTTTTCTAAACCCAAATACAATGAATCATAATCTTAATATAAATTTAATTTAACTTCCAACTTGATACACTTAATACTTTCCATACATATCAACTTAACAAGTAAACCCTAAAAGAGTCATACTTGTCTCTTTTAGGCTAAATTATTCAGTCAATCCTATAGGCAAATTAGGATCATTGATTCACAATTAATACATCATAAAATCCAATTCACATGGCACGTAACCATTTACACATATTAGCCAAACATGTCAATTAGGGTTTTGGAAACCCTAAGTATAGGCCAAACCACTCTAGGAATTTTCTAGAGTTACCCCTTCGATCATCATGCAATTAAATCATGTACTATTCATATACACATATCAACAATTACTAAAATGAATCTTATAAAAATTATAGGCCTTGGGATCAAAATCCCAAACTTGGCTGAACCACCATGACCATGGGAAACTATAGGTTTTTTTTCTTGTTTTTCATACTTTCCGATCATCATAGTAATATGTAAAGGCATAATTTAAACCAATATTTTTCATGTAAACATAACTAAAATCAGTTTAGGATGGTAAAAAACACAAATTGCATGCCCCAATGCACATATGCACGAAAATTCCATCTTTTAAGTTTTAAGGTTCACCTTTGATAGATTTAAGAAGAAAGAGATATGTTCGCATTTGGAAATCCATTTCTCCCTCTAAGAACAAGCCTAGGCTAAATATAATAAAGAGAAAATTAGAAAATGTATAGCTCCATATGAATTACTTATGATTAGTTTCATAAATCTCAAAAATTAACTTGAAAGAAAAGCGGAACATACAAAGAAGATAACAAAATCATAAAGTTTGGAGGCATCTTGTGAATTTTGGCCAAGAGAGAGTTTTTGAAAGAAAAATTCTATAAAATCCAATGAGAAACAAAATGGAGACTACCAATTACAAGGGAAGGTTGAATATTAGCTTTGGTATTAGGGTTTTGGGTGCAAAATTACAAGATTGCCATTAATGAGCTAGGTTAGGAGTGCTTAAGTGTCTTAGGCTTTTGGTAAATTAGATTTTTAATCCAATTTAAAAATAAATATTTTGCTTCTTATTTTCATTAAAATTCCCCTAAAAATATTTAATTTAAAATATTCTAGAAATGCTCATAAAAGTTATTTTATGCTTAAAAATCACTTTGTGCATGAAAATTCATTTTATATGCATTAAATTAATTAATGCATATGCACTTCACATAAATCACCTATTTCATGTTCATAATTCATATTATGCATGTTAGAACTAGTCTAGCATGCCACTTACTCATTGACCATATAGCACATGAAATTTCATGAAAATACATAATTTGTCATAATAGTTCTAAAATCAAGCAATTTGTCACAAAACACCTAGCAAGGGTATGGTTGTTACATTCTTCCCCCTTAAAAGAAATTCATCCTTGAATTTAGATGCTTACTCATACATTCTAGAAAAGCTAGGGATGCCTTTACCATTTCCCTTCCTCGGCTTTCCAAGTATACTTGTCCATTTTATAATTATGCTAGTAGACCTTGATCATAGGTATCTCCTTGTTTCTTAATCTTTTCACGTGTCGATCCATCATTCCCATTGGTATTTCCTCATAAGATAGTTGCTCATTTATTCTAATATCTAGCAGTGGTAGAACATGGGAAGGATTTGACATGTACTTCTTCAACATCAAGATGTGAAATATCGGGTGTACATATGCCAAAGTTAATGGTAAGGCAAGTCTATAAGACACTTCCCTAACCTTATCCAAGATCTTGAAAGGACTAACAAAACGAGGCAATAGCTTTCCTTTCCTACCAAACCTCATGATACCTTTCATTAGGGAAACCTTTAAGAAAACGTGATCTCCCATGGCAAAATAGACATCCTTTCTCTTGGGATCCGCATAGCTCTTTTGTTGACTGAAGGCAGTTTTCAACTAGTCTTGTATCAGTGGTACCTTTACAGTATTCTCCTTGAGTAATTCTGGCAACTCTATGTATTTGTCTCCAGGCTCAACCCAATAGACTACATAAAAACATTTCCTTCCATAGAAGGCTTCGTATAGTGCCATATTGATGGATGAATGGTAGTTGTTGTTATAGGCAAACTCGATTAAAGGTAGGTACTTATCCCAACTACCACCAAAATCCAGGACACACATTCTTAACATATCTTCTAGTATCTGAATTATTTTTTCAGGCTGCCCATTTATTTAAGGGTGAAATGTAGTACTGAAGTCCAATTATGTTCCTAATGCTTCTTGCAACTTTTACAAGAACCTCAAGGTGAACTAAGTGCCTCGGTCTGAGATGATGGACATTGGTATTCCATATAGTCTCATGATCTCGTCTATGTATAACTATACATACTAGGCTACAGAGTATGTGGTCCACTCTGACCCATATAGAATCATATCCTTTGGAGGTCCTAGGTAAACCAACCACGAAATCCATTATGATACACTCCCACTTCCATTTAGGTAGCTTAATCACTTGTAGTAGTCCAGAGGGTCGTTCATATTCAAACTTGACTTATTGGCAAGTTAGGTAAGACACCATAAACTTAACCACATCCTTCTTAAGTCCAGGCCACCAATAATTTGCTCTTACATCATAATAGTTCAAGATAAGCACAATAAGGTGTCTGATGTGCTTCTTTCAATATCTTCTCCCTTAGTCCATTCACGTCAAGAACACATAACCTCTTACCACACCTTAGAATCCCATCAACTACTTTAAACTTAGGGTTTTTTCCTTTCTTAGCCTTATCCCTTAACTTAACCCAGTGCGGATCCTTATCTTGTGAAGTCTTTATCTCCTCCAATAACTTTGACTTCACTTAAAAATGTGCCAATAGTGCTTGCAATTCTCCAATCTCCAGCCTCATGCCCTAGCTAAATATTCCTCTTAACTCCTTTACGACAGGTCTCTTATACACAGCCATATGGGCTAGGCTTCCCATTTATTTCTGGCTCAAAGCATCAGCTATAAAGTTTACCTTTTCAGGATGGTAGAAAATCTGACAATCGTAGTCCTTAAGCAGTTCAATCCATCTCTTCTGCCTCAAGTTAAGGTCTCTTTGGCTAAAGCTATACTGGAGATTCTTATGATCCGTATAGATCTCGCACTTTATTCTATTCATATAATGTCTATAGATCTTTAGAGCAAATACTACTGCGACCAATTCCAAGTCATGAGTAGGGTAATTTACTTCATGCTTCTTGAGTTGCCGCGATACATAGGCAATGACCTTACCATTTTGCATCAAGACACACTCAAGTCCTATTCATGAGGCATCACAATAGACCGAGAACCCTTCTTCACCTTCTGCTAAAGCCAGAATGGAGCTAATATCAAGCACTTCTTAAGCTTTTAGAAACTTTCTTCACAGGACTCCTCCTAATTAAACTTAACCTATTTCCTAGTCAACTTGGTCAATGGTGATGCTATCTTAGAGAAATCTTGTACAAATCTACAGTAATAGCCGGCCATACCTAAGAAACTCCAAACTTTAAAAACCATTATGGGTCATGGCCAATCGGCTACCTCTTCAACTTTCTTAGGATCAACTTGAATTCCTTGTTTACTTATAACATGCCTAAGAAAATTGATAGATTCCATCTAAAACTCACACTTAGATAACTTCACGTAGAGTTGGTGATCACATAGCGTCTCCAATATGATCCTTAAATGCTCTTCATATTCCTCTTTACTCTTAGAGTAAATCAGGATGTCATCGATGAAAATGATCATGAACTTATTAAGGAATGGCTTGAACACTCGATTCATCAAGTCCATGAAAGTAGTCGGAGCATTCGTCAGACCAAATGGTAGGATCGTTAACTCATAGTGACCTTGTCTTATACAAAAAGTAGTCTTGCAGATGTCTTCTCCATGGATCTTCAGCTGATGATAACCAAATGTCAAGTTGATCTTGGAGAAGTAACTAGCTCCTTGCAACCAATCGAATAGATCATCTATCCTTGGCAAAGGATACTTATTTTTCATGGTGACCTTATTTAGTTAATGGTAATCAATACATATAAGGAACAAGCCATCTTTCTTTTTCATAAATAGTATCGGAGAGCCCTATGGCAAAGTACTTGGTCAAATAAAACCCTTGTCGAGTAGATCATGTAGTTGTGTCTTTAACTCTTTCAACTCTGTCGATGCCATACAATATAGTGGTATCGATATGGGTTACATGTCCAGCAATAATTTGATGTTGAACTTGATCTCATGATCTAGTGGTATTCCAGATAGATCTTTTGGAAAGATGTCTATGAACTCATCTACCATTGGTATGCTATTACCATGAACAACGGCTTCCTTGTTGGTATCGACTATATGTGCTAAGTATGCTTAACACCCTTTCCTTAACATCCTTTTACCTCCCAAAGTTGATATCAAACTCAGAGAGTTCTCATTCCTATCTCCTTGATATACAAACTTTCCCCCATCCATGGTTTGAAATTCTACTTGCTTCTCTTTATAGTCAATACGAGCTTTATGCTCATATAGTCTATCCATTTCTAAGATCATATTGAATTCTAGTACATTAAGTTCTAACAACTTCACTAGAAGTTTTTGTTTGTCAATTTCTACCTCACAATCCTTAAATATGTATTTTACTTCCATCATCTCTTCTAAAGGAGTTAATACTACTAGGGGTTCATTCATTAACTCCTTATCTCTACCTAAACTCTTAGAAAAACACGAAGACACAAATGAGTATGTAGCACCAGAATCTACCAAGCGTCTTGCACTAGAAGTTTGAATGGGAATGATACCTGTGATGGTGGTATGCGAAGCATAAGCCTCTTACTAATTCTAAGTGAAGACACAACCTTTGCCCCTATTATCTACCATTAGTGCGTTTCCAACAGCTGGTCCCTTATTCTTCGCTCTTTGCCTTTAAGGTTGAGATGATCTAGGTGGTGGAGGTGCCAAGGTCACATTTCCTGAATTTCCCATCTATGGGCAATCTCTGATAAAGTGGCTCATCTGACCACATTCAGATATGGGCCAGGGATTTTCTAGCAAACTCCAGGATGCTTTTTACCACATTGACCATAAGTGGGGAAACTCTACTTAGATTGACCATTACATTGTCCAAGTGTTGAAGTCATTGCCGAAGATTCCTTTCCTAGACCTCCTCCTCCTCCTCTATGTTAGCCTTTTATAAACCTCAAATTTGCACCTTTAGACAACCAGCACTCGATTACAAGCCTATAGAATCAAACTGGGCGTAAATCAGACCTTAAATGGACAAGAAACAAGCCAAAATCACAAAATGGGCAAAGTTAGGCCTGGTAGCCATAGGCTTCTTGGCAGCAGCAATCATGTTTTCCAATTTTTTTCAATTTTTCTTCATTTTGTGTACCTATCCCATGTGGAAGTCCATAAAACTTTTCCCCAACCTTTCCCTTATATATAAGGGTCCTCCCACTCATTTTTTATCACCTCTTAACCTCTTGGTTTGCTTGATTAGCCTTTGCATCAAGCAAACCATCTTCACAAGTTTGGTCCGAAAGGAATAAACTTTTTATTTTAAAATTTTATTTGGGTGGTCATTTCGAGGGATCTCTCCTCAAATCAGTCCGAGGAATGCCTAATAATGCCATCTGAGTCGCCATTTGAAGGTTGTCATTTCATCGATTAAAGAAGGTGGAATTGCGATCTGGCCATCTGGTTCATCCGCCCTACATCCCTAAGCCTTGTCCTTGTAAGGTATTTATTTACTTTTTTTTATTATTTTCTTGTTTTCTTTTATTTTGTTTTTGTTTTAGTGTTTCTTTTGCTTTATATTGTTTGTTTGTTTTGTTATTTTTCCTTAGGATTGCTTAGATTGTTCTTTTAATTTATTATTTCTTTGCTTTGTATGTTTTATCATTTTCTTTCATTATTTTGAGGGATGTTGATTAGAATACAATTTAATTAACTTGATAAGCGATTTGAATTGATGCATCTACTTGTTAATTAAAACCTAACCTAATTAACAACTCGATAATCAATCAATCTGATTTAATCAATCAACCTAACTTTCAATCAATGAACTGAAACATGATAAAATAGCTAGGCTAAACTAACCCCTTTGCAAGAGGGGCGAACTACATGGATTTTGATTCCTATTCAAAAGGATACATAGGCTTGCTTGTTTAAAGCATTAAATCAAATTTAAATAAAGAATAATCCTTCTCTTGCATGAATTAGTTCTTTTTTCTACAATATCTGCTTTTAGTTTGTCTCCTTTATTATGATGTGGGTTTTGTTCCTCTTTTTCTTTATTTGTTGATTTAGAATTATTTTGGGGAATGTGTGATTTCCTTAGAACCCATAAAGTTTAGAGGAAGAATCCTCTATTTTGGTTTTGAATTGTAAAGTTAATTCCTTTACTTTATTTGCTTTATTGCTTTGAATGAATGCTTATGTAATACCAAGTTTTTCATAGCTCATTCTAGTTACTAGTTATATTAAAAGATTAGATTTTTAGATGATAGCCTAGTATGGGAAATGAAAGGGAATTGGTTAGGAGCTTTGTGATGCCATTTGAAATGTTTGCATAATTCATGATTTTATCATGACTAAGCATACTTTAATGAATTGAATAAAGTTCTTATGATAACTAGTGACATGTATAAAGAAGTTAAAGGACATAAATTTAAGAGTTATAATGAAAGGAAAGAAAGAAATTTAAAAAAAAGGGAAATTTCTAAGTTTGTTAATGGGCTTTTGGGATTGTTAATTGGCCTTGAAGTAATAAAGGCCCAAGCCCAATACAAGGAGGCCGACTCATTAGGCCTAAGAGTTATAGAACATCAAAAGATGTGAACTAAAATGTTTGGCCCAAGATAATGAAACATATGTTGTAGAGAGTGAGTTATAAGAATTTGACTAACTAGCCACAAAACTTGACTAAGTCAAAATCCTAAACCAAGTAAAACTCTCACCTTCCCCATACTCGAGACTAGGTTCACTTTGAGCACCCCAACACCACATGATGATCATCACCATTGTAGAGAAAATCCTAGCCATCCAACTTGATACAATCTTAGTCATTCATTAAGATCAAATCTTAACTATTGGATTTAGCTTGATAAATCCTCACCATCCAACCCATTACATATATAAGCAAGATTATGTTGAGAAATCACATTTAGCCTCTCTCTACACTAAAGTCCTGCCCTAAGGAAAGAAATTATCTCTACCTCACTTACAATAAGAACCTTGGCAAATTAAAGCTAACCAAGGTGAGAAACTATATTCATTTACTCTTTCTATATTCTAAGGTTGATTTTAGTAACTTGATTGCTTAAAAAAGCTTTTTACACCATAAAAAAATTTGGCCAACCTAGGGTAATCATACATAAGATGTGGTTTTGAATGATCTTAGATGAAGAAAATGATTTATAAGTGTTAGAATGAGCTTTGGGAATATGATTCAAGCTTTGGAAACCTTGAGGCATAAACATAATTAAAAGAGGAACTTGGTGCTCTAACATTATATTGTGATAATTAAGTAATCCTATATGTTATATGTTATGTCAATTTCATGTTTTTATAACTAATTTGGAGATTTAATGAGGAATTATAAGTTTTCTCCAAATTGACCTAAGTAGGATAAGTTAGGGTTCATATGAAAAAGAGTGAATGGACTCAAATTAATTGATGGGAATTGATTACGTAGATGTTAATTTGATGAATCTATAGTCGATTTGAGATTTGATAGTGAAATTGATAGTTTTTCCCAAATTCTAGGGTTTATGGAACAATTTGGGAATTTTGAGATTTAAACTTGGAATTATGACATTGAATGAGGAATTTAGCTTGGAATCACTTACAAACAATAATAAAGTATAAGTATATGTGTGACATAACTGATACATCCCTATTATAAGTGGAAGTAGTAAAACAAGTAAAATATATAATTGGTAACACCATTAGTTACTAATTAATATGTAATTGAAATGTTATGGGTGTAGAACTTCAAGGCAAGGGTAAGGAAATTTCTCAAGACCGAAAAGGATAATAAAATAATCAAAGAATGAATAAAAAATAGGAGCAAAGGAGTTAAAGTGAGTACTTAATAATATGATGTAATTGTGCCATGTTGTTTGCAACCATTATTTGAAATACTATCCTTTGATGCATGTCCTAAACAGACATTGAATATGTGTAGCCCATGAATTGTGAGCCTTTGAATTCAATATCCTTATTATATGATAATTTGAGCATAATGAGCCTTTTACATTGATGTTATTTTGTGCCCAATGATTAATATGCCAACTACTTTCCATTGAATTCCTAATATAGATTTTGAATATGCCTTTCATGAATACCCATGACTAAGTACAAACCCTCTCTGATGTGAGGAAAGACATCAGACCTTATGCACTTGGTATAAGTCTGTGGGTAGAGTGAGAGTACCCAACCTCTATAAGGAGGGAAAGCCTAGTCGCAAGACCTTATCAGTTTTGCATAATGTGATGTATATGAGTGAGCAAGTTTAGACCACCACTCTAATTTTTATGTGTGGGAAGCTTTCTACTTACAAGACATTATTATTTCTACTAAAATGCATTCTTAAGTTCAATATGGCCAATTTTGATTAACATCACCCTATTGCTATCTCTTATTTTGAATCAACTCGGGTGATAACCTCTTATATTGCCTATATGTTATGTTATATTATTTTGTACTCACTGAGTTGTCTCACCCAGTAGCTATTTATAATTTTCTAGGTTGGGGTGATTCATTAGCAAGGTAAACTCTAAGCTATGCTTCTTTGCTTGGGACTTACTAAAAGTGTTATATTTGTATTGTTTAGGTCATTTTAAGGATAAACAATCTAGAGCTCCATGGTGTTTAAAGGCTTAGTATTAAAGTATGTTATGTTGAAGAGTAATGTAAATAATTAATAATATTTGTTATATATAAGTACCTATGATAGTAAGTAAGAATGTATGGATAGCATTGGTTAACACTTATGAATGATCTATTCATGATCATGAGATGGCACTAGAGTATAATGGTTATAAATAAATGGTTGAAGTAATAATGGGAAAAGATGGAGAATGAATGTGGTTTCGATCTTGGGGAAGATTGCAAAATGGAATATGTAAAATGATAATAAGATCAATAGTGTTCTACAAGCTTTGGTGACCATATGTCTCCCTGAACTCAAGGATAGTCACAGCCTAGAAATTGGGTCATGAAAGTTTATTTATTTGTTTATTCATGCATTATATAATTGTCCATGCATTATGTAAACTATTAATAAAATTTATTTTAAGTCATTTTATATTAAATTCACCAAACTAATTTTCTTAAAATAAACTAAAAACCTAGTCTCTGAATCCTTTTTGGTTTCGAGGCTACTAATCTTTTCTTTTGGGATATTAGTTAGAGTCAATTTGGGTTTTTTCCTTAATCTTTTCCCAAATAAAATAAAATTAAGGTGGTGACTCTATTCAAAATCAATCTATCTGAACCCAAGGGTTCTACCATGAATTTGAACCCAAATGAGCATTTCGATTCCACTTAGCGGATCGGACAAGTGCTCGGACGATGCCTCACAGCTGGAGACTCCACTGGAGACCACCTTCTTTTTTATAAAAGAAATAAGAGGACTACCAATTGATTTAAATCAAAGTTTGGTACTTGTCACATCCCAACCTTATGAGATACGACGGTCTTAGAACATGGGGTGACATAAGGTCACCCATGCCTATAGAACCCATTAACATATAACAATCATGCCTAGGATCTTACCGAACCTCTTCATTAACTCATTTAAACCATTTAGATAAATACTGTAAATTGCGGAAGACTTAAAAATAAATCATTCCATATAAATCCATAAGGAAAATAATATAAATCTCGATAAGTATCAATCAACATTCCCGGAGCATCTAAAGACAAGACATCATAAACATAGTATTATTGATAACTTGGACAAGGAATTCCCCAAGCGAAGTAGAATGCTTGAGCCATCGCCTTACCTCCTCACATTTGCTCACCTGGAACCACATAAGGAAAAGGGGTGAGATAGATGATCTGAATGAGTAAACAAAAAGGCACATACATTATCACATATTCCTTTGAAAGGAAACACATAGCTTATACACATAGTTCATGGCTTATAACTCATGAATCAGGTTGCAATTTAGCAAGGGTTCAATTGGGCAAGTTTGCAGAAATCACACTTATAACACTTAGAGAGTGAAGACTATTGCTCAATTCACTCGAAACACATAGAGGAGAGGTGGCCTTTGCCAAACTCCAACTCCTATCACATGGAAAGCGTGAAGCTGATCAAGCCCCACGGCTAGAACCGCCCCTTCTAGCTAAGGTGGATACACTACCCCTATCCATCGAGTTAAGACCATGTGCACAGGTTCCGATGATTACCCGCATCGGCACGAGGATTCAGCATAAAGTGTAAAGGTACCATAGCTAGAGCTATTGGTAAACACAATTAACAATATCACATAAGGCAACAATAACGTGTATTTCAATAACAATAGTAGTTTGGCTTTCAACAATAATACAATGAAAGTGTAGTTCCATAAAGAATACAAGTTAGGGTGTTAATCACAAAAAGTTCTCATTAGATAAACAAAATATTTTTGGACCAAATGTCCTTTGGCAACCCAAGCTTAACAAAGAAATCATATAATAATATTTAAAATAGAAAGAAACTTGGGTTTCAAAGATCACAAAGGTTCACATATCAATATATCATATTCTTATAGCACAACATGATGTTGTTCACATTTGTAACAAAAACATTGTGTTTACTCACACTTGAAGAATGAATACGATGTTTACTCACACTTAAAGAATGAATACGATGTTTACTCACACCTGAAGAATGAATACGATGTTTACTCAACTTGGGATTCCTTTGCTCCTAATTCACGTAGTCCCCTTTGCACTTCTAAGGCTCCTCAAACTCTAACATAATATTTGATTTAATACTTAGTATTTATTTACTCATGATGTTCCTATCCCATAACTACCCATGTACATATAGCATACACATACACTTAGAGTCCACACATAGGTGTACTCATCACTTGTACATATCACGTTGACTTGAAAGTCTTGCATACTTAGGCCTTATAGGCTCATATGAAAACACATTGCAATCATATCAATACCCTTTTAAGGTCATCACATCATCATTACCTCAATATCAATTCACTTGTCAATTATCTTAGTTCACTTTACACTTCCATACATGTCAACTTAGCAATTAATCCTTCAAACATCATACTTAACTCTTATGATCCCTTTTACTTCATTAACTCTTAATCATATGTCCATCATGAATTCATCATAACTCTTAGTTCCAATTTCCTCAATCACATTTGCCTTCTAATCAAAATACAAGGTTAAGATACCATAAGTATATCTTAAGTGTACTATAATACATTTAAGCTTAGCTAGGATCATACCTTCAACTAACATGCAATTTCATCATCCATTATACATACATACATGTCAACAATCACCAAGACACATCACATAAAATTTATAAACATTTGGACACAATTGTTCATGTAGGCCAAATGCATCATTAAGATGAAAACCAAATTCTTCTTCTTTTTGTGCTTTCTGTCTATTTCAGAAATATGTAAAAACATGGTTTGAACCAAGATTTTTCATGTAAACATAACAAAAATCATTTTAAAACTTAAATTCATAGGAATCGGCCACTATTAGTGCCATTAATATATAAAAATTCAATCTTTTGCATTGTAGTGCACAAAACATAAGTTTTCTTGTTTTCGGTATTTTTTGGTCTTTTCAGAAATATGCAGACAGGTTGTTTAAACCATTATTTTTCATTCAATCATTGAAAATATCAGTTTAGAACACATTCCTTAATGAATTGGCAGCCATAGGTAGGGTTTATACAAAAAATTCCAAGTTCAAAGGCTTAGGTGAAAAATCATGAGTTTCCGCGCTTTCCGCGCATTTAATTTATTTCAGCTATAAATAGACACATGATTCAAGTCATTATTTTTCATCTAAACAAAACAAATATCATATTAGAACACCAATTCATACAAATTGACAGCCATGTATTCATGAAAGAATAAAATTTTCTAATTTCCAAGTCCTAACACGAAAACCTTGAATTTCTTTGTTTTTCGAAACTTTTTGGTCATCATAGAAATATGCAGAAATATTATTTCATGCAATATTTTTCATCAAAACAAATCAAAAATCAGTTTAGAATATAAACAAATACAAATCACCCCCCCCCCCCCCTCCCTTATGATGTTTATGCAATAAAATTGTGATTTTAAGTTGTAGAATTCACCTTTGGGGAAATCTTGCAGAAAGAATCGTGTTTTCAGTAGAAAATAAATTTTATCTCCCAAAAATTCACTCAAACAGAATTGAATCTGTATAAATCAGTAATCAAATAGTTCAAAATAATTTTCCCATAATTTATTTTACAGAAATCAGTTTAGAAATCGAAAGAGAATAAAAACTTACGATTACGGTCATGAAATCGCGAAATGGTAAAGTGTTTTCGATATTTTGGTAGAGAGAATTATTTTGAGAGGTTTTTCTACTAGAATATAGAAAGAATAAGGGAATGGCTGCTGGAAACCCTTGTTTGTCTGAAAATTAGAATATATATTAGGGTTGGAGTGGAATTTCCACTACTACCCTTAATGAAATAGGTTAGGAGCATTTTTGTGTAGTGGGCTTTTGGGTATTTGGGCTTTTTCTTTAAAAATTTCAGCTAAACGGATTTAAAATAAAAATAATATTTTTCTTATTAATTCTGGAACATTTCTCTCAATAATATTTATTTAAAAATATTTTAAAAATACCCATAAAATTATTTTATGCTTAAAAATTGTCTTATGGATGAAAATTCATTTTATTTAAAATAAATTCTTTTATGCAAATGCACTTCATGTAAATCATTTATTTTACAATAGCAACACATATTATGCATATTAAAGTTAATTTAATATGCCACATACTCATCAATCACTTAGATCATAAATTTTCACACAAGCACACACTTAACATTATAGATTTTAATTCAAGCAATTTATCACGAAAATTCCTAGGGTGGGTGTGGGTTGTTACATTCTCCCCCCCTTAAAGAAATTTGTCCTTGAATTTAAACCCTTACCTAGTTACTCTTGAAAAGCTAAGGATGCTTCTGTCGCATTTCCTCCTCCGCTTCGCTAGTGCACTCATTTATCCCATGATTCTGCCACTGAACCTTAATCATGGGTATCTCCTTATTTCTTAACTTATTTACTTGTCGATCCACTATAGCTATTGGTGACTCCTCATAGGATAGTTGCTCATCTAACATAATGTCTGGAGGTAAAAGAACATGCAATGGATTAGACACATATTTCCTTAACATGGAAATGTGGAACACTGGGTGCACATGTGCCAAAGTTGGAGGCAGGGCAAGTCTATAAGACACTTCTCCAACCTTATCTAAGATTCGGAAAGGACCAATGAAATGAGGTGATAATTTCCCTTTCTTGCCAAATCTCATAACTCCTTTCATTGGTGAGACCTTTAAGAACACGTGATCTCCCACGGCGAATTGGACTTCCTTTCGCTTAGGGTCCGCGTAACTCTTTTGTCAACTGAATGCCGTTTTCAATCGATCTTGAATTATTGGTACCTTCTCGGTGGTCTCCTTAAGCAATTCAGGCATTTTTATATGCTTGTCTCTAGGTTCAATCCAACAAATCAGAGAACGACACCTTCTTCCATACAATGCTTTGTATGGCGCCATGCTAATGGATGAATGATAGCTATTGTTGTAGGCAAATTCTGTCAGGGGTAAATACTTATCCTAGTTACCACCAAAATCCAAGACACACATCCTTAGCATGTCCTCGAGTGTCTGAATTGTTCTTTCAGACTGGCCGTCCGTTTGAGGGTGAAATGCCATACTAAAATCTAATTGTGTTCCTAATGCTTCTTGCAATTTTTGCCAGAACCTTGAGGTGAATTGAGTTCCTCGATCAAAGATGATAGAAATTGGCACTCCATGTAGTTTCACGATCCCATCTACATATAACTGCGCATATGGGCTACAGAATATATGGTCTTTAACTCCTAGGAAATGAGCAGACTTTGTCAATCTATCTACTATGACCCATATAGAATCATATCCTTTGGAGGTTCTAGGTAAGCCAACAATGAAGTCTATAGTGATGCGCTCCCATTTCCATTCAGGTAGTCGAATCTCTTGTAGCAATCTTGAGAATTGCTGATGTTCATACTTGACTTGCTAGCAAGTCAGGCAGGATGCTACAAACTTTGCTACATCTTTCTTCAATCCAGGCCACCAATAATTAGCTTTCACATTATGGTACATCTTAGTAGTTCCAGGATGAGCACAGTAAGGTGTCTGATGTGCCTCTTTCAATATCCTTTCCTTTAGTCCATCCACATCAGGCATGCATACTCTATTCTTGCACTTTAAAATTCCATTAACTACCTCAAACTCAGGATTCTTTCCTTCTCTCTTCTTATCCTTCAACTTCATCAAGTATGGGTCTCTATCTTACGCACTCCTTATTTCTTCCATTAACTTAGATCTCACTTGGAAATGAGCCAATAGAACTCTTAATCCTCCAATCTCCAGTCTCAGTCCTTGATTAAACAATTCCTCTAGTTCCTTCACAATCGGCCTTTTTCTCACATCCACATGGGCTATGCTTCCCATCGACTTTCGACTCAAGGCATCTGCCACTACATTCGCCTTCTCAGGATGATAGAGAATCTGACAGTCATAATCCTTCAATAGTTCAATCCATCTCCTTTGTCTTACATTGAAGTCTCTTTGGCTCACGATATATTGAAGACTTTTATGATCCGTGTAGATCTCACACTTCGTCCCATACATGTAATGTCTCCAGATCTTTAGAGCGAACACTACCGTAGCTAATTCTAAATCGTGAGTAGGGTAATTCACTTCATGTCTCTTTAGTTGTCGTGATGCATAGGCGATGACTTTACCATTTTGCATCAAGACGCACCCAAGTCCTACTCTCAAAGCGTCGCAATAGACCGTGAATCCTTCTTCCCCTTCAGGTAATGTCAAAACTGGTGCCGATACCAAACACTCTTTGAGTTTTTGAAAACTCTTCTCACAGGACTCTTCCCAATTGAACTTAACTTGTTTTCTTGTCAACTTGGTCAATGTGGCTGCTATCTTAGAAAAGTCCTGCACGAATCTACGATAATATCCCGCCATGCCTAAGAAATTTTCACACAAGCACACACTTAACCTTATAGATTCTAATTCAAGCAATTTATCACAAAAATTCCTAGGGTGGGTGTGGGGTGTTACAGTACTTTTAATACATAAATGGCTTTCATGTATCATTTGCATAGGCTCTTTGCCTTTCAACCAAGATTTCATAGGAAAATAATGGATAGAAAGTAACATAAGGTGGGTAACCCTTCTTGGGTTTATTCACCAATAGTGAAATCATCCACCCCGTGATGAATCCTTTGATCCTTTCAAAGTGTAACAAGTATGCACATGCTGTTAGATCCATGTGAGGCTCCTTGACTCACATGTAGTTAGGTATATTGGTACTTTAGTGTGACGGGTACCCTGTACAAGCTACCCTTACCCTTTTTCATGTAATGAACCTAGATCCTAACCTTAGGTTGTATGTACCATAATCAAAATGTTCGTATCTTCATATTCTCATGAAATGTTAATCCATGCATATCATGCATCCATACTGCACAACAAAATGTGCCTTCATTTTAAGTCTAAGTCATACTTTGAACTAAAGAAGGGTCATATACTCACTATTATCCAAACACCTTCACTTTTAAACTTTAAATGCTCTCACCTCTATCCTAATCACCTTTGCCCCCATAAACCTTAAGCCATCACCCTAAACCTTACCCTATTACCTTAGCCTTTAACTTAAATGCCAATACCCTAGCCTTAAACCTAAAATTCATTTCCCTAGCCTTAGCCTCAAACACCTCTAACCTTAAACAATGTTACCATAACCTTACCTAAAATGTCTTCATCCTATACTTTAACCTAAAAACACCTCACCTTAACTTTACCCCCCATAATCCTTAGCTAAACATTGACTTGGCTCTACCCTTAAGCCCATGAACTAGTCTAATTAATCCTAATAATCCAAAGATCAAATCTAACTGGCTCCCCTAGCTAAATACCGACCTGGCTAACATCATATACCTCTACCCTCATTTTTACCCATATCCTATCAACCAAGCCATAAGACACCGTCATCCATTACCCATAGGCCTAACATCCTTAGCCCATTACCTTCTAAACAAATCCATTACCCCTAGATCAACAAATGCCCATAACCTATACCTAAGCCATCAAAACCTAAGACGCTACCTTTAGCCCAATACACTACCCTAAGCCTAATAGCTTTGGCCCAATACACTATCCCAAGCCCAATACCTTTGGTCCACCATAATACCTAAAGTCTAGTACCTTTGTGTAACAACCCACACCTACCCTAGGAGTTTCGTGATAATTTACTTAAATTTAGAATTATTAGGACTAAGTGTGTGCTTTTATGAAAATTCATGTGTTATGTGATTCATGAGTAAGTGGCATGTTAGATTAGCTCTAATATGCATAATATGAATTATGATGGTGAAATAAGTTATTTATATGAAGTACATAAGTATAAAATAATTTATTGCACATAAATTAAATTTTCATGTACAAAGCAATTTTTAAGCATAAAATAATTTTTATCAGCATTTTTCAAATATTTTTAATTAAATATTTGGGGGGGAATCTCAATGAAAATAATAGAAAAATGTTTTATTTTAAATTACCTATAATCAGCCCATAAATTAAATAAAAGGCCCAATTTCCCAAAAGCCTACTACACTAAAACACTCTTAACCTAGCTCATTAATGGCAAACTTGTAATTTTGCCAAAATCCTAAATATATAAGCTAAAATTCGGCCAGCCCTAAGGAGACAGCCACCATTCTATTATTATAAAAATTCTCTCAAAAATAATCTCTCAACTGAAATTCACAAGGTGCCTTCAAACCTTGTGATTTTGTGATCATTTTCATAAGTTTTCCATTCCTTTCAATCTATTATTTGATTTTGATGAAACTAACCATGAAAAATCTATTTGAGGCTATATATTTACTATTTTATTGCTGTATAATTTAGGCTAGGTGAATTATTTGAAGGAGAAACCGATTTTCAACTGAAAACACAACCCTTTCTTCGCGAATCCTCCAAAGGTGAATCCTAAAACTCAAAATTAGAATTTTCATGCAGTTTTTCAAGGGGGTTGCTAATTTGTGTATGGATATGTTATACATTGATTTTTGTTGTGTTTAGATGAAAAATAATGATTTAAATCATATTTCTGTAAATTACTATAATGATCGGAAAGTATGAAAAACAAGAAAAATTCATGATTTTCATCCTAAAACACAAAAGTTGGAATTTTCATGTATAAAAACTACAAGGGGGTGCCAATTCCTATGTTTATGCATTCTAAAATGATTTTTGTCATGTTTACATGAAAAATGTTGGTTTAAACCATGTTTTTGTATATTACTGTAAACAAAGTCTAGAGAGGTTCAGCCTACCTAGGGTTTGCTAACCTTATTACTATGTTATGATTAATACGTGTATCTGATTAAGTGACAAGTGAGATAGGTCTTATGATTAGTTAATAGTGAATTAATGATCTTAAATTGAATATGAGATGGATAGTATGATTTGTTCAAAAGAAATAAGCATGACTCTTCAAGGTTACTTGTTAAGTTGATATATATGTAAAGTGTTAAGTGTACTAAGTTGAATATTAAATAAAATTGATATTAAGATCATAATGTATTGTGTTTGACTTTAGAAAAATAATAGTATAAGTTATAATGTGATTTCATGTGAGCTTTGAATCTATATTGGGCACAAATTAAGCGAAAGCAACATGGTGGGTGAAATTTCAAACAATTTAAAATTTCACTTACACCCAAATGGGTTCAATAAACATTCATCCAATCATCTAATTAATGTGTAAAACACATAAGAAAGAAAGAAGATGAAGTGGTAATCATATTACCTCTTGAAGTGTATGAACTCTAATTCTTCTTTCCTCTCTAAAAGCTCTCCAAATGTAGAGCCTTTAGATTGTCCACACCAAGCTCCACCTCCATGGCTCACTTTGATTTGTTTAAATGTTCTTGATTCTCTCTCTTGGTAGCCCAAATGAATACAAGATCTTCTAAAACAAATCCTTAGTGATTTGATTTCTTCTAATTGCCATAGATGCTTAATTTCAAAAAAAGAAACCTTTGTTCTTTCACAAAGAACAAAGAACAAGAAATGAAGAACAAGAAAATTGAAGAACAATTCTTCTCTTTCTTTTCTCTTAATACTTAGTTCCTAAGGTTTCTCTCTTGATCAAGATGTGCATCAAAAACTAGCAAATTAAACAACATCACTTTATTTTTATAGCCAACAACTATGTTGAATAATAGGGCACAAATGAGATATTTAATTTGCTTTTTTACTTTAAGCTTAAATGGAAAAGACCAATTTACCCTTTATTGTTTATGATAACTTCCATTAATCGTTAAGTAGTTAAAGGACTATTTTGACCTTAGTTACCTTTCTCTAACCCCTAAATCCATAACATGGGCTTTAGGGTCGGAGAAAATCTCTAACCCCTAAACTCATCATATGGGCTTTAGGGTTATAAATAATCTTTAACCCCTAAATTGCCTCTCTCCATTTCTCAAATGGGCTTAGGCAATTTTGGGTTTAGTTCTAAGCTCAAAATCAATTCTTTTATCTCATCCATAGCTTTAATTAATTTAATCCTTATCAATTATATCATATATAAATTAGGATTTAATTAATAAGAAATCATTTTGGATTTAAACTTCAAGACATGCTAGGGTCTTTGTAAATTCAATTATAGGTTCAATCCTTTTACCATTAGTCAATTAATAAAACACTTTAATTAATTATTATGGTAAACCTTTTATCCTTGGAAAGTGAATACTTTTGGGTGTGTGACTTTCTAGGTTCATGTCTAATTAGGAATGGGATCGAGAAAACACTTTTCTCTACTAATATGAAATCCCTATTTCACCCTTAGTCCCATAAGTAATGAGTGACACCTAGCATTGCATATCATGACTACCTAATTAGAATGAATATTAGTATTTTATTACTTATTCATATCATGGACCATTGATCATAATTAACGTACACTAAAATCCCTTCATTATGAAATCCCAATCTTAGCTAGGGTCATGGATTTGTCAAACCCTAATATGCTTCGATCATATGTCTATATCTCAATTCTAATTCTTGATAAAATCGATTCCTACTAGAAACCCTTTCTAGTGAATCTTTACTACCATGGACAAGGATTTGATTATCAAGAATAATCAGATAGCATATGATTCCTTCATTGTTTATTCAAGTTAATGAATTCTCTCTTGGCAATCACTTACCTCCATTCATAACTAGTTAGAACTATCACATATCATATACCAATACTTAAATAGCATCAGTATTTAAGTAGTAATAAATTCAAACAACCAATGAATGAGATACAGTGTCCCTCAAGTCAAAGGACTATATGTACAATTATGACCTAAATAATGATTTATTGACTAGCAATAAAACTCCATGTCATCATCATCTAACATCACAATTTGATCATTCAACCTATGAATATCCACATGTTTATATCGATAACATTTGTTAAACAGTATGATGCTCACTGTCTCTATAATCATAAGTATCACATACTGATTATAGATTATAAATAGTGGTGATGATCTTTCGAAATTAATGATGCCCAGTCATTAATCCTATCACCATGAACATTTTAAAGTATTTGTTTAAGAGCTATTTGCCATCCATATTCTCAACACTTGAGAATAGGTCCTCCTTTGAAAAATATGTATGGACTACAAATATACATTTAATACAACGGAACAATTTCATTTATAAACATATATCTTATTGCCATTAGGGATTATTTTACATTTACATAACATTATGAACCCTCATTTTAGCACCTTAAGAATTAACATTGAACTTTCCAGAAATGACCAAAGCATTCTTGGCACAACCTGACACCTTTCCGACCCTGATCGGACCTTCTGTATCATACAGCATTTTTTCAAAACTGACTGGATTTTATCTCAAACTAACTATTCAAATGTTTTAAAATTAATTTTGATCCTAATAATACTAACCGATAATTTTTTTTAGCTCTATAACTCCCAAAAATTGATCTAGAAGTCTCAGAAATTGACCCGAAAAACACCAAAAAATGGGCCGAAAAAAAAATCTTGGGAAGCATGCCATGCCACGTGGTGTGCAGCATGAAAGGTGTGCGACGCTGCATCAAATTTGTGCGATGCCGCATAGCCTTCTTGCGGCATGCCACAAAAGCCTGATGTGGCGTTGCACAGGCCTAGTGCAGCACCGTGCTAGGTTCTGTGTTTTTCTGCCTCCAGTGAGCCCCAAATGTGAAAAATGACTCTTCTACCCTTTTTAGTCTAGTTTTCAGCCATTTTTTGACCCTACCCCCATGGTCTTTTCACATTTTCATTACCTAAACTACCCTCAACCCCATTTGCCTATAAATAGGCTCCCCCATTTCCTCATTTCTACACACCAAGGTTGATATTGTTAGCTATCTATCAACCTTCTTTCTTCTTCTCCCTCCATCCACTCTCCAATTAATTAATTAATCTTTTTAATTAACTAATTTTCTCACCCAAGTCAAGTTAATTAATCCTTTTAATTAACTAAAAAATATTTTTTTTAAATCACTTACAAGTAAATTAATTAATTAATCTTTTTAATTAATTAATTACTTTTTTTTAATTAAAATCTCTTTTTAAACTCATCCCCTATTTTAATTAATTAATTAATCATTTTAATAAATTAATTACTCTTTTTTAAAATTAAATCAAAAATCCATTTTTCAATTCATCCACTATTTTAATTAATTAATTAATCATTTTAATTAATTAATTTACTCATGAATCATTTTCTTTAATCATTAATCAACTCATTTGTCCGGTCGGATAAAACGGAATTTCGGTTCGGCAAAACACTTTTTCCATCTCATCCATCAAAATCCAAGGTATTTTCATCAAACTTGTTCTCCAAACCAAAAATCATTTTGATCAATTTGTAAACCCCTCCACTTAACCGTGGAACGAACTACATGGGTTTTGATCCCTATTCAAATGGGGTACGTAGGCATGTTTGGAATTTAAGTCCAAATTTCAAATCCAATTTTGTTCAAATTAAATTTATTTTCTTTACTTTTCTTGAATTAATCGTCTTTTTACTATATTTGTATGGGAATATGTGGTCTTTCTAGAATCCCATAAGGGCTAGAGAAGGCATTCCATTTTCTATCAATGTGATTATCTTAATCAAGGAGTGATCATGTGGTTCCCCTAAATCTTTAAAGATTAGAGGGAACACTCTCCTTCATTTGTAAATGTTTATTATTTCATTAATCCCCATGCATCCATCTTATGCCATATTCATGTATTTTATTTGCAATTATTAATGTCATTCATGAAATCAATTTTTCAAGTCAAATAAAACTTAGGAGCCAAATTTAGATAATTTTAAACTAAAAATCTAGTCTCCGAACTCAACCTGGTTTGAAGGCTAGTGATTTTTATCCTTGGGCAAATTAATTAAAAAATTAATGAATTGGAGTCAATTTGGGTTTTTCCTTAATATTTTCACAACTAAATAAAATTAAGGTGGCGACTCCTAAAAATCATTTTCAAAATGAACCAAATCCGAATCCAAGGGTTTCATCGTGAGTCTAAACCCGAATGAGCATCTCGGTTCCCTCTAGCAGACCGGGTCGGTGCTCAGGGGAGGCCTCACAACTGGCAACTCCATTGGGGACTGGTTGCCACCTTTTTCAATAAAAAGGAAAATAAGAGGATTACTATTTGGTTAAGGAAAATTTTTCTAAAATAATATCAATTTGGCTCATTAAGTGTAATTTGACTTTCATGCATCACTTTGCATAATAAAGGCTCCTTGCCTAAACCTTAGCTCATTAAGGAGCCACTAAATAGTGGAACGAAGAATGCCAAAAAGCCTTTGATAGAATCAAGGACTACCTCCTGAACCCACCAATATTGCAACCTCCAAGGCTAGGTTGGCCATTGTTGCTTTACTTATCAATAACTTTAGAAGCCATAGGTGTAATGCTTGCTCAAAATACTCCAGATTCATATAGAGAGAATGCCATTTACTACCTGAGTAAACGTATGCTGGCTTATGAGCTTAAGTACAATTAGATTGAGCAATTATGCTTAGCCTTAGTCTGGGTATGTCATAAACTCCAGCATTACCTATGCTCATACACAACCCATGTACTAGCTGACAAGAGCCCCTTGAAATTCCTTATGGAGAGGCTAGTTCTTGACAGCAAGATGGCATAATGGATGGTAGTTCTTACAACATTTGACCTAAAGTATGTCCCGAGAAAAGCGGTTAAAGGAAGCATAATCACTGACCAGCTAGCTACTACCCCTATGGGGGAGGAAATGTTTAAGCCTGAGTTCCCAGACGAGGATATCTTGATCACAGATCCTGAGGTATGGAAGTTATTCTTTAATGGTGCCTCTAATAGTAAAGGCTACAGAGCTGGTGTAGTTTTGGTTACCCTTAAAGGAGATCATTTGCCTATGGCAATTAAGCTAGCATTCGAGGTGACCAACAATGAAGCAGAATATGAGGCATACATAGCTGGTCTAAAGGTGGCCATTAACATGAGGATAGACTATTTGGAGGTCTATGGCAATTCTAACCTCATTGTTTCCCAAGCCCTGGGTAAGTTGAAAATTAGAGAAGAGCATTTGATTCCTTACCATCAATGCTTGAATGACTTAGCAGAGAATTTTCATGGATTCTCCTTCCACTACCTGCCAAGGGCAAAGAATCAATTTGTTGACGCTCTAGCCACCTTAGCCTCGATGATCAACATGAGCAATAATGAGATACACAGGCCTATTATTGTCGAAGTAAAATGGCAACCTGGATATTATACCATGTGTATGAACCTCCAGTTGGCTGATGCTAAACCCTGATTTTGGGACATCCTCAATTACATCCAGAATGGTAAGTATCCAAAAGGAGCCTCAAAAGCAAACAGGAGAACCCTCAGACAGTTGTCTGTTGGTTTTATACCTAATGGAGATGTGTTATATAAGAGAACTTGGGACAACATCCATCTATAATGCGTGACTGAAGAAGAAGCCTAACAAATTTTAGAGTGGGTCCATGGTAGAGAGGAAGGCCCATACATGAATGGTGTAGCCTTGGCACGATAGATAGTAAGTCTGGGCTACTTTTGGCTAAACATGAATGAGGACTGTGCAAAGTATGTGCAGAGATGTCACAAATGTCAGATCTTTGCCAAGCTCCAACGTTGGCCCCCTATTCCTCTGAATCCAATAGCAACACCATGGCCTTTTGCTACTTAGGGCATAGATGTCATTGGGAGGATTTCCCCAAAGTCATCCAGTGGACATGAGTACATTCTAGTGGCTATAAACTACTTTACAAAATGGATTGAAGCAATGCCATATCAAGTCCTAAACGCAAAGAAGGTGGCACACTTCATCCAAACCAATATCCTTTATCAGTTTAGGACCCCTTTCAAAATAATCATGGATAATGGCTCTCACTTTCAAAAGGAGGTAGTCTGCCTACTCCAAATGAAGAAGATTCAGCATCATCGCTCCTCTCCCTATTTACCACAGACCAATGATGCAGTTGAGGCTGCCAACAAGACCATAAAGACTATTTTGCAGAAGGTTATTGAGACGCATAGAGACTGGCATGAGCGACTATCTACTGCCTTGTGGGAATACAAAACTATCATTTGTACTCTGAAAGGGGTAACCCCACATGTCTTGGTTTATGGAATGGAGGTTGTCCTTCCCATTGAGATGCATATCCAATCTGCTAGGGTAATGAGGGAAAGCTAGTTGAGTCAAGCAGACTGGAACAAAGGATATCATGAGCAACTGAATGCTATTGATGAGAAAAGATTAGATGCCTTGTACAAGATCCAAGGCTATCAACAGAGGCTAGCCCGACACTTCAACAAGAGGGTAAAGGGCAAGGGCCTAGAGGAAGGAAATTTGGTTCTAAAGGAGATTAGGACCCTAGTCCATGACCCAAGGGGAAAGTTCAGGTCGAACTAGGCTAGGCCATATATACTAAAGAAGATTTTATCTAGCGAAGGCACCATTCTTGCGGATGTGGATGAAAATGAATTCTCTAATTCCTGTAATTTAGATCAGCTAAAAAGATACTTTGTCTGAATTTGCATCATTTCTATCTATTTTTCTATTCAAAGTAATGTAATTAGAACTACGTGGACCTGATTCTCCCTAAAAAATAACAAAAAATGGTGATGACAATTGTAAGGGATACGTAGGTAGCCCAACTCCAGTGTGGTCCAAAGCATAATATAAAAATATTTTGTTTGCATCACAATCTCATCTCCTATGTGCCTAATGCATCATTTGGTTCCTTTGTTTGAATATATATATATATATACATATATATATATATATATATATATATATATATATATATATATATATATATATATATATATATATATATATATATATATATATATATATATATATATATATATATATATTACTTTCTTTTATTTATTATTTATTATTATTTTATATATATATATATATATAAAATAATAATAAATAATAAACAAAAGAAAGTAATATATATATATATATATATATATATATATATATATATATATATATATATAAAATAATAATAAATAATAAACAAAAGAAAATGCTTGCTAAGTTTAAAACCCGCGAGGGCAGCTTAGGCAAAAATTAGAGCAAAAATAAAGGTATCTCATATAATGATGATCAGATTTTACAAAAGCATACAATCCATCATCACAAAAAGGACAGCCTCTATCTATATCTATAGCTTGTCTTATGGTCCTGTCAGCTTACAGAAGTGTATAAAAAAGAAACCTATAGCTCATGTCAGAACAACCACCAAAAAATAGGCAGATAACTACCTCTACCTAGTCAGTCCTCCTTGTCCTCCTCCTAGGATGAACATATCCCTCAGAATCAGATCCCGGCACTATCTCCTCAATCATCACTCCTCTGATCTTGGTCTCTGAGTCCCCCTTTGTAATGTCAGTAGTCGAAGCGCTCATAACAATCAAACTGCTCTCAGTGACCGCTCTGGCCAATCTACCCTGTGTCTCAGTAACTCTAAAACTATGCCCTAAAGTCATGCCTAAGACTCTCTTCTGAAGGCCTGTACCTCCTCAGTAACTCTAAAACTATTCCCTAAAGTCATGCCTAAGACTCTCTTCTGAAGGCCCGTACCTCCTCAGCTACTAGCTACAGTCCTTCCTTGTGTCAAAGTCAGAGTCCTCCTCTTTACTCCAACAATAGTAGTCCTCCTCTATGCACTCACTGATGCGGTCCTCCTTTGTGCAACCAAAGTAGTGCCACCCTAGCATCTAACTGCAGTGACAATCCTCCAAGTCACCTCTACTGCAGTCTGAGTCACCACTGCAACCTATATAGTCAATCTCCCTGCAGAACCTCTAGCCTCCCTCTCAGGTCGAGTCACCTCACCTGTCTTAGCAGCAATCCCCTGGTCGCTAGTACCTCTGGCAACTGCCTCCTTTGTCTCGTCGCTCGCAGTCTCCCTAAGTAGTGCAGCCCGATACTCTCTCTAGACCGGATAGACAGTCTCAATCAACTGACTATGGTATCTCTTAGTAGTACTAAACCAATCTCTAGCCTCATCACGTGAAAGCTCCTCATCCACCCTCCTCTGATGGCCCTGGCAATAGGAGCTATAACCCTCGCAGACTCTAAGAAGGGTATAACTAGGGGAACATCCTGGGTCTGACCAATCTACCTCAAGACCCTCGTATCTTGATAGAATGACGTCCAGGCCAAACTAAGCAGATAGACCACCCGGTACCCATGGCTCATCTTCATGAAGGACCTAATCCCATACCATTGGTAGTGGCAGAGTGTGTCCTCTAGGGTAAGCTCTAGGAGCCATCCCATCCATTTTTTGATTAATCCCTGCCTCACCAAGATAGGCTACATTCAATATTAAATTGTTGTATACAGACTCCTGGCCAGAGCAGCAACCACCCTCAAGTGGTCTGTCAACCACACCTGTAAAATAAACTAAAATAAAATTCAAATACACATAAAATATCCACTCCTGAATGGATAGAAGCTAACAAATTTCTTTCTCTCACCTGAAGTACTATGGGAGATATAATCCATCTCTCTAGTCCCCAAATATAGTAGTCAAGACTCAACAGTGTCTTCGCTAACACAACCTTAATAATAGAGCTACCCTGCTCCATCTATAGTACTAGACCAGCCGCTCTGGCATCTCCCCAACCAACGAGTCTGGAAAATAGATATCCAGCAGTCAAACAAAAAACCAAAGCTCACATCCAAAACCTCTGCACCCCTACATCACCCTAGTCGCCGGGATCATGAAACTCCTCAATAATGGCAGTCAGGTTCACCTGCCTCTCTACCACCATTTGACTAGCAGTGTACATTGGCAGAGCTAAAAACTCTTGGAAAACTCTATAGTGACCAACTCTGAACTCTGGCACTACTAGGGCTGCCTCTGGATTACTACCAAGTATGGCACAAAACTCCTCAAATGTGGGGCATAGCTCCTTCATACCCACACCAAATCAAAAAACTCGGGCCACCGGATCCCAAAACTAAGAACACGCTCTAAAAAAATCCTAGTCCACCTGAACCCCTCTCAATGCTACCATAGTTAAAATCCCATATCTACCTAAGTTTATCCTATCTACTTTGTCAAGTTTTCTTGTCCATATATGCATATAATAACTAAAATATGACTCTATGTGAAAAAAGAAAGAAAAAAGGTGATGAAAAATCGAGCAAAGGAAGAGAAAGTTGACAAATGGACAGAGTTTTGACTCTCAAATGAAAAATTGATGGATTTGCCTTCAAAAGTTTAGCTTTTATATAGGCCCCTAGATGTCACATCAAGTCAAAAAACATAGAAAAACTGTTAGACAAATGGATCTGCCATGGAAGCCTAACACAGCACTACAGGGCCTTTGTGCAGCACCACAAATCCTTTTTACAGTCAGTAGCAACTAATCTATATGGCATCGCACAGAGCTGATGCGGTGCCGCATTTGCACAGCATGACACTATAGCAATTTTGACATTCGCCCTTTTGACGCTAGAACTGCAATTTTGTGCCCCAGTACAAAAGATAAATGACCTTTCTCTCTTCCTTAAAGCGGAAAAGCCAAAACAATTGTATCTTCTCTAAATGACGAAGGGGAGGGAGAGAAGAAAGGAGCCATTAGAAGTCAAAACATGCATACATCACATTTCATTCATACATCCATAACACAAGCATGCATAATAGGAAGCATTAGAATATTTCACATAGTCATAACATCCATAACATAAGCATAGCATATCAATACATAGATATCACCTGTGCAAGAGTACTACTTCCCTCCAGGGGAAATAAGTGACATGGCTGCCCTAAAAGGCTACATAGAAGGAAAAAATTACAAAGGAAAGTCAAAGGTAGCATTGCGGTCGCCAAATCACTAGCACTCTCCTCTCCTGCGTCTCTGAGGAACATCCTCATCACCAGCCTCATGAGCATCAGAAATGTTTAAACGTGTCAGCATCCCATCGAGGATGGCCTCTATCATGTGAGAAACTCTATAAGTTCAGCGAATGAAACTCTGAGGTACTTGTTGCAAACAAGATGTCAGGAACCTAAGGCATAAGTGAGTGTAAATGCCATCTTTACATGAAGATCATTTCTGAATGTAAGACAAAATCATACCTCGACGTCGTCAATAATGTCTCGCATGTATGGGCGAACAACATTAGGAAGCTGCTACATCCTCAGTGAGCCATTTGCGCCATAATATGAAATCTACTCAAGGATGTAAAAATTTGTGTCCCAGTTTATCGCACCGGTATTCGAGCTCGGTTCAGCACCCTTGCTTGCATTAGGAATAGGTCTGTCAGAAGTGCTCCCTCCAGGTGTCTCAGTAGTCACATGGATGATTAGCTCCCTTGGAGGAGCAAACCCAATGAAAGAGCGACCCCTCGATGTGATCTCACGCACCTGGAAAGCGGAACAAAAATCATGATAGCTCTGGCCAAGGTATTGATGGATGCACCCTTCGTCGCCATTACAAAGAGTAGGGGAAGGATCAATCGCCGACCCATATCTCATGTACACTGAGGGGGGCTTGGGGATGCACCAAGAGCCTATGATTTGGAAGTACACTCTCTCACCCAAGTAAAACAAGCGGTGATAGGGCGAGCGCAATAGAAGCCGCCTCCGAGAGATGTGCTTGGCAAAAATTATGTTGTCAATGCCAAGACGCCGCAACTCCCTAAAAGGCCTCGAGATCTATCACAGTGAACGATGAGCAAAGTGGTTTAAATACTAAGATAATAAAGAAAGCGAAGTAATGAATGGAAAACATCATGCTCCATCAAATTGTCAAAGAAGGCTTGAAGTGTCAGGACACTATGACTATCGGAGCCAGAACCCCAATTAGACTCCACCCATCTCCTCCCAGTAGGAAAATTCCTCGGCCTCTGTCTGATCAGTTCAGGAGCTATGAAAGAAAAATACTTATATGCCCAAAGCTGCATGCAACAGACAGTAAAAAATCATCAACATTGCAAATTAAAATACAAGCTAGAATATGGGAATGTACCTCCCAGAGAGGTGACGTACCACCAACAGAAAAGATATTTCCCTGAGATAGCTCCACTATGTCATGTTATTGGCACTAAGCACTGCACCACCCTAGTCATACTCCTTTTAGGCGCTCAGATCAACTAGGCTAGCCAAGATGTTGAGATCCATCTTATCTCTCAGGGAATGGGAGAAAGTACAACTTGCAACAATCAGCAGACACAATTGGGCCACCGCTGCATCTGGGACAATCCCGCCTACAACTGCCACCCACTCCAGCTTATCTGCCAGCAAGGTGCACCTCACTTGAGTGCTATTATGAGGCAGGTTAAAGCCAAGAAGAGCCTGCATCTCTTTAGTAAAAGAATGTTTATCTCCAATCGCTGCATATGTCGAGAGTCTGAGTCCCGAATCGGATCCTAGACAACAAATGCAAATCAAGTGGCGTGCAGGTCAACTCCCCGCAAGCAAAGTGGGAGGTGTCCATGGTATCCCACCATCTCTCTGCAAAAGCCTTGATTAGGCTGATGTTCAAGTGGTCTGGAGTTTGCACTCCCAGAAAGTCAACAAAGCTGGTAGGCCTTAGCATGGCCCTGACGATACTGCCTAGGGAGGCACACTTGATCACCTCCTTAAGGTTACTGCAGCCACCTCTATTCCTAATCGTTTGTGCCTGCAATAAACTAGTAAAAGCATAGAATGATTTTGCAAAAGCTATGAACAAAATTGGCTTTCAAAAAGAGTAAGCAAGACTACCGACCGCTAGTTGATCGTCATAAGACATATGATCTTCGGGGTCCTGTAATAGGAGGGTCGGGTGTGGGTTGTCTCTAGGCAATTCGTACTGCAGCCCCCGACCACCTGCAAAAGAATAGGAGGTCCTCTTCGAGGAAGCAGTTCCATGGCAGGATGTGGATGTCATCTTAATCAAATGCCAGACCTGATAGGCAAAAGAAGCAGATAAGAAAAAGTACACATTACTATTGCTGTTATAAAAAATATGTGTAAAAAAAAAGGAATTTGCATTATCATTATTACTAAAAAAAATAATTTTCATTATTATTGTTACTATTATTATTATTAAAAAAAAGAATCTTCATTATTATTAAAAAAAAAAAAGAGAATTTTCATTATTATTAAAAAAAAAGGAATTTTCATTATTATTATTACTATTATTATTATTATTATCATTATTATTTAAAAAAAAAAAGAGAATTTTCATTATTATTAAAAAAAAGAAAATAATTTTCATTATTATTATTATTATTATCAAAGAAAAAAAAAAGGAATTTGCATTATCATTATTACTAAAAAAAAGAATTTTCATTATTATTATTATTAAAAAAATATATATAGGAGAAAGGAGGAGCTCATGTTGGAGCTCAAAGGGATGAAGAGGTTGTGATTAAGTTTGGGGTATTTATAGAGTTTTGGGCATGTGAGGACAAAATAGTGCATAGTAAAAAGTGTCCTATAATTATTTACTTGTATGAAAATAAATTTTCAGCCAGTATTAACTTGGAATCAAAATCCAAAAATTTCTGTGTGTTCAAGAGATTTTTATTTACCCATAGATGTCTCATTCTCCTATCTTCAAGTAAAAAATGTAGCTCTGGCATCAGAAAAATCAAGAATTTATGAACCTAAAAATTCACCAGTATCCCAAAAATAGTCAAATTGAATTTCAAAATTCATGAAAATTATCTCATCGCAACCAGAATTATTTTATGAGCTTAGATCTACCGATATTTCAGGTTCACTCTCACCAAAACTGTCTAACTGATAGATAGCTTTGATGAGGGGGCAGCTGTGAACCCTCATTTCAGCACCTTCAAAATTAACATTGAACTTTCCAGAACTGACCAAAGCATTCTTGGCACAACCTAACGCCTTTTCGACCCTGACCGGACCTTCTATATTAGATAGCTTCTAAGGTCTATAACTCCCAAAAACTGATATGGAAGTCTCAAAAATTGACCTAAAAATCTATGAAAAATGGGACAAAAAAGAAAATCTCGGGAAGCGTGCCGTGCCACATGGCGTGCCGCACAAAAGGCGTGCGGCGCCACATCAAATATGTGCGGTGCCACATAGCCTTCTTGCAGCATGCCGCAAAAGCCTGACGCGATGCCGCACAGGCCTGCTCTGGAGCAAAGCCAGGTTCTGCGTTTTTATGCCTCCAATGGGCCCCACGCATGAAAAATGACTCTTCTACCCTTTTTAGTATAGTTTTCAGCCATTTTTTTACCATACCCACTATAGTCTTTTTACATTTTCATTACCTAAACTACCCTCAACCCATTTGCCTATAAATAGGCTCCCCCATTTCCTCATTTCTACACACAAAGGTTGATATTGATAGCTATCTATTAACCTTTTTTCTTCTTCTCCCTCCATCCACTCTCCAATTGATTAATTAATCTTTTTAATAAATAATTTTCTCACCCAAGCCAAATTAATTAATCCTTTTAATTAACTAAAAAATCTTTTTTTTTTAAATCACTTACAAGCTAATTAATTAATTAATCTTTTAATTAACTAATTACTCTTTTTTTAATTAAAATCTCTTTTTAAACTCATCCCCTATTTTAATTAATTAATTAACCATTTTAATTAATTAATTACTCTTTTTTAAAATTAAATCAAAAATCCTTTTTTCAATTCATCCACTATTTTAATTTATTAATTAATCATTTTAATTAATTAATTTACTCATCCATCATTTTCTTTAATCATTAATCAACTCATTTGTCCAGTCCGATAAAACGGAACTTCAGTCTGACAAAATACTTTTTCCATCTCATCCATCAAAATCCAAGGTATTTTCATCAAACTTGTTCCCCAAACCAAAAATCATTTTGATCAATTTGTAGACTCCTTCACTTAACCATGGAACGAACTACATGGGTTTTGATCCCTATTCAAATGGGGTACGTAGGCATGTTTAGAATTTAAGTCCAAATTTCAAATCCAATTTTCTTCAAATTAAATTTATTTTCTTAACTTTTCTTGAATTAATCGTCTTTTTACTATATTTGTAAGGGAATATGTGGTCTTCCTAGAATCCCATAAGGGCTAGAGAAGGCATCCCATTTTCTATCAATGTGATTATCTTAATCAAGGAGTGATCATGTGGTTCCCCTAAATCTTTAAAGATTAGAGGGAACACTCTCCTTCATTTGTAAATGTTTATTGTTTCATTAATCCCTATGCATTCATCTTATGCCGTATTCATGCATTTTATTTGCAATTATTAATGTCATTCATGAAATCAATTTTTCAAGTCAAATTAAACTTAGGAGCCAAATTTAGATTATTTAAAACCAAAAATCTAGTCCCCGAACTCAACCTGATTTGAAGGCTAGTGATTTTTATCCTTGGGCAAATTAATTAAGAAATTAATAAATTTGAGTCAATTTGGGTTTTTCCTTAATATTTTCACAACTAAATAAAATTAAGGTGGCAATTCTTAAAAATCATTTTTAAAATCAACCAAATTCGAACTCAAGGGTTCAATTGTGAGTCTAAATCTGAATGAGCATCCCGGTTTTCTCTAGCAGATCAGGTCAATGCTTCGACAAGGCCTTACAAACATATACATTGCTCTAGGGCATACCCTCTAACAAGCTTATGAAGGCTAAGTGTGCAAGACTTTAAAAGTCCACATGTTATGTACAAGTGATGAGTGCACTTCTAAGTGCAACTCTAAGTTTGTATGAATGTTATATGTGCATGGGGTAGTTATGGGATAGGATAGCATGATGATCAAGCAAATACTAAGTATTGAATTAAATATTATGTTAGAGCTTGAGGAGTAGTAGAAGTTCAAAGGGCTATAAGTGCTAGGAGCAAAGGAACCACAAGATGAGTAAACATCATGTTCAAGTTACAAGTACAAGTTATCAAGTTATGTGAACCTTTGAGATTCTTGAAACCTAAGTTCCTTTCTATCCTAAATTATAAATTATATGAATTCTTTGTTAAGCTTGGGTTGCCAAAGGACAATTGGTCAGAAACTATAAATGTTTATTCAATGATAAGAAAGAACTTTTGTAATTATCGCCTTACCTTACTTTCTTTCTGGAACTACATTGTTATTTATCTTTTGTTCAATAAGTCAAACTATTATTGCTATTATGTTACATATGATTGCATTCTTCATTGCTATTGTTATAAGTGATTGCCATTAGCTCTAGCTATGGTATCTATAAACCCTTTATGCAGAAATCCTTATGCCGATATGGGTAATCATCGATACCTGTACACATGGTCTTAACCTAATGGATAGGGATAGTGTATCCACCTCAACTAGAAGGGGCAGTTCTAGCCATAGAGCCTAATCAATTTCATGACTCTTTACAAGTTATAGGTTGGGAGTTGGGAGTTGGATTTTGGTATGATGCCACCTCTCCCTTGAGTGAATGAGCTAATAAGTCATCAACTCTATAAGGTATAAGTTTATAAGTTGATTTCTGTGAACCTTGCTAAATTGCAAACCATGAATTTATGAATTATAAACCCTTAAAGGGATATGTATTATTGTTCAAGTTGTATTGTTTACTCATTGAGATCATCTATCTCACCATTTTTCCTTAGGTGGTTCCAGGTGAGCAATTTGGGGAGGCAAGGTGTTAGCTTAAGCAATCTACTTTGCTTGGGAGATTTCCTTATCCGAGTCTTTCATTATACTATGATATGGAGAGTCTCTTAGTTGCTCTAAGAGTTTTACTTTGGAACATTATATTTGATGATTTATTTTAAAGTCTTTAAATATTCTTTTCTTATGGATTGTATTTAAAGTATATTTTCACTATTCTTTCATACTTAAGGTTTTCCTTCATAAAAGGTTTAATTAAGTTAATGCAAAATGTTTGATATGATCCTAGGTAGTGATTATATGTTCATGAGTGGGTCGTACGGGGTGGGTGACCTTATGTCTCCCTATATTTTAGGACTGTCATTTCTTCAAAATTGGGATGTTACAAAGTTGGTATCAGAGCTATAGTTTTTAAGTCTAGTTTAGACTTGTCTATTTACTGAGTTAATTAAGTATAATCTTGGAGCATAGGAATTTTCTTGTCATGTCACTTGCAGTTTATCGCTAGTATAGTTTCACGAAATCTTAATAAGTTATAGTACTCCTTGTTATTGTTTGTGTGCCTTACAATTCTTTTACCAAATGACTAAGAAGATTACTCCTGCTGAAGGATCATGACCTAGAGCACCGCATGTGGCATATAAGATGACATGGCAAGAGATGTTTGAGAGAGTCGTGCTGATGATTCACCACAAGGAGGAGAAGATGCCTAAAGAAGAGGATCTTGAGGAGTATTTAGACAATGACTAGGTTTATAGTAAGATTCATAAACTGAAGAGTGACTGCTCATAGTTGATGCTTTGAAGGAAAATCGATGTCTTAGGTCCTTGGTTTATGCTTTGAAGGAGGACATGGAGTAGCTTAAGACTGGAGATACTAAGTAAATAGATGACCATGCACCTAGAGATTTTTGTCACTCGCCATCTAGGTCTTTGTCCTCGATAGTTCGCACGCTGAATAAAGATTTACTTTGCTATAAGTGTCATGGTTTTGGTCATAATTCTGCCAATTGTCCTCTTATTGATTATTTGCCTGAGCAACCCTGGAAGCTACCTGACATGCATCCTGAAGAGGGACACTATTAAGATTTGCACTAATAGTTGATAACTATTAGCCTGGTGGTATAGGATTTATACGATGCGAATAATACTATTTGATTGCAGATTTCTTTTATTGCATATGATATGATTGACTATATATGATAGAGAAATTCATGATGCTATAAGTTATATGTTACATGATTATGATACATGATACATGCCATGATATGTGATATATGTCATGTGATATATGATATACGCGATGTGATATGATATGATATGATATGATAAGTACTTATGTTAAATGCATGGTAATTATGATGGTTGATAATGGGATTAGATGGGTTAGAAGGGAGTTAGCACTAAATTCCCTTACCGTTATAGTAGAATGCCTCCTAAGAAGAAAGTTTGCATAGCTACCCAACCTATTAGGGCTAGTGAGGATGTGATGTCGAACACTGCTTTGAATGTTACCTCTGCACCTGCAAGGTCAAGAGAGAAATCTAACTCAAGGGCACCGACCATGGGCTCTAGCGAGCAAGCCTCTTTACAAAAGGTCCATGCTATATGTGAGGAAATAAGAGACTTGCACAAGGAATTGGACTAACTGCTAGCTCAAAGGTGGAATGTGCCACCAACATAAGAAGGGAATGGAGTTCTGCCTCCTGCGTTAGTGGCACCTACATAGAGGGAAAGGAAGCGGCTACCCAATAAAGTGATGACCGTCTCAGAGTTTAAGAAGCTATGACCACCTATCTTTTGCGGTGAGGAGGGTGATGACCCTTATGAATTCTTGGATGAGATGGACAAGGTAGTCCATTGATTGTTATGTTCGAATGCTCAAGTAATTGAGTTGGTAGGACTCCAACTCAAGAAAAAGGCATGGTATTGGTATGAAAGAGATATTGAGGAGTGACTATATGGAGTTGACCTACCTACATGGCAAGAGGCAAGATAGGGCACTTCAATTTGAGCAGTTGAAGTAGAAACCTAGAATGTTGGTATCAAAATATGCTAAGGAATTTAATCAACTCAGCAGAATCGCCATCAACATCATGCCTACTGAAGCTAGTTGCATCAATCATTTCTTGAGAGGATTGGTTACACCACTGTTTAACTCCTTAGCAGCGACTAAATTCTTGACCTTGGCCAAGCTAATAGATAAGGCCAAGATAGTGGAAAAGAGATATAAGGTTAAGAGAGCCGAATGAGCTAAACGTGAGCAAAAGGGGAAATACAAGAGCAAGAGGCATGGAGGCCAGTATAGAGGAGGAAGAGGTCCGAGAAAGGAACTATCACCAGCAATCTCAACACATGGATAGCAGAATGGCCAAGCTAAGCAGAATTTCCCCACTTGTGGCTAGTGTGGAAAGAAACATCCTGGAGTGTGCTGAAGAATCTCTGGTGTGTGCTTAAAGTGTAGGCAAATGGGTCACTTCATCAAGGATTGCCCTTAGACAAGGAATGTGGGAAATGTGACCTCAGCACCTCCATAAGCTAGACTGTAACAACCCACACCCCACCCTAGGAGTTTTCATGACTAATTACTTGAATTTAGACCTATTATGTCTAAGTAAGTGCTTTTATGAAATTTATGAGTTATGTGATTGATGAGTATGTGACATGTTATATTAATTTTAATATGCATAATATGAACTATTATGGTGAGATAAGTGATTTATATGAAATGCATAAGTATAAACTAATTTATTTTATATAAAATGAATTTTCATGCAAAAAGGCGATTTTTATGCATAAAATGATTTTATGAGTATTTTAAAATAATTTTTAAATAAATATTTTGGGAGAAATTTTATAGAAAATAATAAGAAAAATATTTTATTTTTAATTACCTATAATCAGCCCCAAAATTAATTAAAAAGCCCAAATATCCAAAAGGCCACTACACCAAAACACTCCTAACCTAACTCATTAAGGGTAATCTTGGAAATTGTCCAAAACTCTACATTTAGATGCTAAAATTTGGCCAGCACTTGAATTCCAGTAGCCACACTCTATTATTTCATTATTTTGGCAGAAAAATTCTCCCAAAAGTATTCTCTCTACCAAAATTCACAAAACACCTTCAACTTTGCGGTTTCTTAACCGTATTCATAAGTTTTTATTTCATTTCAAATTCTTATCTTATTTCTATGAAATAAATTATGAAAAAATTATTTTAAACTGGGAATTTACTGATTTCTATAGATTTAATTTAGTTTGGGTGAGTTTTGAAAGAGAAATTAATTTTTCTACCAAAAACACCAACCTCTCTATGCGATTTCTCCAAAGGTTAATCCTACAACTCAAAATAGAAATTTTCCAGCATAAACTCACTAGGGAAGGGGTGGGGGGGCAATTTCTAAATTATTGTATTGTAAACTAATTTTTGATGTATTTAGATGAAAAATATTGAATTAAATCATATTTTTGCATATTACTATACTGATTGAAAAGTTTCAGAAAACAAGAAAATTCAAGGTTTTCATTCTAGAAATTAAAAGTTGGAAAATTCTATGATTACATTTGTATGTAGCTGCTAATTTGTGTGTGATGGAGTTCTAAACTAATATTTGTTTTGTTTGGATAAAAAATAATAATTTAAATCATGTATTTATATATTACTATAATGAACGAAAACCGCGGAAAGTTAGAAAAATCATGATTTTCTCTCTAAACTCTAAACTTGGAATTTTCATACATAAGTATGGTCTATGCCTGTTGATTTGTACATATTCATGTTCTAAATTAATTTTTTTTTTTATGATTGAATGAAAAATAATGGTTTAAAACACCTGTATACATATTACTGTAATGACCGAAAAGTACCAAAAACAAGAAAACGCATGGTTTTGCATCCTAAAACCAAAAATTAAAATTTTCATATATTTATTGTCCTTTACTACCGATTCCTATGGACTAATGTTATAAAATGATTTTTATTTTGATTACATAAAAAATTTTGGTTCAAACCATGTTTCTACATATTACTATAATAGACGGAAAGGTGCGAAAAGTAAGAAAATTCAGGTTTTCTCTTTTATGGGGCATTCGGCCTACATTGAGATTCTTATCCCAATGTCTATAATTTTTATGTAATATATTTTAATGATTGGCATGTATGAATGAATGATAAATGGTTAAATTACATGTTGGTTGAAGGAATGACTTTAGATAAGGCTAGAGACAATTTGGTATACTTAAGGTATATTAACCTTATGTTGTGGTTGCAATGTGAATGTGATTGGGTAATATGGAAATAGGTTTTATGATGAGTCAATAATGAATTTAGGATCTTGAATTGATGAGGAGATTAATTGAATGAATTGGGCATAAGAGATAGCATGACACTTAAAAGGCTATTGATAAGTTGACATGAATGGAAGTGTTAAGTGTACTAAGATGATTGTTAAAGTGAATTGTTATTAAGATCATGACATTGTGCTTGACTTGAGAAAAGTATTAGTATAATTTATAATGTGTTTTCATGTGAGTCTAGGAAGACTAATTGTGCAAGACTTTTAAAGTCAATATGTTTATGTGCAAGTGATAAATGCACATCTATGTATAACTCTAAGTGTATGTGAATGTTATATATGCATGAGGTAGTTATGGGATAGGATAGCATGATGACTAAATAAATACTAAGTATTGAATTAAATATTATGTTAGAGCTTGATGAGTTTTAGAGGTGTAAGGGCTATGAGTGCTAGGAGCGAAGGAACCACAAGGTGAGTAAACATTATATTTCAAGTTACAAGTGCAAGCTATCATGTTTTATGAACCTTTGATATCTTGAAACCCAGGTTCTCTTTTATTTTAATGATTTCTTTGTAAGCTTATATTACCAAAGGAAAATTGGTCCAAAACCATTTTTTGATTATCCAATGATAATACCTTGGTGATTATTGCCCTAACTTATATTTTTTTGGAACTACACTATTGTCCATCTTTTGTTAAATAAGCTAAACTCCTATTACTATTATGTTACATGTGATTGTATCCTTCAATGCTACTGTTATCTTTATATGTTATGAATTATGTTATAACTTATGCGTGAACATGGTAGCAGTCTTCACTTTACATGTTATGAGTTATGTGTGAATATGGCAGCAGCCTTCACTTTACACATTATGAGTTATGTGTGAACATGGCAGCAGCCTTCACTTTACATGTTATAAGTTATGTGTGAACATGGTAGTAGCCTTCACTCTACATGTTATGAGTTATAAGTTGATTTCTATAAACCTTATTAAATCGCAAGCCATGAACTGTAAATCATAAATTATGAACTATGAGCTATGAAAACTTCTAAAGGATATTTGTTATTGTATAAGTTATATTGTTTACTCATTGAGATCATCTATCTCACCCCTTGTCCTTATGTGGTTCCAGGTGAGCTTTATGAGGAGGCAAGGTGATCACTCAAGCTTCCTACTCCGCTTGGGAAATTCCCTTATCAAAGTTATAATAATACCATGCTATAATGAGTCCTTAGATGCTTCATGAGATTATTAAGGGAACTTTATTTTAGAATATCATGTTGGTGACTTTATTTAGAGTCTTACTATTATTTTTCTTATGGATTGTATTAAAGTATATTTTTAGCTTCCACAACTTAAGGTTTTTCCTTTATAAAGCATTTTATTAAGTTAATGTATTAGGTTCAGTATGATCCTAAGCAATATTTGTATATGTTTAAGCAGGTTCTATGAGCGTGGGTGACCTTATATCTCCCAACGTTCTAGGACCATCATGTTTTAGAAATTGGGATGTGACATAGACCATTCAAACCCCAAGGACAAGGAGCTAAGAATAAAGGGCTAGCTATTGGAAATGCACCAATAGTAGACAACAAGAGCAAAGGTCGAGTCTTCTTGCTGAATCAGCAAGAGGCCCATGCTTCAGACATAACCATCACAGGTATCATTCCCGTTCAAAATTCTAGTGTAAGATGCTTGATTGATTCTGGTGTTATGCATTCATTTATGTCTCCATGCTTTGCTAAGAGTTTAGGTAGAAATAAGGAATTAATACTTGAACCTTTAGTAGTGTCAACTCCTTTAGGAGAAGTAATGAAAGTGAAATATGTGTTTAAGGACTATGAGGTAGCCATTGATGGATGGAAAGTTCCTGTAGAATTGCTAGAACTTGATGTGCTAGAATTTGACGTAATCTTAGGAATGGACTGGCTTTATGAGTATGGAGCTCATATCGACTGTAGAGAAAAGTTGGTGGAATTTTGAACTAAGGATGGGTAGGAGTTTAAGTATCAAGGAGATAGGAATGAGAACCCTCCTGTGAGGCCTCGCTCGAGCACCGGTCCAATCCGCCGAGGAATCGAAATGTTCTTCAGGAGAAACTCCACGATTGGAACTCGCTATGAGTTTAGAAAATGTCTTCCTAAACCTTAAACCGCTATGGTCTACGTGAATAAAGAAAAATAAGACGACGGACTCCGACTCAGATTTGGACACAGACTTGGACTTAGGTTTAGACTTCGAATTCAATCTCAGACAGGTCAAATTAGCTAAACTTGAACTTACTCCATGACATACCTTCTAGGGCTAAGGTGAGGTGGGGTTGAGTTAGAACTAGATTCCTCATCACTGTTCAGGTTGGTGGTGTGGAATTCAGCTTAAAATGAGGTACTTTGGATGCAATCCTCAACTTTTGATGCAGTTGCAACCAAAGCTCTAAAGGTGGGTAGGTATTGAGTTAACAAGTGGGCTCTATAGGCAGGAAGTAGATTCTTGACAATGATATCTACTTGTTCTTGCTCGGTTGGCCTGTTTACCATTTGAGCAGCTTTAGCTCTCCACCTAGTAAAGAACATGGAGAAGGACTCATTTGGAAGTTGCTTTGTGTTTTCTAAATCCCTTCTTGTAATATCCTCTTCACTATTGTAGTGGTACTATTTGACAAATGCCTTGCAAATGTCCTCCCAAGTCTATTTTTGGGTAACATCTAAGCTAATAAACCATCTTAGGGCAGGATTAGTAAGAGTTTGCTGAAAAAGCTAAGCAAGGAGCTCATTGTTGATACCAAAGGGATGCATTGCCCCCACATACATCTTTAGATGGATCTTGGGATAAGTAGTACCATCAATTTGTCCAAATTCAGCATCTTGAACTTTGGTGGAACTCTTGCATTGGGAAATAAGCTCAGGGAGCCTGTATCAATTAGGTTTTCTTTCTTCTTCAGATTCTTCATCATTTTTTCCATATGCTTCACTTTTTCCATGAAGGCTTTGATTTCAAGGTTAACTTCCTTCCTTTGGAAAGGATCCGCAAGTCAAAAAGTGAGAGTATGGGTGAAATTTGATGGTTGAATTGTGATGGGTTGGAAAGGTAAGTTATTTCTGAGTAATTCAGATGATGGAATAGGCAGTGGTGGGATCATGTCAATGTTTGCAGGCTCTTGTCTTTGGAATCAGCTTTGAAAGTGAATCCATAAATAGGAGAAAGAGCGGATCTTAGGTCAGATTTGAGTAGTTTTGGGTCGGTTGAGTTTTGGGCCAAGGAGGTTTGTTCCAACATGGTGCAGACATCCTCCATGATAGCCCTTCTTTGGGCTTTGAGCATGTCCTGGAAAAGGGCTTCTTGCTTTTTCATCATAGTTTCCTGGTGTTCAGAGAGCTTAGCAAGAAGCTTGTCAAAAATTTCATCAGCTTTGGCAGCGGTGATCTCATCTCCGGCAACAGACATCTTGTCAACCTTTGAAAAGGAAAAGGAACTGGGTTAGTATCAAGCTTTGGAAAATAGGGTTATAGGGAGGTGTGAAAAACCAAAGTACCTTAGGTTTAATGACAATAGATGATAGTGACTTATGGTTAGGTTGACGGTGTATGGATAAAGATGAGGGTAGAGGTGTATGATGTTAGATAGGTAGGTATTTAGCTAAGGGAGCTAGGTCAGATTTTAGCTTTGGGTGGCTATATCAGATTTTAGCTTTGAGTGGCTAGATCAGATTTTAGCTTTGAGTGGCTAGATCAGATTTTAGCTTTGAGGGGCTCGGTAAGAATTTAGCTTGGGTGATTGGGATTGTGATTTATGAATGGTTTACCATGGGCTTAAGGATAAAGTGGCCATGGGTTTTGCGATGGGTATGGATGTACCTTGGATTTGGATGTTGGGTGGACCATGGGTTTGGTGATAGTGGGGTAATGGATTAGACTAGATCATCGGCTTAGATGGGCCATGGGTTTGGATAGTGATGTAAGAGATGAAACCCAGTCAACATTTAGTTTAGGTAAGGATAAGAGTGATGCTAAGTCAGTATTTGAGCTTTGGTAAGGATGGTTAAGGATAATGCTATATCAGTGTTTAGCTTGGGTAAGGACTATGAAAGATGAAAGCTAGATCAGTGTTTAGCTTGGGTAAGAGTTGTGAAAGATAAAAGCTAAGTTAGTATTTAGCTTCGATAAGAATTATGAAAGATGAAGCTATGTCAGTGTTTAGCTTGGGCTAGGTTAGTATTTAGCTTGGATAAGAATTATGGAAAAAGGATGAGGGTACTATAAACGGGTTTATTTTTACCATGAGTTTGACATGGGTTTGGATAGGACTGGACTATGGGTTTTGGGTGAACCATGAGTTTTAGGCTTTGACCATGGATTTAGGTGGACCATGGGCTTTGGGTGTTGACCATGGGTTTAGGTGAATGATGCGTTTTGGGTTTTGACCATGGGCTTTGGGTTTTGACCATGGGTTTAGGTGAACCATGGGCTTTGGATTTTGACCATGGGTTTAGGTGAACCATGGGTTTTGGGTTTTAGGTGTTGACCATGGGTTTAGATGGATCATGGGCTTCGGGTTTTGACCATGGGTTTAGGTGGACCATGGGTTTTGAGCTTTGGGTGTTGACCATGGGTTTAGGTGGACCATGGGTTTTGGGTTTGGACTATGGGTTTAGATGGACCATGGGCTTTGGGTGTGAAGATGTTTGGATAGGTTTTTGACTCTTCACAAGGTTCAAGCTATGCATGCATGTATGCATGAATGAAAAGGTTTCATGATATGATATACCAAGTTCAGTATTATGATGCATAAAATCCTAAATGAAGGTTTTATAAGTCATTATATGAAAGGGTTAGGGTGGTTTGAAGGGAACCCATCACACTAGAGATGCGATACACCTAACCACATGTGAGACAAGTAGCCTCACGTAGGTCCAATGGTACGTGCATACTCGTTACACCTCTAAAAGGATTAGAGGATACATCGTGGGTTGGATGATTTCACTATCGGCAAGCAGACCTAAGAAAGGTTGCCCACTCAATGTTACTTTTTATCCTTTGTTTTCCTAAGAAGCTAAAGTTTTTGGACAAGGAGTCCGATGTAGTGATGCATGACAAAGTTACTTCATGTTTAAAGCCAAACTCAGTATTTTACCAAAAGTAATCCACTTTATCTTTTATTTGAAAAAGATTTTAATTCCCCAGTGGAGTCGCCAACTGTGAGGCCTTGCCCGAGCACCGGTCTGATCCACCGAGGAATAGAAATACTCTTCGGGAGAAACTCCATGATTGGAACTAGCTGCGAGTTTAGAAAATTGATTTTTGTAATTTGACAGTTGAAAAGTGAGTTGCCACTTTAATTTATTTATTTTAATTGGAAAAATTAAAGAAAACCCAACATGATTGACTCCAAAAAAGAATTTGATTTTATCCCAATGGAAAATACACTAATCCACGAGTGACCAAGGAGGGCATGGGGATTAGGCTTTGGTAATTACTCAATTAAGAAAATATAATTTTCTTTAGTTTGGCTAAAATTGCAAAATAACTCTTAAAAATAAATTTTTGTATATGCATGAACAGGAATATGATGATGAATGAGACAGATATATATATATATATATATATATATATATATATATATATATATGATGAGATGGAATGACAATAAATAAGCAAGATAAAACCTACTTAATTATTACAACATCAAAACAAATGAAATAAAGGGGATCTTTCCTCTAGCCCTTATAGGTACTAGGAAAAGCACACATTCCCTAAATAAACTAAAAAATAAAATCATAAACAAAAGATTAATTCAAATAAATCAAAATGAAAAGGGGAAAATATTGATAAAAAGATTTTGGAGTTGATGCCCTTCAGAATGGCAGCCTGCATATCCTATGGAATAGGAATCAAACCCCACATAATTCTCCCTTCTTGCGAATGAGGGGTTATAAAAAAGGTGTTGATTTGTTTATTAACTTAATTCTGATTCTTAAATTAATAAATTTTAGATCTTTTCAGTTTTAGACCTAAAGAGAATTCTAGATCTGAATTTAGAATTTTGAAAATAAAGAAGGATTATACCTTTGCTTTTCTTGGCTTTCGAACGAATGGAACTAGTTTTGCTCCGGATCTCAACTCCACCTTGAATTCAAAGGAAACTTGGAATCTGGATCTAGAAGCAATAAGTGTGTTTGGAAATAATTGAAGTGTGTTGGAAAGTGTCAAATGAGTTTGAAATGTATTGGAATGCATTGGAAGTTATGCCCAATGAGCTTGGAGGAGGCTCTATTTATAGAGCTGCCAGAGGGGGTTCCGGCGGTACGGACAGCGGCGTCGGCGCAGCGCTAGCACCGGGCGTGACGCACCGGTCGTCCGATTGGCACGGAAGGCATGCTGCCTTTCTGCCGGCACCAAATCAGTGCCACCCACGGTAGCAAAGAAGGAGTGCCAGCCTGCCCGCGGCACCAAAATGCGTGCCTCCTTCTGGGCGGCACGGCAGGCACGCCTCTTGTGCGATGCAACCTATTTCCGTCTGTTTCGGGCATGTTTCAGTTTTGATTCGAGCTCGATTTGATCCTGTGGGTTCGTGATTGAAAAGCAGTTGACTGAAGGTGAAAGATTTAGGAAATTTATTTTTCAACAGGGCGCTGCCCCCTTGACCGCTGCTCGCTAACTGGCTAGTGGGACCGCCGTATTCATAGCGCCCTGTTCTTCGTAGGTGTAAAGCTGCAGCCAAATCAGGAGGTGCAAATTTGAGGGTTTACACCTCCAAATTTGATATCAACCTTATAAGCAAGAAAGATGTTAAGGAAAGGGAGCCAAGCATATCTAGCTCATATAGTCGATATTAACAAAGAGGCCATTATGCGAGGCAAAAGCATGTTAGTGGTGGATGAAGTCATAGACATCTTTCCCGAGGATCCACCTAGGATACCACTAGATCATGAGATCGAGTTCAACATCGAGCTGCTACTTGGCACATAGCCTATGTCGATACCACCATACTATATGGCACCGACAGAGTTAAAAGAATTAAAGATGCAACTGCATGATCTACTCGACAAGGGTTTCATCTGACCGAGTAGCTTGCCGTGGGGCATTCCAGTGCTATTCATAAAGAAGAAGGACGGCTCGCTCTGGATGTGCATCGATTATCACCAACTCAACAAAGTCACCGTCAATAATAAATATCCTTTGCCAAGGATAGATGATCTTTTTGATCAATTGCAAGGAGCTAGCTACTTCTCCAAGATCGACTTTGTAACAACTCATGCCTATCCTTGAAATTTTTCGTGACAATTTGCTTGACTTAGAACTATCAAGGCTAAGTGTGTGCTTTTATGGGAAATTATGTATTATGTGATTGATGAGTATGTGGTAAGTTAAATTAATTTTAGCATGCATAATATGAGTTATTATTGTGAAATAAATGATTTATATGAAGTACATTAGCATAAAATAATTTATTTTAAATAAAATGAATTTTCATGCATAAAGTAAATTTTTGAGCATAAAATAATTTTTATGAGTATTTTAAAATAATTTTAAATAAATGCTTTGGGGGAAACATTATAGAAAATAATAAGAAAAATATATTATTTTTAATTACCTATAATCAGCCCTAAATTAAAATAAAAAGCCCAAATGCCTAAAAGCCTACTACACTAAAACCTAGTTCATTAAGGGTAATCTTGGAAATTACCCAAAACCCTATATATAAATTCAAGAAATTTGGCCAGCCCTAGTATTCCAGCAGCCACACTCTATTATTTTAGTACTTTGATAGAAAAATCCTCCCAAAATAATTCTCTCTATTGAAATTCTCAAAAACACTTTCAATTTTATGATTTCTTGACTGTAATCATAAGTTTTTCTTCTCTTTCAATTTCCTATCTAATTTCTATGAAATAAATTATGAGAAAATTATTTTGAATTGAGTATTTACTGATTTCTACATATTTAATTCAATTTGGGTGAATTCTTGAAAGAGAAATCACGAACCTCTCTACATGATTTTTTCAAACGTGAATCCTACAACTCAAAATTAAAATTTTCATGCATAAACATTACCAGGGGCGAGATTTTTACATGCTTCTATTCTAAAATGATTTTTTATTTTTTTAAATGAAAAATATTAAATTAAATCATATTTCTACATATTACTGTAATGACCAAAAAGTTTCAGAAAACAAGGAAATTCAAGATTTTCGTTCTAGAACTTAAAAGTTAGAAAATTCTATGATTATATATACATACGACTGTCGATTTGTGTATGAGTGAATCCTAAACTGATATTTGTTTTGTTTGGATGAAAACTAATGATGTAAATAATGTGTTTACATATTACTATAATGATCGAAAAACATCGAAAAGTTGGAAAGCTCATGATTTCCACTCTAAACCCTAAACTTGGAATTTTCATGCATGAGAATTGTCCATGGCTATCAATTAGTGTGTATTAGTGTTCTAAACTAATAATTTTTGTGATTAAATGGAAAATAATGGTTTGAATCACATGTTTACATATTGTTGTAATGACTGGAAAGTACCAGAAATAAGAAAACTCATGGTTTTTCATCCTAAAACTTAAAGTTGGAAATTTTCATGCATGTGGATTTATATATGTGCCAATTCCTATATATTTATGTTCTAAAATAATTTTTGTTTGATTACATGAAAAATCTTGGTTCAAACCATTTTTCTACATATTATTGAGTAGACAAAAAGTGTGAGAAGTAAGAAAATTCAGTTTTCTCTTTTAAAGGGCATTTGGCCTACATTGAAATCTTATCCCAATGTTTATAATTTGTATGTGATGTTTAATGTTGATTATTGACATGTATATATGAATGATAAATGGTTAAATTGCATGTTGGTTGAAGGAATGACCCTAGACAAGCTTAGAGGCAATTTGGTATACTCAAGGTATCTTAACCTTATATTGTAAGTAATATGTAAATGTGATCGGATAATGTCGAAGTAGGTTGTATGATGAGTTAATAATGAATTAATGGTCTTGAATTTATGAAGGGATTGATTGAAGGAATTGGTCATAAGAGACAAGCATGATGCTTGAAAGGTTATTTGTTAAGTAGATATATATGGAAATGTTAAGTGTACTAAGATGATTGTTAAAGTGAATTGATATTAAGGTAATGATATTGTGTTGACTTTAGAAAGGTATTGAAATGATTGTAATGTGTTTTCATATGGGCCTATAAAGGCTAAGTATACAAGACTTTTAAAGTCAACATGTTATATACAAGTGATAAGTGCACTTCTATGTGCAACTCTAAGTGTATGTGAATATTATATGTGCATAGGGTAGTTATGGGATAGGATAGCATCATGATTAAATAAATACTAAGTATTAAATTAAATATTATAATAGAGCTTGAGGAGCTTTAGAGGTTCAAAAGGGCTATGTGTACTAGGAGCGAAGGAACCACAAGGTGAGTAACCACTGTCTTCATGCTACAAGTGTGAGTAAACATTATGTTATGTTACAAATATGTTATATCATGTTATGTGAGCCTTTGAGATCTTTGAAACCCAAGTTCTTCCTATCCTAAAATATGATTATATGATTTCTTTGTTAAGCTTAGGTTGCCAAAGGACAATTGGTCAAAAAACTATTTTTGTTTATCTAATGATAATTCCTTATGATTATTACCCTAACTTATATTCTTTTTAGAACTACACTATTCTTATATCTTTTTTTTCAAAAATTTAAACTGCTATTTCTATTATGATACATGTTTTGTTGCCTTAAATGTTATTGTCATATGTGATTACCATTGGCTCTAGCTATGGTACCCTTAACCCTTTATACAGAAGTCCTCGTGTCGATGCAGGTAATCATTGGAATCTATGCACATGATCTTAACCCGATAGATAAGTGTAGTGTATCCACCTCAGCTGAAAAAGGGCGGTTCTAGCAATAGGGTCTAATTAGCTTCACGCCTTTTATGTAATAAGAGTTGGAATTTGGTTTAATGCCACTTCTCCTCTATGTGTTCGAGTGATAGAGCAACAGCCTTCACTCTCTATATGTTATAAGTGTGATTTCTATAAACTTTTTAAATTGAAACCTTGCTAAATTGTAACTTGATTCATGAATTATAAATCATGAACTATGTGTAGAAGCTATGAGTTTCCTTTTTAAAGGAAGACATGTTAATGTTTGTGCTATATTATTTACTCATTGAGATCATCTATCTCACCCTTTTTTCTTTCCTTGTATGGTTCTAGGTGAGCAATATGTGGAGGCAAGGTGATAGATCAAGCATTTTATTTCACTCAGGGGAACTCCTTGTCCAAGTCATTAATAATACTATGCTATGAAGGGTTGTCATTAGATGCTCCAGGAATATTTATTTTTTTATGTTATTTTGAGATGATATTTATTAAGGTTTCAAGTGGATTATGAATATTATTTCCTTATGGATTATATGTAAAGTGTCTAATTACTATCTTTGCAAATAAAGGTTTTCATATAATGTTTTAAATGAGTTATTGTATAAGGTTTGGTATGATCATAGGCATGACTTATATATATGTAAGTGGGTTCTATGGGTGTGGGTGACCTTATGTCTCCCCATGTTCTAGGACCATTATATCTCTAAAGTTGGGATGTGACAGACTTGAGGTCCAGCTATCATCAACTAAAGATCTGTGGAGAAGACATATGCAAGACTGCCTTCCATATAAGATACAGTCATTATGAGTTCACAGTCCTATCGTTTAGTTTGATGAATGCTCCTACTGCTTTCATGGACTTGATGAACTAAGTATTCAGACCATTCTTTGACAAGTTCATGATTATGTTCATTGATGACATTCTGATTTACTCTAAGAGTAAAAAAGAGCATGAAGAGCATCTGAGGATCATACTGTAGACACTATATGATTACCAATACGCGAAGCTATCTAATTGTGAATTTTGGATGGAGTCTATCAATTTTCTTTGGCATGTGGTAAGTAAAGAAGGAATCCAAGTTGATCCCAAGAAAGTTGAAGTGGTAGCCAATTGGCCATGACCCATAATAGTTTCTGAAGTTTAGAGTTTCTTGGATATGGTCAGTTATTATCTTAGATTTGTTTAGGACTTCTCCAAGATAGCATCACCATTGATGAAGTTGATAAGAAAACAAGTTAGGTTTAGTTGGGAGGAGTCCTACGAGGAGAGCTTTCAAAAGCTCAAGAAGTGTTTGATATCAGCTATGGTTTTAGCATTACCCGAAGGTGAAAAAGGGTTCATAGTCTACTGCAATGCCTCGAGAGTAGGACTTAGATGCATCCTGATGTAAAATGATAAAGTCATCGCCTATGCATCATAGCAACTCAAGAAGCCTGAAGTAAATTACCTTACTCATAATTTGGAATTGGCCACAGTAGTACTTATTCTAAAGATCTAGAGACACTACATGTATGGAACAAAGTGTGAGATCTACACAGATCGTAAAAGTCTTTAATACATCTTGAGCTAAAGAAACCTCAACCTAAGGTAGAGGAGATGGGTCAAACTATTGAAGGACTATGACTGCTAGATTCTCCACCATACCAAAATGGCAAACGTGGTGGTGGATGCCTTGATTTGAAAATCGATGGGAAGCCTAGCCCATGTGACCCTGTGAAAAAGGCTGATCATAAAGGAGTTAAAGGGATTATTTAGTCAGGACTTAAGGCTAGAGATTGGAGAATCGCGAGCTTTAGTGGCTCATTTTCAAGTGAAGTCAAAGCTAGTGGAGGAGATAAAGGCTTCATAAGATAAGGACCCACACTTAGTTAAGTTAAAGGATGAGACTAAGAAATGAAAGAACCCTAAATTTAAAGTAGTCAATGGGATTCTAAAGTGTCAAAAGAAAGTATATATGTCTAATGTCAATGGACTAAGGGAGAGGATACTGAAGGAAGCACATCATACACCTTACTGTGCTCATCCTAGAACTTCTAAGATGTATCATGGTGTAAGAGCTAACTATTGGTGGCCTGGGTTAAAGAAAGATGTGGTTAAGTTTGTGGCATCATGCCTAACTTGCCAACAAGTCAAGTATGAGCATCAACAACCCTCTGGACTACTACAAGAGATTAAGTTACTTGAGTGGAAGTAGAAGCGTATCATGATGGACTTCATAGTTGGGTCACCTAGAACCCCCAAAGGTTATGACTCTGTATGGGTCATAATGGATCGACTAACAAAGTTTGCTCATTTTTTGGAAGTTAAGACCATATAATCTATAGCTTAATATGGACAACTATACATTGACGAGATCATGAAACTGTGCGAAGTACCAATTTCTATCATCTTGGATCGAGGCACTTAGTTCACTTTGAGATTCTAGCAAAAGTTGCAAGAAGCATTGGGAATGTAATTGGACTTCAGTATCGCATTCCACCCTCAGACGGATGGATAGTCTGAAGACATGTTAAGAATGTGTGCCCTAGATTTTGGTGGTAGCTAGGATAAGTATTTACCTTTGATTGAGTTTGCCTACAACAACAACTATCATTCATCTATTAGCATGGCATCATACGAAGCATTGTATAGGAGGAAATGTTGTTCTTCAGTTTGTTAGGTTAAGCCTAGAGACAAGTATATGGAGATGCCAAAATTGCTTAAGGAGACTACCAAAAAGGTACCTTTTATTCAAGATCAGCTGAAGATGGCCTTTAGTCGACAAAAGAGCTACGCAGACCCTAAAAGAAAGGATGTTCATTTTGTCATGGGAGATCACATCCTCTTGAAGATCTCCTAATGAAAGGTGTCATGAGATTTGGCAAGAGAGGAAAGCTATCACCTTGCTTTATTGGTCCTTTCAAAATCTTGGATAAAGTTGAGGAAGTGTCGTATAGACTCGCCCTACCCCCAGCTATGGCATGTGTGCACTAAGTATTTCATATCTCAATATTGAGAAATTATGTATTGGACCCATCCCATGTGTTGTCACCTCTAGACATCATGATAGATGAGCAACTATCCTATGAGGAGTTACCAATAGCCATAATGGATTGACAAGTGGAAAGGTTAAGGAATAAGGAGATACCCATGATCAAGGTTCAATGGCGAAATCATGGGGTAGACAAGTGTGCTTGGAAAGCCGACAAGGAGATGTGATAGAAGCATCCTTAGCATTTCAATAGTACATAAGTAAGTATCTAAATATGAGGATGAATTTCTTTTAAGGGGGGAGGGGAGAATGTAGCAACCCATACCCACCCTAGGAGTTTCATGACAATTTACTTGAATTTAAAACAATTAGGACTAAATGTGTGCTTTTATGAAAATTCATGTGTTATGTGATTGATAAGTAAGTGTCATGTTAGATTAGTCTAATATGATTAATATGAATTATTATGGTGAAATAAGTGATTTATATGAAGTGCATAAGCATAAAATAATTTATTGCACATAAATTGAATTTTCATGCACAAAGCAATTTTTAAGCATAAAATAATTTTTATAAGCATTTTTAAAATATTTTTAAATAAATATTTTGGGGGGAATCTCAATGAAAATAATAAGAAAAATATTTTATTTTAAATTACCTATAATCAGCCCATAAATTAAATAAAAATCCCAATTTTCCAAAAATTCACTACACCAAAACACTCCTAACCTAATTCATTAATGATAAACTTGTAATTTTGCCAAAACCCTAAATATATAAGCTAAAATTTGGTCAGCACTAAGGAGACTATCACCACATTGTTATTAGAAAAATTCTCTCAAAAATATTCTCTCAACCGAAATTCACAAGATGCCTTCAAACCTTGCGATTTTGAGATTGTTTTCATAAGTTTCAATCTATTATTTGATTTTTATGAAACTAACCATGAGAAATTTATTTGGGGCTCTATATTTACTATTTTATTATTGTATAATTCAGGCTAGGTGAATTATTTGAAGGAGAAACTGATTTTCAACCGAAAACACAACCTTTTCTTCGCGAATCCTCCAAAGGTGAACCCTAAAAATCAAAATTGGAATTTTCATGCAATTTTTCAAGGGGGCTGCCAATTTGTGTATGGATATGTTATAAATTGATTTTTTTTGTGTTTAGATGAAAAATAATGATTTAAATCATATTTTTGTATATTACTGTAATGATTAGAAAGTACAAAAAACAAGAAAAATTCATGATTTTCATCCTAAAACACAAAAGTTGGAATTTTCATGTATAAAAACTACAAGGGGGTCCTAATTCCTATGTTTATGCATTCTAAAATGATTTTTGTCATGTTTACATGAAAAATATTGGTTTAAACTACATTTTTTCATATTAATGTAATGAACAAAAAGTGCAAAAAGTAAGAAAATTCATATTTTTCCCTGATGGGTGCATTCAGCCTACATTGGGAATTTGATCCCAATGTCTATAATTTTTATATGATAGATTTTAATGATTATTGACAAAGTGATGAATGATAAATGATTTAATTGTATGCTAGTTGAAGGAATAACTCTAGACAAAGTTTAGAGAGGTTCGGCCTACCCAAGCTTTACTAACCCTATTACTATGTTATGATTAATACATGTATATGATTAAGTTAAAAGTGAGATAGGTCTTATGATGTGTTAATAATGAATTAATGATCTTAAATTAACTATGAGATGGATGGTATGATTTGTTCAAAAGAAATAAGCATGACTCTTTAAGGTTACTTGTTAAGTTGATATGTATGTAAAGTGTACTAAGTTGAATGTTAAAATATTAAAATCATAATATATTATGTTTGACACTAGAAAAATCATAGTATGAGTTATAATATGATTTCATATGAACCTATGAAGGCTAAATGTGCAAGACTTTAAAATCAACATGTTATGTGCAAGTGATGAGTGCACTTTTAATGCAACTCCAAGTTAATATGAATGTTATATGTGCATATGGTAGTTATGGGATAGGATAGCATGATGATTAGGCAAATGCTAAGTATTGAACTAAATATTATGTTAGAGCTTAAGGAGTAGTAGAAGTTCAAAGGGCTACAAGTACTAGGAGCAAAGGAACCACAAGGTGAGTAAACATCATGTTCAAGTTACAAGTACAAGTTATCAAGTTATGTGAACCTTTGAGATTCTTAAAACCCAAGTTCCTTTTTATCCTAAATTATAAATTATATGAATTCTTTGTTAAGCTTGGGTTACCAAAGGACAATTGGTCTAAAACTATAAATGTTTATTCAATGATAAGAAAGAACCTTTGTAATTGTTGCCTTACCTTACTTTCTTTTTGGAACTACATTATTATTTATCTTTTGTTCAATAAGCTAAATTGTTATTGCTATTATGTTACATGTGATTACATTCTTCAATGATATTGTTATAAGTGATTGCCATTAGCTCTAGCTATGATATCTATGAACCCTTTATGCAAATATCCTTGTGCCGATGTGGGTAATCATCGATACCTATGCACATGGTCTTAACCCGATTGATAGGGGTAGTGTATCTACCTCAACTAGAAGGGGCAATTCTAGCCATTGAGCCTGATCAGTTTCACAACTCCTTACAAGTTATAATTTGGGAGTTGGAATTTGGTATGATGCCACCACTCCTTTAAGTGAATGAGCTAATAAGCTATCAACTCTATAAGTTATAAGTTTATAAGTTGATTTCTGCGAACCTTGCTAAATTGTAAACCATGAATTTATGAATTGTAAACCCTTAAAGGGATATGTATTATTGTTCAAGTTGTATTGTTTACTCATTAAGATCATCTATCTCACCCTTTTTCCTTCTGTAGTTCCAGGTGAGCAATTTGAAGAGGCAAGGTGTTAGCTTAAGCAATTTACTCTGCTTGGGAGATTTCCTTGTCCAAGTCTTTTATTATACTATGATATGGAGAGTCTCTTAGTTGCTCTAGGAGTCTTATTTTGGAACATTATGTTTCATGATTTATTTTAAAGTCTTTAAATATTATTTTCTATTAGATTGTATTTAAAGTATATTTTCATTATTCTTCCATAACTTAAGGTTTTCCTTTTTAAAGGTTTAATTAAGTTAATGCATGAGGTTTGGTATGATCCTAGGCAGTGATGGTATGTTCATGAGTGGGTGACCTTATGTCTCCCCATGTTCTAAGACTGTCATATCTTCAAAATTGGGATGTGAAACTTTGGTTCAACCTAATACCTTAAGTTTGAGACATAAACCTATGCAACCTTAGGAAATCCTCAAAAGCCCAAATGCAGTTAGCTCACAACATCAAAGGAAGTCTTTTTCCTTAAGTTTAAGTTTGCATGCCCATCTTCTTGCTTCTTTCCTAAGCACTTACTTTATTCTATGACTTGGTTTTTAAGGTACCAATGGCAAGCTTGATTGATATGGAAGCTCCAACCAACCTATTCAAGAGGTAAGAAGAGAACCTTTAAGCTATTCTCATCTCTGCCCTATACACTCAATGAGCTAATTTCAACTAGGATTTAGCTAGCCAATAATCCAATTTTAATAATGCCCTAATCCATCTTACTTCTGCTTTCACTAATGCTTTGAGTTTCTAATGCCAACTTATCATCGATGAAGTGAGAGGAATGTTGAACCAAGCTAAGCCCATTAACACTACACCTACCATTGGCATGGCTCATAATTTTGCATCCTTAATCTCAAACACCAATGCCCTTATAGCCCCAGCCATGCCATCAGTCTTAGATCTAACCTTGCCTCTTCTTTGAATCCTTTTCAAAGCAAGGAAAACCCTACCTCTTTTACTATCAAGAGACCTTTGAAGCTCAACATCGATGTATTAGAGCAACCCCTTACAATGGAAAAAAGGTGCAAAAAGAACAATACCTCCACTCGCATTGCCTTTACTTATTGGAAGGATAAAAACACCTACACTCCCCTTATTGATGTCAAGCGAGAGAGTATAGAGGTAGCTGCTGTGACCAATAGGCAACCCTTGAAATCTCAATGAAGGGCTTTTACAAATTTGGAAGTTCTATTAGCAATGGTTTCTAAGAAGGCTTTGAAAGCAAAAATGGTAAAACCCCTTGATCCAAGAGTCCCTCCTAATCCCTTACCAAAGAGCTACCACCCCAATGAGTATTGTGAATGTCATCAGAGAATGGGGCACCAAATTAATGCATGCAGAGCTTTGAAACATAGAATCCAAGATTTAATTGACAGTGGTGACATCATCCCTAACATAGAATCCAAGATTTAATTGACAGTGGTGACATCATCCCTCCTAAAGCAAAATCCAAGACCTTAATTCAACCCTAAGTGGCCTAATATGGAGGAGTTCAAGCCTAGCTAATCTGACCTTTCTGAGGTTGAATTCCAAATCTAAGTCTGAGTCTAAGCCTAAGACTCAAAGTCTGAGTCTAAATTTAAGTTAGAGTCTGTTGTTTTATTTTCTTTTTTCTTTTTTTTTTAAATTTTTTGTCTACCATATTGGTCCCCTTTTTATTATCTTATAATAAAGTTTCCTTTATAGTAATGCATCTATATTTTCTTTTCATTATTTATGCATTAACTTTCTTATCTTCCCTGAGTCTAACACGGATGAGCTTAAAAAAAAAAGAAAAAAAAAAGAAAAAGAAAAGAAAAAAAAAAGAAGAAAAGAGAGAGATGAACATCAATTAAATCCACCATAATTAGTACATATTAGAATTTGACATGTCCTCATTTCTCACAAATTAGCAATTGCTTCACCAGCTCCTAATCAAAGAAGGATCTCTCATCAAATAGTTGAAGCACAAAGATCAAGTAAATGTAATTACCTAATGCACATTGGGTAATTAAATAATGCACCTTAACAAGGGGCAAGAAATTCAGAGAAGACCTTTGTCAAACCCAAAATTCAAAGGTCAAAGCACTTCAACATGAAAAAAAGTAATAGCCTAAATCATAGTGGAATGTTTTCTTCCAAATTTCATTAATTCAAGCTTGCTAAGTTGAAAATCTAAAAGGGCAACTTAGGCAAAAGTTAGAGCTAAGGAAAAGATAGAGAGAGAAAGCTCATCCTAGTCATCTTTCCTTTTGTCCAAAGTTGTTAAATCATCTTTATTCAGTTCATCTCATCTCATGTCTTCTAGGGTCATCCTTCTTCATTAAAGACTCATTCTCTAAAGTTATACTATCTTTTATGCCCTTATCCTACAGTGAGGGCATGTCTTCCTAAAACATCATTATCCCTTATCAATCCATCCCATCATTTAGCTCAAAAAGCTAATGCATAATCTTCAGTTTGTCATGTCCTTATCTCTCACCGAGGGTATAATACCCAAGTTGTCTCTTCTCATTAGTCCTTTAGCCATTCCTAAGGGCTTTTTCTTTTACTTAGTGTGTCATCTATATTAAGTCAAACTAGTAGAGTGTCACACTAAGAGTCTCTTTAATCTTAAATAGCAAAGATAGCTGAACTTGCTCTTTTCCATGAATCATGCTACAAACTCCTTGATCCTTTTCAAAAGTTCCAACCTACCTTCAAACTATTCCCAAGCTTCAAGAAATCATACTGTTCCATCCTAAGCCTCATACCATCATTTCAAGCTCAAGTCTCATACCATCCTTTCCTGGCCTCTCAGGACACATCATCATCGAAGTTGATTTCCTTGACAAAATCAAAGTTAAGTCATCCTCAAGTTGATTAAAGAAGGGCTTAAACCAGTCAAAGCTTATCCATGCCTCTTTGCAATATCTCATTTTCCTTGAAGGATCCGACCTCCTTGGTAAAACACACGACTTCTTGTGAACCCTCAAATTTGCACCCTTATGATCCGACTGTAGCTTGACACCTACTAAGAATAGTGCGCTACGTATATGGCAGTCCTGCTAGCTAGTTAGCGGGCAGGGGTCAAGGGCACAGCGCCTCGTTGAAAAATAAATTTCCTAAAACTTTCACCTCCAGTCGACTGCTTTTCTGTCACGAACCCATAGGATAAAATCGATCTCGAATCGGAATTGAAATAGATCCAAAATGGATGAAAAAAGTAGGAAACAGGTTAAATCAGCCGGCCAGCGCATGAGAGGCGCGTCGCCGCTCTGGGCGGCACGCCTGCCATGCCACTGTCTGGGCGGCACGCCTTCTATGCCGCTGTTTAGTGTGCCGCCTTGAGGCAGCACGAATCTCATATTGGTGGTAAAGTGACACAAAACTCGTGCTGTCACTACCCAGACGCCCGGCATGTCGCCCATGCCGCCTATGCCGCTGGCGACATGCTGACGCTGCCATCCATACCGCCGGCACCCCCCTCATGAACTCTATAAATAGAGCCTCCTTCCAGCTCATTTAGGGGGGGAATTCTAAGGTAGAAATTCTCTCTGATATTGATATACTTGTTGCTTTTAGATTCAGATTCCAAGTCTTTTGAATTCAAGGTAGAGTTGAGATCTGGAGCAAGGCTCATTCCATTTGTCCGAAAATCAAGGAAAGCAGAGGTATAATCCCTTTTCCATTTTCAAAATTCTAAATTCAGATCTAGAATTCTCTTTAGGTCTAAAATAGAAAAGATCTAAAATTTATTAATTTAAGAATTAGAATTAAATTAATAAACAAACCGACACCTTTTTTCCAGAACCCCTCCTTCGCAAGAAGGAAGAACTGTGTGGGGTTTGATTCCTATTCAATAGGATACGTAGGCTGCCATTCTGAAAGGCATCAACTCCAAAATATTTTTATTAATAGTTTTTTCCCTTTTATTTTGATTAATTTATATTAATCTTTTATTTCTGATTTTGAATTAGCTTAGTTGAGGAATATGTGCTTTTCCTAGTACCCATAAAGGCTAGAGGAAAGATCCTCTTTATTTCAATTGTTTTGATCTTATAATAATTAAGTAAGATCTATTTTGCTTGTTTATCTACAATTGTCATTCCATCTCATTATGTATATCTATTTCATGCATCATTATACTCCTATTCATGCACATGAAATTCCTCTTTAAGAGTTATTTTGCACTTTTAGCCAAACTAAAGAAAAATATATTTTCTTAATTGTGTAATTACCAAAACCTAATCCCTGAGCCCTCTTTGGTCACTCGCAGATTAGTGCATTTTCCATTGGGGATAAATCAAATATTTTTTTGAGTCAATCATTTTGGGTTTTTTTTAATTTTCCCAATTAAAAAAAGTAAATTAAAGTGGCAACTCCCTTTCATAACTTCCAAATTACAAAAAATCAATTTTCTAAACTCACAGTGAGTTCTAATCGTGGAGTTTCTCCGGAAGAGCATTTCGATTCCTCGGCGGATTATACCAGTGCTCGGGCGAGGCCTCACACCTCTAAAAGTCTCATTAGGTTTGTAAACCATTCTTAGGTTAATCCTCTTAGATTGATGTAACCATGTTAAAGGGAAAACATCTGAGCCAGCGGTATCCTTATGCCTAAGCTTAAAAAAAAAAAAAAGCCTTCACCATGTAGCCCAAACCTAGAGCCTTCACCATGTAGCCCAAACCTAGAGCCTTCACTATAAAGCCCAAACTTAAAAGCCTTCATTATAAAGCCCAAGCCTAAAGCCCTTCACTATGAAGCCCAAACCTAGAATCCTTAACCATGAATCCCACTCCCAAAAGGCCTACATTTATTAAGCCTATGATCTCTTCTAAAGCAAAATCTGACTGAGCCTTCCAAATTAATTTCCTAGCTTGAGCCTTCCTTTAACCCAAGATTTGCCTCCCAGGTCTAGCATCCCAGCCTGATCTCTCTGACATAGTCTTAAGGCAAAATCTAACCAAACCTTCTGAATGAACTCCCCAAAGGCCATCTAACTTCTTATAAAGCCAAATTAGACCAAGCTTGCAAAATTTATTCTCCCCAAAGGCCATAACTGAATAAGCCAATTGCCAGACCTAACCAAAGGCTTCTATATGAACTTTTTTAGAGACAAGATCAATAAATTGACCTTCCTCAAAACTTGACCTAGCTTTTCAACCTAATCGTCTCCAAGGAGTTGACCTTTCCAAATTTAGCCTCAAACCAAACCATCTCCCAAGCCAAACCCACCTAAGCCCAGCCTGACCTTTTCCAGCCATACTTGGCTTAACTTCCCAAAGTGACTTCTTCCTAGGCCAAACTAATAACCATTGACCAAGTTGATCCCAAATCAAAAGGCCATGCTTGACTAAGCCTTTCAAGCTAACTAGCTCTATCTCTTCCTCCTCTAAGGCCAAACTAATAGCCTTTGACCAACCTTTCAACTAGCCTCATACCTGATCTAACCATCCCCAAGCTGGTCTATCTGAATAAAATAACCGAACCACTTTATCATTCTAAAGTGGGGGCATTTCCCTCCTAATTTACCTTTCTGAAATAAGGGCACTTTTCTCCTAAAAAAAAAAAAAAAGAACTCAGCATAACAAAATGACCCTTCATAGGTTTAAAATATCCAATAATTGCATAATCATATGCATTTTGCATTAAATAGACTCTTGAATCAAGGCAAATTATCAGGTTAAACTTCATAAAGCAAGCCAAGATCACCTCCTCATCGATTCCTACCAGACAAGTTCGTCATCATTCCTACCAGATAGGATCACCTCCTCGCTAATTCCTGCCAGCCAGGGTCATCATCATTCCTGCCAAATAGGATCACCTCCTCACTAATTCCTATCAAACAGGGCCATCATTAATCCTACCAGACAGGATCACCTCCTCGTTGGTTCCTACCAAATAGGGTCATCATCATACCTACCAAATAAGATCACCTCCTCACTGATTCCCACTAGACAAGGTCATCATCATTCCTACTAGACAAGAATAGCATTTTTAGCTCCTACCAAAAAGGAAAACCTTAGGATCCATACCTTAAATCTGAATTAGGTATCTCTTTTAATTAGACCCATCCTAGGTCAACCTTAGGATCCGTAACTTAAATTTGAATTAGGTATCTCTTTTAATCAAACCTATCCTAAGACAATCTTAGGATCCATATCTTAAATCTAAATTAGGTATCCATTTTAATCAAACCCATCCAAGGTCAACCTTAAGATCCATATGTTAAATCCGAATAAGGTATCTCTTTGGATCAGACCCATCCTAGGTCAAACTTAGGATCTATATCTTAAATCTGAATTAGGTATCCCTTTTAATCAGACCCATCCTAGGTCAACCTTAGGATCCATACCTTAAATATGAATTAGGTATCTCTTATAATTAGACCCATCATAGGATAGCCTTAGAATTTATAACTTAAATCTGAATTAGGTATCGCTTTTAACCCCTTCACCATCCTATGATAGCCTTAGGATCATTTTACCCATAAATGTTTAGTAACGATCACCTAGGCATCCCTATGGTTTATTTTTTCTACCACTTTTATTCAAAATCCACCATTTTCACCCAAGCATGTCTAAACTCTGACTTAGGCATCCATCCCTCATCCTTGGGTTAACTATCATCAGAATCACCATTTGTCCAAAGCCAATTCTGATGAGGGGGCAACTGTGAACCCTCGAATTTGCACCTTTAGACAACCAACACTCAATTACAAACCTATAGAATCAAACTAGGCATAAATCAGAGCTCAAACAGATGAGAAACGAGCCAAAATTGCAAAATGGGTGAAGTTAAGCCTGGCTGCCTTGGGCTTCCTAATAGTAGCAGTCATGTTTTTCTATATTTTTTAGATTTTTCTTTATTTTATGCACCTATCCCACATCAAAAGTGTATGAAACTTTTCCCCAACCTTTCCCCTATATATAAGGGTCCTCCCACTCTTTTTTATTACCTCTTAACCTTTTAGTTTACTTGATTAGCCTTTGCATCAAGTGAACCATCTCCACACGTTTGGTCTAAAAGGAACGAACTTTTTAGGTTAAAATTTTATTTGGTTGGTCATTTCAAGGGATCTCTCCTCAAATCAGTCTGAGGAAGGCCCAATAACACTATTTGAGTCGCTATTCAAAGGTTGTCTTTTTGCTTAGCAAAGAAGGTGGAATTGCGATACGGCTGTCTGCTTCATTCGCCCCACATCCCTAAGCCTTGTCCTCATAAGGTGTTTATTTCCTTTTTTATTATTTTCTTATTTTGTTTTGTTTTGTTTTAGTGTTTTTTTTGCTTTATATTGTTTATTTGTTTTGTTATTTTTCCTTAGGATTATCTAGATTGTTCTTTTCATTTATTATTTCTTTGCTTTGCATGTTTTATCATTTTCTTTTATTATTCTGAGGCATGTTGATTAGAATATGATTTAATTAACTTAATAAGTGATTTAAATTGATGCATCTACTTGTTAATTAAAACTTAAACTAATTAATAACTCGATAATCAATCAACCCACCTTTCAATCAATAAACTGAAACATGATAAAACGTCTAGGCTAAACTACCTTTTGCAAGAAGGGCGACTTATATGGATTTTGATTCCCATTCAAAGGAATACATAGGCTTGCTTGTTTAAAGCATCAAATCCAATTTAAATAAATAATAATCCTTCTCTTGCATGAATTAGTTCTTTTCTTTGCAATATATGCTTTTAATTTGTCTCATTTGTTAAAATGTAGGTTTTTTTCCTCTTTTTCTTTATTTATTACTTTAGAATTATTTTAGGGAATGTGTGACTTCCTTAGAACCCATAAAGGTAGAGGAAGAATCCGCTATTTTGGTTTTGAATTATAAAGTTAATTCCTTTACTTTATTTGTTTTATTGCTTTAAATGAATGTTTATTTATTTGTTTATTCATGCATTATATAATTGTCCACTCATATGTAAACTATTCATGAAATTTATTTTAAGTCATTTTATATTAAATTTGCCAAACTAATTTTCTTAAAATAAATTGAAAACCTATTCTCTGAATCCTTTTTCATTTCGAGGCTAGTGATCTTTTCTTTTGGGATATTTATTGGAGTCAATTTGGGTTTTTCTCTTAATCTTTTCCCAAATAAAATAAAATTAAGGTGGCGCCTCTTTTTAACATCAATCTATCTGAACCTGAGGGTTACACCATGAGTTCAAACCCAAATAAGCATTTTGATTCCACTTAGCGGATCATACTAGTGCTCAAGTGAGGCCTCACACCTCCATGACCCATACTCTTATGCTTACTCTTCTGCTCACATTTAGCATGCTCGGCTCTTTCAGCCTTATGCTTCTTCTCCACTGTCCTATCCTTATCTATTATCTTGGCTAAGGTTAAGAACTCAGTTACTGCTAAAGAGTTACACAGGGGTGTAATCAATACCCTTAAGAAGCGACTGATGCACTGGCTTCAGTAGGAATGATGTTAGCGGTGAACCTATTGAGTCGGTTAAACTCCTTAGCATACTCTGACACTAACATGCCAAGTTTCTGCCTCAGCTATTTAAACTGAAGTTCCCTATCCCGCCTTTCACCTTCTAGCATGAATTGATCCATCATTCCCTACTTAAACTCCACCCAAGTAGGTGGATCTACTCCATAAAGTCAATCTTCAATGTTCCTCTCATACCAGTACCACACCTCCTTCTTGAGTTGGAATCCTACCAACTAATCATCCTTTCCTTTCATGCCTATGCCATTGTTGTGGGAGGAGAAACTTGATTCTCCTCTTGCATTGGTAGCACTTTTACCTTTTGATCTCACAACTCATCTAATTCTTTGCATAAGTCCCTTATCTCCTCATGCATAGCTTGAACCTCTTATGAAGAGGCTTTCTCATGAGAACCCATAGTCGGTAATTTTGAGTCAGACCTCTCTCTCGACCTCATTGGTGCAGAGGCAACATCTAAAGTAGTGTCCAATACCACATTCTCATTAGCCCTAACAGGTCAAACAACTATATGGACCTTCTTCTTAGGAGCCACTCTGCTATAACGGGTAAGGGTATTCAGTGCTAACTTCTTTCTAACCCATTTAAAACCACCATCAAAATTATCATAGTTACCATGCATTTAACATGAGTGCACATCATATAGTATCACATCACAAGACACATATTACATAGCATATATCGTATATCATGGCATGTATCATGTATCATTATCATGTAACACATAACTTATAGCATAATGAACTTTCCTATCATATAAAAGTCAATCATCTCATAGGCAATATTTAAAAAACAAACCTAAGCCAAATAGCTAAGTAGTCATATAATGTCATTCATATCATATAAGTCCTATGCCACTAGGCTAATAGCTACCAACTACTAGCTCGAGTCTTAATTGTGTCCCTCATTACGGTAAACATCAGGTAACTTTCAAGGTCGAATAGGTGAATAATCATTAAGAGGGAAATCAAGAGCAATATGACTAATGCCACCACATCTATTGCAAAAGCAGTCTCTATCCGATTTACAATAGGTCGAAGATAATGATCTAGATGGTGAGTAGTGGGTAGGAGAACATGCAGAGCTAGTATGCCCATCCCTACCATAAATTGTACAGGGATCTCTAGGTGCATAGTGTCCCATTTGTTCAATAATTCTAGCCTTAATTTGTTCCACGTCCTCTATTAAAGCATGTACTAGGGACCTCAGATGTCAATTTTTTGTCATTAAGTCTAGGCAGTCTCTTTCCAACCTCTGAATCTAGTCATAATCTAAACACTCCATGGGATCCTCATTATCAGAAGTCTTCTCCCTCTTAAGATGGATCATAGGTATAGCCTTCTTGAACTTCTTTGGCCAAGTCCTCTTACACGATAGGTGAGGTGCTCTAGGTTGGGGTCCTCTAGCAGGGGTACTCTTATTAGTCATCCAATAAGAGAATTATAATGCACACAGAACAGTAACAAGGAGTACTATAGCTTATTAAGATTTTGCAGAACTATACTAGCAATAGACTATAATTGACATGAAAGGAAAATTCTTATACTCCAGGATTATACTTAATCAACCCAATAAACAGATAAGTCAAAACTAGACTTAAAACTACAACTCTAATACTAACTTTGTCACATCCCAACTTCTGAGATATAACGGTCCTAAAACATGGGGAGACATAAGGTCACCCACATTTATAGAACCCTCTCATGCACGATTAAACACTACCTAGGATCAAACCAAAATCTCATGCATTAACTTGAATGATGAATAATATAGGAAATCCTTGTAACAACCCACACCTACCCTAGAAATTTTTATGGCAAATTGCTTGACTTAGAACTATTAAGGTTAAGTGTGTGCTTTTATGGGAATTTATGTTATATATGATTGATGAGTATGTGGCTTGTTAAATTAATGTTTAATATGCATAATATTAGTTATTATTGTGAAATAAATGATTTACGTAAAGTACATTAGCATAAAATAAATTATTTTAAATAAAATGAATTTTCATGCATAAAGGCAATTTTTAAGCATAAAATGATTTTATAAGTATTTTAAAATAATTTGTAAATAAATGATTTCAGGGGAAATATTAGAAAAAATAATAAGAAAAATATTTTTATTTTAATTACTTATAATCAGCCCCTAATTTAAATAAAAAGCCTAAATACCTAAAAGCCTACTACCCAAAAATCCTCCTAACCTAGCTTATTAAGGGTATTAGTGGAAATTGCCCAAAACCCTACATATAATAATGTAAAATTTGGCCAGCCCTAATGTTCCAGTAGCCATCACTCTATTCTTCTGTATTTTGATAGAAAAATTCTCCCAAAATATTTCTTTCTACCAAAATTAAGAAAACACCTTGCAGTTCTGCGATTTATTGACTGCAATCATAAGTTTTTCTTCTCTTTCAATTCCTTAACTGATTTCTATGAAATAAATTATGAGATAATTATTTTGAACTAGTCTTTTACTGATTTTTACAGATTTAATTTAGTTTGGCTGTGTTTTTGAGAAAGAAATTTAATTCTCTACCGAAAATACAAATCATTTCGCGAAATTTCTCCAAAGGTGAATCCTGTAACTTAAAATTTCAATTTTTATGCATAAACATCACTAAGGGGGGAGATTTGTGTATAATTAGATTCTAAACTGATTTTTGTTTTGTTTTGATAAAAAATATTAGATTAAATTATATTTCTGCATATATCTGTAATGACCAGAAAGTTTTGGAAAACAAAGGAATTCAAGGTTTTTATGCTAGAACTTAGAAGTTAGAAAATTCTATTATTAATTAAACATATGGCTGCTGATTTGTATGTGAATGGATTCTAATCAGATATTTGTTTTTTTTGAATAAAAAATAATGATTTAAATCATGTGTTTGCTTATTGCTGTAAAGAACAGAAAGCGCGGAAAGCGCGAAAACTCATGATTTTCACCTAAGCCTTAAAACTTGGAATTTTTTTGTATAAATCTTATCTATGGCTACTAAATCATACATGAATATGTTATAAACTGATATTTTCTATGATTGAATGAAAAATAATGGTTTAAATCACCTATTTACATATTATTGTAATGATCGAAAAATATCAAAAATAAGAAAACTCATGGTTTTGTACCCTAGAACCCAAAAATTGAATTTTCATGTATGAGAAATACCATATGCTGCCAATTCATGTGAATTAACATTTCAAAATGATTTTTGTTGTGTTTACATGAAAAATCTTGGTTCAGACCATGTTTTTACATATTATTATAATAGACAGAAAGTGCGAAAAGTAAGAAAAATTCAGTTTTCCTTTTGATAATACATTTGGCCTACTATGGCATTTTTATTCCAATGTCTATAATTTTTATGCAATGTATTTTGATGATTATTGACATGTATGTATGTACAATAAATGATAAAATTGCATGTTAGTTGAAGGTATGACCTTAGCCAAGCCTAGAGGCATTTTGGTATACTTAAGGTATACTTAAAGTGTCTTAACCTTATATTGTGATTAGACTGTGATTGTGATTGGGAAACATGGAACTAAATGTTATGATGACTTGATAATGAATAATGGTCTTGAGTTGATGAAGTGATTGATTGAATGAATGGGTCACAAGAGATAAGCATGATGCTTGAAAGGTTATTTGTTAAGTTGACATGTATGGAAGTATTAAGTGTACTAAGATGATTGTTAAAGTGAATTGATATTAAGATAATGATATTATGATGACCTTAGAAAGGTATTGACATGAGTTATAATGTGTTTTCATATGGGCCTATTAAGGCTAAGTGTGCAAGACTTTTAAAGTCAACATGTGATGTGCAACTGATGAGTGCACTTCTATATGAAACTGTAAATGTATATGAATGTTATATGTGCATGGGGTAGTTATGGGATAGGATAGCATCATGATTAAATGAATACTAAGTATTGAATTAAATATTATAATAGAGCTTAAGGAGTCTTAGAAGCCCAAGGGCTATGTGTATTAGGAGCAAAGGAACCACAAGGTGAGTAAACATCGTATGCATTCTACAAGTGTGAGTAAACACTGTATTCTTGCTACAAGTGTGAGTAACATTATGATATGTTACAAATATCTGATATCATGTTATGTGAGCCTTTGAGATCTTTGAAACCCAAGTTCTTCCTATCCTAAAATATGATTAAATGATTTCTTGTAAAGCTTGGGTTGCCAAAGGACATTTGGTCCAAAACCATTTTTTTTATCCAATGATACTTCCTCGTGATTATTGCCCAACTTATATTCTTTTTGGAACTACACTACCGATGTATCTTTTGCTAAAAAGTTAAATTACCATTGTTATTGTGACACATGTTATTGCTACCTTAAATGTTATTGTTATATGTGAATACCATTAGCTCTAGTTATGGTACCTTTAACCCTTTTATGCAGAAGTCCTCATGTCGATGCTGTTAATCATCAGAACCTGTGCATATGGTCTTAACCTAATGGATAGGGTTAGTGTATCCACCTCAGCTAGAAAGGGGCGAATCTAGTAGTGGGGCTTGATCAGCTTCACGCCTTTTATGTGATGGGAGTTGGAATTTGGCTCAAGGCCACCTCTCCTCTATGTGTTTGGGTCATAGAGCAATAGCCTCCACTCTCAATATGTTATAAGTGTGATTTCTGCAAACTTGTTGAATTGAACCCTTGCTAAATTGCAACTTGATTTGTGAATTGTAAATCATGAACTATGTGTATAAGCTTTAAGTTTCCTTTTCAAAAAAATATGTGTTTATGTATGTATTTTATCATTTACTCATTGAGATCATCTATTTAACTCATTTTCTTTTTCCTTATGTGGTTCCAGGTGAGCAGTATGAGGAGGCAAGGTGATAGCTCAAGCATTCTACTCCATTTGGGGAATTCTTTGTCCGAATTCTTTAATAATACTATGTTATGAAGTATTGTCATTAAATGCTCCGGGAATATTTGTTTTTGATGTTTATTTAAGAAGTTATTATTTTCTTAAGTTTTTGAATGGTTATGAATATTATTTCCTTATGGACTTTATGTGAAATGTCTAATTACAGTCTTTCACAATTAAAAATTTTTCATTTAGTGTTTTAAATGAGTTATTGTATGAGGTTTGAAATGATCCTAGGCATGATTTGTATATGTGTCAATGGGTTCTATGGGCATGGGTGACCTTATGTCTCCCCATGTTCTAGGACCATCATATCTCTAAAGTTGGGATATGACAAAGTTGGTATTAGAGCTAAAGTGTTATTCTTTTTAAAGTTTAGTTTAGACTTATTTATTTATGGGTTAATTAAGTATAATCCTAGAGCATAGGAATTTTCCTGTCATGTCACTTATAGTATATCGCTAGCATAGTTCCATGAAATCCTAATAGGTTTTAGTAATTCTAGTTATTGTTTGCTTGCCTTACGATTCTTTTGACAGATGACCAAGAAGATTACACCCGCTCAAGGACTGCGACCTAGAGCACCTTGTGTGACCTATAAGAGGACTTGGCCAGAGATGTTTGAGAGAGTCGTATCTGTGATTCACCCCACAAGGGAGGAGACCTTTGACAAGGAAAAGGACCTTAAAGAGTGCCTGGATCTTGATTGGGTTTATAGTAAGATCCAAAAATTGGAGGATAAATATTTGTACTTGAAGGAGGAAAACTAACATTTTAAGCTTATGATTCATGCCTTGAGGGAGGATGTGGAGCAGCTTAAGTCAAGGATTGAGGAGCATGGAGGAGATTACTAGCAAGCAAGGTCTGCATCATCAACTAGTCACCATCAAGATAGAGATCTTCTTTATTACCTATGTGGCAGCAGTGGCCATGTTACCCTTGATTGCCCACCCTTGATTGCCCTGGTGGTGGACACACGAGGGCTAAGTCGAGTAGATGGTGATGACCAATGTAACAGCATAGTACTTATATGATATGAATAATGTCCCTTTGATTGCCTAGTTACCTAGTATGAGATGATTTCTTTTATTGTTATGATATGATTAACTACCATGATAGGAAGTTATTTTCATATTATGAGATATATGCTACTTGATTGTGATATGTGATATATGATATATGCAAGACTATGTGATACTTGATATATATATATATATATGACATGTGCTTAGTGATGTGATATGATAAATGCATGATGATTTATGCTAGTATAATGGTAGGGTTAAATGGGTTAGGTTAGGGGATTAGTACTAAATTCCCTTATCGTGATAGGCAGAATGCCTCCTAAGAAAAAGGTTTGCATGGCTGCCCAATCTGTTAGGGCTAATGACGATGTCATATCAGACACTACATCGAATGCTACCTCTGTACTTGTATGGTCAAGAGAAAGATCCAACTCAAGGGCACTGACTATGTGCTCTAGTGAGCAAGCATCTTTGCAAGAGGTGCACGCCATGCACAAGGAAATGAGAGACTTGCGCAAGGAAATGCATGAGCTATGAACTTAAAGGCGGGAAGCACCGCCAATTCAAGAAAGGAATGGAATTCCACCACCTACTATAGTGGCACTAGCTCGGAGGGAGAGGAAGCAGTTACCTGACGAAGGGATGATCATAGTGGAGTTTAAGAAGCTGCAACTACCTACCTTCTGTGGTGAGGAGGGTGATGACCCACATGAGTTCTTAGATGAGATGGACAAGCTAGTCTATCAACTTTCTTGCTTAGATGCCTAGTGATAGAGTTGGTGGGACTCTAACTCAAGAAGGAAGCTTGGTATTAGTACGAGAGAAGTATTGAAGAATGGCTTTACAAAGTAAACCCACCTAAGTGAGCAGAATTCAAACAAGAAGTGATGGATATAGTTCTTGCCTGAAGGCAAAAGGCAAGATAGAGCATTGCAGTTCGAGCAACTAAAGCAAAAGCTGGGGATGTTCATATCAGATTATGCTAAGGATTTTAATCGACTTAGCCGATTTGCCGTTAACATCATTCCTATCGAAGCTAGCTGCATCAATCGCTTCCTGAAAGGGCTTATCACACCTTTATTTAATTCATTGGCAGCAACGGGGTTCCCAACCTTGGCCAAGCTGATAGATAAGGACAAGATAATGGAGAAAAGGTACAAAGCAGAAAGAGCTGAATGAGCTAAATGAGACTAGAAGGGAAAGCATAGGAACAAAGGTCATGGGGGATAGCATGGAGTTGGAGGAGGCCCAAGGAAGGAATTTTCATCTTTTGAACAATGGAATAGTCAAGCTAAGTAGGAACTTCCCACTTATGGTAAATGTGGAAAGAAGCATCCTAAAATGTATCAAAAAGATTATGGTGCGTGTCTTAACTGTGGTCAAATGGGACACTTTATAAAGGATTGCCCTCAGATGAGGAGTCAAAGGAATGGGACCACAGTATGACCACAATCTAAACCATTCCAATCGCAAGGGCATAGAGTCAAGGATAAAGGGCCAGCAGTTGGGAATGCACCGATAATGGAGAATAAAGGCAAGGGTCGCATCTTTGACTTAAATCATTAAAAGGCTCACGATTCACACATAGCCATCACAGGTATCATCCCCATCCAAAATTATAGTGTAAAATGTTTGATTGATTCTGGTGCTACCCATTCTTTTGTATCACCTTGTTTTGCTAAGAGTTTAGGTAGAAATAAGGAATTAATGAATGAACCTTTAGTAGTATCAACTCCTTTGGGGGAGGTGATGGAAGTAAGGTATGGGTGTAAGGGTTGTGATGTAGATATTAATGGACAAAAACTTCTCATAGTATTGCTAGAATTAGATGTACTAGAATTTGATGTGATATTAGGGATGGACTGGTTATATGAGCATGGAGCTCATATTGACTGTAGAAAGAAACTTGTTGAGTTTTGAACCAAGGATAGGAAGGAGTTTGTGTATCAATGAGATAGGAATGAGAATCCTCTGAACTTGATATCAGCCATGTTAAGGAAAGGATGCCAAGCATACCTAGCCTATGTAATCAATACTGATAAGGAGGCCACCATTCGAGATGAGAGCATTCTAGTGGTGGATGAGTTCATGGTTATCTTTCCAGAAGATTACCCAAATTGCCACTTGATCGTGAGATTGAGTTCAACATCAAACTACTACCTGGTACACAACTTATATCGATACCGCCATATCGTATGGCACCAATAGAGCTGAAAGAATTAAAGACATAATTGCATGATCTACTAGACAAGGGTTTTATCTAACCAAGCAGTTCACCATGGGGTGCTTTAGCACTATTCGTAAAGAAAAAGGACAGCTCATTCCAGATATGCGTTGACTATCGCCAGCTTAATAAAGTCACTATGAAGAATAGGTATCCTTTGCCGAGGATTGATGATCTCTTTGATCAATTGCAAGGATCTGATCACTTCTCCAATATCAACTTAAGGTCTGGCTATCATCAACTAAAGATCCATAAAGAAGACATCTGCAAGGTTGCTTCCCGTACTAGATATGGACATTATGAGTTCAAGGTTCTGCCATTCAATCTGATAAATGCTCCTGCTACTTTCATGGACTAGATGAATTGAGTATTCAAACCATTCCTTAACAACTTCATAATTGTGTTCATTGATGACATCTTGATTTACTCAAAGAATAAGGAAGAACATGAAGATCATTTGAGGATTATGCTTCAAATGCTATGTGATCATCGACTTTATGCTAAACTATTTAAGTGCGAGTTCTAGATAGAGTCTGTCAACTTTCTTAGACATGTAGTAAGTAAGGAAGGGATTCAAGTTGATCCTAAGAAAGTTGAAATGGTAGAAAGTTGGCCACGGCCCAAAATGGTTTCAAAATTATGGAGTTTCTTAGGCATGGCACCATATGAAGCATTGTATGGGAGAAAATGTCATTCTCCAGTTTGTTGGATTGAACCTGGAGACAAGCATGTGGAGATGCCAGAGTTGCTTAAGGAGACTACTAAGAAAGTACCTTTGATTCAAGAGCGATTAAAAATGGCTTTCAGTCGGCAAAAGAGTTATGCAGATCCTAAGTGAAAGGACATCCATTTTGCTGCAGGAGATCACATGTTCTTGAAGGTCTCTCCAATGAAAGGTGTTATGAGATTTGGCAAGAAAGGAAAGTTGTCGCCTTGCTTCATTAGTCCTTTCAAAATACTAGATAAGGTTGGGGAAGTATCTTAAAGACTCACCCTGCCCCCAACCATGACGCGTGTGCATCCAGTGCTTCACATCTCTATGTTAAGAAAGTATGTGTTAGATCCATCTCATGCCCTGTCACCTCCAAACATAACATTAAATGAGCAACTATCCTACGAGGAGCCACCAATAGCCATAGTGGATCAACAAGTGAAGAGGTTAAGAAACAAAGAGATACCCACGATTAGGGACTAATGGCGAAATCATGGGAAAGATGAGTGCATTTGGGAAGCTGAGAAGGAGATGTGGTAGAAGCATCCTCAGGTTTTCAATATCCATTAGGTAAGAATTTAAATTCGAGGATGATTTTTTTTTTTTTTTTTTTGGGGGGGGGGGGAGGAGAGAGAGAGAGAGAGAGAGAGAATATAACAATCCACACCTACCCTAGAAATTTTTATGACAAATTGCTTGACTTAGAACTATTAAGGTTAAGTGTGTGCCTTTTTGGGAATTTATATTCCATGTGATTGATGAGTATGTGGCATATTAAATTAATTTTTAATATGCATAGTATGAGTTATTATTGTGAAATAAATGATTTATGTGAAGTATATTAGCATAAAATAAATTATTTTAAATAAAATGAATTTTCATGCAAAAAGACAATTTTTAAGCATAAAATGATTTTATGAGTATTTTAAAATAATTTTTAAATAAATGATTTGTGGGGAAATATTACAGAAAATAATAAGAAAAATATTTTTATTTTAATTACTTATAATCAGCCCCTAATTTAAATAAAAAGCCCAAATACCTAAAAGCCCACTACCCAAAAACCCTCCAAACCTAGCTCATTAAGGGTATTAGTGGAAATTGCCCAAAACCCTACATATAATAATGTAAAATTTGGCTAGCCCTAATGTTCCAGCAGCCATCACTCTATTCTTCTGTATTTTGATGGAAAAATTCTCCCAAAATGCTTCTCTACCGAAATTAAGAAACACCTTTTAGTTTTGCGATTTGTTGATTGTAATCATAAGTTTTTCTTCTCTTTCAATTCCTTAACTGATTTCTATGAAATAAATTATGAGAAAATTATTTTGAACTGGTTTTTTACTGAATTTTACAGATTTAATTCAGTTTGGGTGTGTTTTTGAGAGATAAATTTAATTCTCTATCGAAAACACAAATCTTTTCACGAAATTTCTCCAAAGGTGAATCCTGTAACTTAAAATTTCAACTTTTATGCATAAACATCACTAAAGGGGAGTGATTTCTATATAATTGCATTCTAAACTAATTTTTGATTTGTTTTGATAAAAAATATTGGATTAAATTATATTTCTGCATATATCTATAATGACCGAAAAGCTTCGGAAAATAAAAGAATTCAAGGTTTTTGTGCTAGAACTTAGAAGTTGAAAAATTCTATTATTAATTAAACATGTGGCTGCTGATTTGTATGTGAATGGATTCTAATCTAATATTTGTTTTGTTTTAATGAAAAATAATGATATAAATCATGTGTTTGCATATTGATGTAAAGAACGAAAAGTACAAAAACTCATGATTTTCACCTAAGCCTTAAAACTTAGAATTTTTTTCATGTAAATCTTATCTATGGCTTTCAAATAATACATGAAGATGTTCTAAACCAATATTTGCTATGATTGAATGAAAAATAATGGTTTAAATCACCTGTTTATATGTTACTGTAATGACTGGAAAATACCAAAAACAAGAAAATACATGGTTTTGTACCCTAGAACCCAAAAATTCAATTTTCATGCATGAGAAATACCATATGCTGTCGATTTATATGAATTAATATTCCAAAATAATTTTTGTTGTGTTTACATAAAAAAAAACTTGGTTTAAAACATGTTTTTACATATTACTGTAATAGATGGAGAGTGCGAAAAGTAAGAAAATTCAGTTTTCAAAGTAAGAAAAATTCAGTTTTCTTTTTGACGATGCATTCGACCTACTATGGGAGTTTTATTCCAATGTCTATAATTTTTATGCAATATATTTTGGTGATTATTGACATGTATGTATGTACAATAAATGATAAAATTGCATATTAGTTGAAGGTATGACCCTAGACAAGCCTAGAGACACTTTGGTATACTTAAGGTATACTTAAAGTGTCTTAACCTTATAATGTGATTAAACTGTGAATGTGATTGGGAACTAGATGTTATGATGACTTGATAATGAATAATGGTCTTGAGTTGATGAAGTGATTGATTGAATGAATGGGTCACAAGAGATAAGCATGATGCTTGAAAGGTTATTTGTTAAGTTGACATGTATGGAAGTATTAAGTATACTAAAATGATTGTTAAAGTGAATTGATATTAAGATGATGATATTATGATGACCTTAGAAAGGTATTGACATGAGTTATAATATGTTTTCATATGGGCCTATTAAGGCTAAGTGTGCAAGACTTTTAAAGTCAATATGTGATGTGTAAGTGATAAGTGCACTTCTATGTGCAACTCTAAGTGTATGTGAATGTTATATGTGCATGGGGTAGTTATGGGATAGGATAGCATCATGATTAAATGAATACTAAGTATTGAATTAAATATTATGATAGAGCTTAAGGAGTCTTAGAAGTCTAAAGGCTATGTGTATTAGGAGCAAAGGAACCGCAAGGTGAGTAAACATTGTATTCATTCTACAAGTGTGAGTAAACATCATATTCATTCTACAAGTGTGAGTCAACATTGTATTCATGCTACAAGTGTGAGTAACATTATGATATGTTACAAATATGTGATATTATGTTATGTGAGCCTTTGAGATCTTTGAAACTCAAGTTCTTCCTATCCTAAAATATGAATAAATAATTTATTGTAAAGCTTAGGTTGCCAAAGGACATTTTGTTCAAAACCATTTTGTTTATCCAATGATACTTCCTTGTGATTATTGCCTGACTTATATTCTTTCTGAAACTACACTACCAATGTATCTTTTGCTAAAAAGTTAAATTGCCATTGTTATTGTGATACATGTTATTACTGCCTTAAATGTTATTATTATATGCGAATACCATTAGCTCTAGTTATGGTACCTTTAACCCTTTTATGCAGAAGTCCACATGCCGATGTAGGTAATCATCGGAACCTGTGCACATGGTCTTAACCCGATGGATAGGGGTAGTGTATCCATCTTAGCTAGAAAGGGGCGGTTCTAGCCGTAGGGCCTGATCAGCTTCGCACCTTCTATATGATAAGAGTTGGAATTTGGCTCAAGGCCACCTCTCCTCTATGTGTTCAAGTGGTAGAGCAATAGCCTCCACTCCCAATGTGTTATAAGTGTGATTTTTGCAAACTTGTTGAATTCAACCCTTGCTAAATTGCAACCTGATTCATGAATTGTAAATCATGAACTATATGTATAAGCTATGAGTTTCCTTTTCAAAGGAATATGTGTTAATGTATGTGTTTTATCGTTTACTTATTGAGATTATCTATCTCACTCCTTTTCCTTTTCCTTGTGTGGTTCCAAGTGAGCAATATAAGGAGGCAAGGTGATAGCTCAAGCATTCTACTCAGCTTGGGGAATTCCTTGTCCAAAGTCTTTAATAATACTATGTTATGAAGTGTTTTCATTAGATGCTCTAGGAAAATTTGTTTTTGATGTTTATTTGAGAAGTTATTATTTTCTTAAGTTTCCAAATGGTTATGAATATTATTTCTTTATGGATTTTATGTGAAGTGTCTAATTATAGTCTTTTGCAATTAAAAATTTTTCATATAGCATTTTAAATGAGTTGTTGTATGAGGTTTGAAATAATCCTAGGCATGATTTATATATGTCAAATGGTTCTATGGGCATGGGTGACCTTATGTCTCCTTGTATTCTAAGACCATCATATCTCTCAAGTTGGGATGTAACAATCCTTAACTAGCGGAAAAATAGTTTAAAAATACTTTGAGTACAATCCATAAGAAAAAGAACAATTAAGACTCCAAATTATTCATCAATGAATAATGTTCTAAAAAAACTCTCGGAGCAACTGTCACATCGTAATTTCAGAGATATGATGGTTTTAGAACATGGGAAGACATAAGGTCACCCTTGCCTATAGAACCACTCATGCATATAATAACATTGCCTAGGATTGTACCTAAACCTCATACATTAACTTAATTAAACCATTTATAAGAAAAATTTTAAGTTGCGAAAGAATAGTTAATACAATCCATAAGAAAAGAAATACTTAAGACTCCAAATTAAATTGTCAGACATATAGTTCCAAAATCAAACTTCTAAAATAAGAACCCTTAGGGCATCTAGAGACTCATCATAACATATCACAGTAATAAACTTTGATAAAGAAATTTCTCAAGCGGGGTAGGTTGCTTGAGTGATCACCTTGCTTTCTCATAATGCTCACCTAAAACCACATAAGGAAAAAGGGTGAGATAGATGATCTCAATGCGTAAACAATACAACTTGTAAAATAGCATATATCCCTTTATAAAGGGTTCAAGATTCATAAATCATGGTATGCAAAAGAGCAAGGTTCATAGAAATCAACTTGTAACTTGTAAACTTGAAAAGAATGATGGCTATTAGCTCATTCACTCAAGGGAGAGGTGGCATTATACCAAATTCTAACTCCCAACTTATAACTTGTAAAGAATCATGAAATTGATCAGGCTCCATTGCTAGAACCACCCCTTTTAGCCAAGATGGATACACTACCCCTATCCATCGGGTTAAGACCATATGCACAAGTATTGATGATTACCCGCATCAGCACGAGGATTTCTGCATAAAGGGTTCATAGATACCATAGCTAAAGTGAATGGTAAACACTTATAACAATAGCATTAAAGAATGCAATCATATGAATGTAAGAGCAACAGTAGTTTAACTTGTTGAATAAAAGATATATAACAGTGCGGTTTCAGAAAGAAAGTAAGGTAAGGCAACAATTCACAAAGGCTCTTTATTACCATAAAAAAAAAATGGTTTTGGACCGATTGTCTGTTGGCAACCCAAGCTTATAAAGAAATCATATAGTTATAATTAAAAATAGAAAAGTACTTGGGTTTCAAGATGTCAAAGGTTCATATAACATGAAAACTTGTACTTGTAACTTGAACATAATGTTACTCACCTTATGGTTCCTTTGCTCCTAGTACTTGTAGCCCTTTTAACTTCTACTACTCATTAAGCTCTAACATAATATTTAATTCAATACTTAGCATTTCTTTAATTATTATGCTATGCTATCCCATATCTACCCCATGTACATATAACATTCATATACACTTGGAGTTGCACATAGAAGCGCATTCATCACTTGCACATAACACATTGACTTTCAAAGTCTTATACATTTAGCCTTTATAACTCATAACAAGACTTTTCTAAAGTCAAACATAATATATCATGATCTTAATATCAATTCAATTTAACATTCAACTTAGTACATTGAACACTTTCTATATGTGTCAACTTAACAAGTAACCTTTCAAGTGTCATGCTTATCTCTTATGGCCAATTCATACAATTAATCTCATCATCCATTTTAGATCATTAATTCATTATTAGTTTATCATAAAACCTATTTCCCATATCACTTAATCATATACACCTATCAATCACAACATAGAAATAGAGTTAGGAAACCCTAATTGTCTCTAAACTTGTCTAGAGTTATTCCTTCAACCAACATACAATTTTATCATTTATCATTCATGTATACATGTCAATAATCATTAAAATATATCATATAAAAATTATAGATATTGGCATTAAATTCCCAATGTAGGCCAAATATACCTATCAAAGAAAAACATGAGTTTTCTTACTTTTCGCACTTTCTATTTATTACAGTAATATGCAAAAACATAGTTTAAATCAAGATTTTTTATGTAAACATAACAAAAAATCATTTTAGATCATTCAAAAATAGGAATTGGCACCCACATATATATATATATATGCATGAAAATTTTCCAACCTTAGGTCTTAGAGTGAAAACCATGTATTTTCTTGCTTTTTATACTTTTCCAATCATTACAGTAATATGTAAACATACGATTTAAACTATTATTTTTCATCCAAATAAAACAAAAATCAGTTTAGAATCCAAATATATATAAATCAGCAGCCATGGATATTTATATGCATGAAATTTTCCAACTTTAAGTTTTAGGATGAAAACCATGAATCTTTCTTATTTTCGGTACTTTTTGGTCATTACAGTAATATATAGAAATATGATTCAAATCAATATTTTTCATCTAAACACAACAAAAATCAATTTAGAACACAATGAAATACAAATTGGCAGCCCCCCCCCCCCCCCCCCCCCCTTGTGTTTATGCATGGAATTCCAATTTTGAGTTTTAGGGTTTACCTTTGAAGAATTCGCGTAGAAAGGGTTGTGTTTTTTATGGCAAAATCGATTTCTCTTTCAAGAATTCACCTAGGCTGAATTTAATCAATACAAAATCAGTAAATAAATAGCCCAAAATAATTTTCTCATGATTAGTTTCATAGAAATCAAATAACAAATTGAAAGAAGAGAAAAACATATGAAAACAGTTGGGAAATCGCAAGGTTTAAAAGCACCTTGTGAATTTCGGTTGAGAGAATATTTTTGAGAGAATTTTCTATTGGAAATATGATAGAAAATAGAGTGGTGGCTGCTACAACTAGGGCTGGCCAAAATTTAGCTTAAATATTTAGGGGTTTGGGCAAATTCCAAGTTTACCCTTAATGAGCTAGTTTAGGAGTGTTTTGGTGTTGTGAACTTTTGGGAAATTAGGCTTTTTATTTAATTTATAGGCTGATTATAGGTATTAAAAATAAAATATTTTTTTTATTATTTTCATTAAAATTCCCTCCAAAATATTTATTTAAAGATATTTTAAAAATGCTCATAAAAACTATTTTATGCTTAAAAATTGCTTTTTGCATGAAAATTCATTTTTTGTGCAATAAATTATTTTATGCTTATGCACTTCATAAAAGTCATTTATTCCACAATAATAATTCATATTAGGCAAATTAGAACTACTCTAACATGTCACATACTCATACATCACACCACACATGAATTTTCATAAAAGCACATATTTTGCCATAATAGCTCTAAATTTAAGAAATTTGTCACTAAACTCCTAGGGTGGGTGTGGGTTATTATAGCAACTAAGAGCGACTCTGCATATCATAGTATGTAAATAGACTTGGACAAGGAAATCTCCTAAGCAGAGTAGATTGCTTGAGCAATAACCTTGCCACCTCATAATGCTCACCTAAAATCACACAACAAAAGGGGTGAGATAGATGTTCTCAATGAGAAAATAATACAACTTGTATAATAACACATATCCCTTTAGAAAGGTTCATAGTTCATAGTTTGTGATTTAGTAAGTTTTGTAGAAATTAAACTTGTAACTTGTAGAGTGATGGCTTTTGCCTTATTCACTCAATCACATAAGGGAGAGGTGGCATCATACCAAATTCTAACTCATAACTTATAAAGAAGTGTAAAGCTTATCAGGCTCCATGACTAAAACTGCCCCTTCTATTTGAGGTGGATACACTATCCCTATCCATTAGGTTAAGACCATATACATAAGTTTTGATGATTTCCTGCATTAGAAAGAGGATTTCTGCATGTAAAGGTTCATAGGTACCATAGCCAAAGCTAATGACAATCACTTGTAACAATAGCATTGATGCAATCACATGTATAGTTGATGTAGGCAAATTATTATACCCTAGCCCTTATGACTAAATATAGGATGAGCAAGGGGTCGAACATTAGGAAAATTGATGAATTTATTATTAATCAAACAAATAATAAGATGAATAGGCAAAGAATAATTGGAGTTTGAGTAACTAATTAACTACTAATTTAACTACAAATCACTAAAATCTAAATAATTCAAAGTTATTAAACAATTTCTAGAAAGAGAATAGGTTAGAATTACAATTTAAATCTAAATCAATGAACTTCTAATATGTATATAAAATAAGATTATGAATGAGTTGATTGGAGAATTAACCTGAAATCTTTAAAAGCTTATCTCTAAGCTAATTAAAGGTATTTTTGAATAGACTTACACACATTCTCATGTCAATGTAAGTGTAAACAAAAGCCATGAAGTTCAATGTTAATTCTTTTTATCCCTTTAGAAGTAGATTCTAATTAATCTTTTAACTTAAGTGACATCAATTACTTTTCCACTAAGAATTCCAATTCTCATTGCAAATTCTTAACTAACATATTACATATGGTGATCAAGCATATATAACAACTATTTAGAACTTAATTGAACCCAAATAATCATTTATTAACAAAATATCAAAATGAAGTTTATAGACTAAATTTGCATTGCAATTCTAACCATAACTATTTTAGCCTTGATGCATTGTTAGATATCTTATAAAAAGAAAATTAAACATTCAATCATCAAAGAAATAAAATAGATTAAGTAAGGAAAAGTTATAGAAATCTTTTACTATCACTTTTCAAGATTAGAAGCCTTGATACAAGAATAGTTTCCCAAAGTGTTGTACTTGAAAGTACTAAAACTTGTAAGATCTCTCTTTTTCTTCCTAATAAAATGCTCTCTACTTTTGTTCTGATTTTCTAGATATCTTTTATAGAAGAAACTTCAACTATTTAAAGGCTTTGAACAGTTAAAAGTCATAACATTTCATAAAGAAGTACAACACTTTGTGAAAAGTCACCTAATAATTGCTTTAGAAACTTTAAGGGCATTTTAGTCCATTCAAATGGCAAAATTAGACTTTGAGGTCTGCATGAAAGTTGTAGGCCTTTTTATCAGCTTTCCATAACCTCTTGAATCGCTTCAATCTGAGTTGTGTAGAGGAAGTTATGACCAAAACATTACAGACTATTCATGAAGAATCCTGTCTTTTGGTGTGTGCCGACTCGGCACCAACTCATCCTCCACTCAACAACTCGGCATAGCAACCATTGGTGTCGAGTCAGCACACTTGGTGATGACTCAACACCAGTGAATTCCATATTTTTGCTTTCTTTTTATATTTGACTCTTCTAGGAACCTCCAATACCTCCCATAACCTACTAAAATTTATAAAATACTCTCAAAACCATCAGGTTAAGGAGAAATCTTGAGAAAATATTAGTAAAATAAATATTAAGGGAATAAAACACAAAATGCATTATAATATACTAAACATATATCTAAAAAGCAACTACAATGCACCTAAAATAACACTAAATCCATACCATTTTACATCACATCAAACTCCCTCACACTTAGACTTTGCTTGCCCTTAGGCAATTTCATAAGTTTGAAAGGAAAAACATAATCATAAAAATTACTCCTTCTTATTCAAATGTTAAAGCACTAATAAGGGTCATCACACCCTAAAGAAAAGAAACAAAGAAGAAGAGTTTCATAAACTACTCCACAAGCCTACAAAAAAGTTTGATACAACTAATATAAGCAATAAGGTGATTGTTTGTCAAAGATTATAAAGAGAATTTATCAAGTTCATTCAATTGATTACCAAACTCAAGTCAAAAGGGAACTATTCAAACAATTGAGGAAAAAGGAAAGCATACATACCCATAATCAATCTCAAGGCATTTTTGGAAAATTTGTCTTCTTTTTTTTTTTTTCAAAGAAATGTTATAGAATGACAAAAGTGAATATTTCCGAACAAACACATTTAAAGAGCATACTCAAACATGCACGACTTACTCATTCACTTTCGCCATGTATGGATTTTTTTTTTCGATTGAATATACCTCATAATTATTTCATATATAAATTCCTTTCCGAACGAATACAATTGAGGAGCAAACACAAATGTACATGACTTACTTGGAACTTATATATCATTTCATTTTATTTTTATTTTTATTTATTCCTCATCCTTTATTGACTGATCATAGGTATGCATTAACTTTAATTTCCTCTAAAATAAAAATAAAACCCCTTAAAACTTAAGCAAGCATTCATTAGTCCAAATTAATTAAAACTTCTCAAGATATAAACAAAGACAAACAAATCACCCTCAAGCCTATACAAGAAGTTCATGTAATCAACTAAGGCAAGGGAAGTTGATCATAAATCAATTCTTAAATGTTTCTAACCCTTAATGTTATAATGAACCAAACTAGAACTATATCATATAAAATTAGAAGGAGTCTTCAAAATTTCAAAATATTTTGAGGTGATGCATCATAGCATAAATCATGAACACTAAATCTTATAAACTTATAAAATAGGGTGAACAAAAAAAACTAAACAAGATATAACCTCCCTCACACTTATAGTACATATTACCCCCAATGTGTCCCAAAAAGAAGAAAACACAGACAAATAGGCAACATAGATTAAAGAAAAATAGGGAAAGGTTAGAAATGCTTATCTTACGGTGAAGGGGGCGGAGAATCAAATTGATATCCACTGCTAGCAAAAAATTGATCCATCTTGTAAGTTAGTCTTCGTTGTTGCCTCTCCAGTTGTTATTGCCTAACATCCATGCATCCCAATTGTATAGTCATAGCTTGTTGATTTTGAAGGATTTGTTGCCAAATAGCCATGTCACGGGACACATCAGAACTTCCTCCACCGACTTCAACAGGAGCAGTAGTAGATGTACCACCAAAATTAACACCTTGTTCATTACCTTGAGCTTCATGTTCACTTTCTTCGCTACTCTCTTCACTTTTCTCTACTCCTATCTAACATGATCTATCCTTTGCATGTCTTAAATTAAAGTTAGGATAAATAACCTCACCTTTTGTGAAAGCAGATTTAGTAAGGCGAACCATACTCACAACTCTCATGGAATCCAAATAAGCTTGTAAAATTTTAAGAGCATTAGCAATAGAAGTAATAATATAACTATGAGTCAAAGGACCACTTTTATTATTAGCACATTCAAGTAACTTATTAAAAATCCAATAAGTCCAACAAATTTGCTTTTTCATGCTAATACACCACATCAAATAAATTTCTTGGACAGAGACTCTATTTCCTTCCGACTTACCAAACACAAGACATGCAAGAATTTTATGCAAAAGCCACAATTTATGATCTTTAATGAACATGGCATGGCCTTTCTTAGGATTAAATTGAGGTAAATCGGTTAATTCATTCCAATATTCACTAGCATGCCAATCACGAGGGATTTCACAAACTCCATCCTTAGAAAAACTAAACACTTTTTTCATGAAATTATAAGTCAATTGATATGGGTTTCCTAGCATACGAAAATCTAACACATGAGGATCATTATCATTCAATTTCAAAGTGCAATAAAATTCTTGTGTTAGTTGTACATAAGTGTCCTTTTCTAAAGAAACCAAAGTTTTAAGACCTATTTGTTTAAGAAATTTCTTCAGAATTTCATCAAAACCCATTTTACTAACAACATCAAGAGGAAGAAACCTAGAACCAACAACATTTCTTTCAAGATATTTTTCATACCTTTGTCCTTCCCATTTTTGAAAAATCAGAAATGGTGCTCTATATAGTGGTGCAATATCCAGAACTTCTTCCTCCTCTTGTGCAACTTCCTTACCCCTTGAAGATGAGGATGGATTTGTTTTTGATTTACCCATCTTATAAAGCAATTTTTAAAAGATAAAAGGAATGGGTTTTGGTTAAGAAACAGGGAAAAAAAACTAAAGCTTGGAGAAGATGAGAAGTGAGAGAGAGAAACGTGAGAGAGAAAAACGTGAGAGAGAGGGAGATGAAGAAAGAGTTATATGATAAATAAAGATTTAAATGGAAATAGAAAAAAGAAAAGAATGCAGAAGTTTATAAAAAGAAAAACTAACTATAAAGAGATAAAGTTGTGTAGTCTTTTCATGTCCCTTCCCAAGAGACACTAAGGAATATATGCTCTTTCATAGTGATGTTTGAGTTAAAAAAAAAACAAAAAAAAAACAAAATTGAAGTCAAATGGCCCAGCAACTAAAAAGTTGCAAAATTTTGAACTTTTGGGACATGTATCATGTGTGCTGACTCGGTACCAACTCAGTCGAAGGGTGCAACTTGGCACAACAACTCAGCACAGAGACCATTGGTGCCGACTTGGCACCAACTCAGTTGAAGGGTGCCGACTCAGCACCAATGAATTCCTGTGTCACCCTTTTTTTTATATTTTTTATTTTTTATTTTTTATTTTTTATTTTTTATTTTTTATAGAATGCAATTTCTATGAAAAAAACAAAAAGAAAATTATGAAAACAAACATATATAATAGAATAAAAATAAACTAAATGTGTAAGTATCATACCTTGCTAAATCTAAGATCTATAGTTTGATCATACCTTAATTCCAAGTTAAGATTGGGGGTGTAGGGTATGAACCTTCTTTGTTCCTTGATTGTCAATAGCATCAAATTCTTCTCCCCAACCCGATGGCTCAATGGATTCAATAGGAATGCTTGAACTAGGTGGTGGTGTATACTTTACCTTATAATCATATTTACCCGAAGGTTCACTAAGTAGTCCCCAAACCTCTAATTGTGAACTATTTTCATTACCCATCTGATCACCAACAACATAGGATTTCAAACGCTGACCATTGACCTTAAAAATTTCCCTTTTTGAATTTTCAATGTCAACCGCGCCATGAGGATAAACCTTGATGATTTTAAAAGGACTCGACCATCTTGATTTTAACTTACCGGGAAAAAGTTTAAGCCTTGAATTGTATAATAAAACAAGTTGTCCTTCATGAAACTCCCTATGATGAATATGCTTGTCATGCCATTGCTTGGTTTTATCCTTATAAATCTTGGCATTCTCATAAGCGTTCATCCTTAACTCTTCCAATTCATTCAATTGAAGAAGCCTCTTTTGTCCTGCTTTCTTGAAATCAAAGTTCAAAGCTTTCGTTGCCCAATAAGCCTTATGTTGTAATTCCACTGGTAAATGACAAAATTTCCCATAAATCAATTGGTAAGGTGTAAGACCAATGGGAGTCTTGAAAGCCGTCCTATAAGCCCATAAGGCATCACCAAGTTTTAATGCCCAATCCTTTCTTGAAGAAGAAACCGTTCTTTCCAAAATCCACTTGAGTTTTCTATTACTAACCTCTACTTGACCACTAGTTTGAGGGTTGTATGGAGTTGCAATTTTATGAGTCACCCCATACTTCTTCAATAATGATTCAATCATGTGGTTACAAAAATGAGATCCCCCATCACTAATTAGAGCCTTTAGGGTACCAAACCTTGGGAATATAGTCTTCTTAAGCATTTTCTTAACTACCTTGGCATCATTAGTAATAGATGGAATTGCTTCCACCTATTTGGAAACATAATCTACCATTACAAGAATATATTTGTTACTAAGAGAGCTTGGAAAAGGTCCCATAAAGTCTATACCCCATACATAAAAAATTTCTACTTCTAAGATACCATTCATAGGCATTTCATGTTTCTTAGTGATGTTTCCCATTCTTTGGCATCTATCACATTCAAGAACAAAATTTTGAGCATCCTTAAATAATGAAGGCCACCAAAAACAACATTGAAGTACCTTAGATGTTGTCCTAGATGCGCTAAAATGTCCACCAACTTTCATGGAATGGCAATGTTTCAAAATATCTTGAACTTCATCTTGAGGAACACATCTTCTAATCAATCTGTCACCACATCTTTTATACAAGAGTGGCTCTTCCCAATAATAGAACTTGGCATCATGTAAAAACTTCTTTTTCTTTCTAGAATCCATGTCATAGGGTAAAATTCCACTTACAACATAATTGGCAATGTTGGCGAACCAAGGAATCTCTTTTGTGGCAATTTGGAGAAGTTGTTCACTCGAAAATGTCTCATTGATAGGCACCCCATCATCTTGCTTTCTTAAATCTCCCAAATTAATTCTTGACAAATGATCCATGACTAGATTCTCACTACCCTTTTTGTCTCTAATTTCCCAATCAAATTCTTGAAGCATCAAAATCCATCTAAGTAACCGAGGCTTAGCATCTTTCTTGCTTAAAAGGTATTTGAGAGTAGCATGATCTGAATAGACAATTACTTTTTGACCAACAATATATGCTCTAAATTTATCAAAAGCATATACAATGGCAAGAAGTTCTTTCTCCATTGTGGTATAGTTGACTTGGGCATCATCTAAGAGCTTGCTTGCATAATAGATCACACAAGGTTTGCCTTCCTTCCTTTGTCCCAAAATGGCCCCCACAACGAAGTTGCTTGCATCACACATAATTTTAAATGGTGAGTCCCAACTAGGTGGTTGGAAAATCGAAGCCATTATAAGAGCCTTCTTGAGTTTGTCAAAAGCTTCCAAACATGCATCATCAAAGTCAAAAGGTGCTTCCTTTGCTAACAAATTGCACAATGGTTTGGCAACCTTTGAGAAGTCTCAAATAAACCTTCTATAGAACCCCGCATGTCCTAAAAAGCTCCTCACATCTTTGACACATTTTGGTGGAGGCAATTTGGCTATGACCTCAATCTTGGCTTGATCAACTTCTATGCCTTTATTTGATACTCTATGACCCAAGATGATTCCCTCTTGCGCCATAAAGTGACATTTCTCCCAATTTAACACTAGTCCATGCTCTTTACACCTGTCAAGCACTTTAGAAAGATTCTCTAGACAATTAGAAAAATTAGTTCCATAAACACTAAAATCATCCATAAAAACCTCTACACAATCATCTATTAAGTCACTAAAAATATAAAACATGCATCGTTGAAATGTGGCCAGTGCATTACAAAGTCCAAAAGGCATATGCCTAAAAGCAAATGTACCATATGGACATGTAAATGTAGTCTTTGATTGATCATTGGGATGAATAGGTATTTGGTAAAAACCACTTAAACCATCAAGATAACAAAAATAAGAGAAATTTGCTAATCTCTCAAGGACTTGATCAATAAAAGGTAAAGGAAAATGGTCTTTCTTTATTTCTTTATTAAGTTTTCTATAATCAATACACATACGCCATCCCGTGACAGTTCTAGTGGGCACTAAATCATTTGATTCATTTTTAACAACCATCAAGCCACCCTTTTTAGGGACAACTTGGACAGGGCTAACCCATTTGCTATCACTAATGGAGTACATGATTCCATTATCAAGTAATTTAATTACCTCTTTCCTTACTACTTCTTTAAGTATGGGATTAAGCCTCCTTTGACCTTCAATGGAAGGTTTTACATCATCTTCTAAAGAAATTTTATGCATGTATATGCTTGGGCTTAAACCTTTCAAGTCATTAATGGAATAACCAATAGCACCCTTATGATTCAACAAAACATTGCATAATGCTTCAACATTTTCAATTGGTAAAGAAGAATTAACAATAAAAAGGAAATTAGTATTAGAGTCAAGAAATACGTACCTTAGAGAGGAGGGTAAAGGTTTGAGTACAAGATTTTCATTCTTGACATCATCTTCTTTTTGCAATGGTTCAAATCTTGAAGCCCTATGTGAATTAAGATATAGAGTTGCTTCTAGGAGTTTCACGCAAGCTTTCACCTCCATATTACCATTTTCCTCTTGTGTTAAACAAGTTAACATAGGTTCTTGTCCAATGCATTCATGTATCACTTCATTAACACATTCTTTAATTGGATCAACTAACTCAACCATATTAATAGTTTCTATTAGTGTATTCTTTACCATCCTAAATACATCAAATACCATAGTTTCATCATTTACCTCTAAAGTGATCTTACTCTTTTTCATATCAATTACTACTCTCGTGGTTCTCAAAAATGGTCTTCCTAAAAGAATTGGGATTTCAGGATCCTCTTCCATTTCTAATACAATAAAATCCACAGGAATTACAAATTTTCCAATTTTAGCTGGAACATTCTCTAATATACCAATTGGATATTTAATTGATTTGTCAGCCATGAAAAGAGATATATTGGTGGGTTTTAGATCTCCTAAATTAAGTTTCTTGTAAATGGAATATGGCATAAGACTCACACTAGCACCAATATCACACAAAGCTTTATCAAAGTGAGATTCACCAATTATACAAAGAATAGTGAAACAACCAGGGTCTTTGAGTTTGGGAGGAATTTTAGAATACATAGCCTTAGATTCTTCAACTAATGAAACTAAAACACAATCCTCAAGTTTGCTTTTATGGTTTATGATATCTTTTAAAAACTTACCCCATGCTGGCATGTCTCTAATAGCATCCATAAAAGGTATAGTAACAGTAATTTCTTTTAAATGATTTAAGAATTTACCAAATTGCTTATCTAAATTACGCCTAACAAATCTTTGGGGAAAGGGAATTTCCTTCAAATCAATGTTAGGTTCATTGCTAGAATTAAAAATATCTTCCTTTTCATTTTTCTTGCTATTAGAATCATTTTTAGCAACATCCTCCTTACTATTGAGAGTTTCAAATTTATCATTAGATATTACCTCCTTACCTTTGTTATTAGATGAATCACCAATCTCCTTTCCACTCCTCAAAGTAATTACTTGACAAGATTCTTTTGCAGCAAATTCTGGTTGGATAGGAAGTTTTCCCATAGGTTTGGAAATAGAAGATGCTTGTTGAGCAATTTATGTTTCAAGGATGCGGTTATGAGTAGCAATTTGATCAAATTTAGAGTTGAGTTGATTGAATTGCTCCTCATTTTGTTTATTCGTGGCGATTTGTTGTCCAATAAATTGTTCTATAAGGGTTTCTAAATTTGACTTTGTTGGAAGGGAATTAAAAGAAGATTGGGGTGGTTTCATAGGAAAACTAGGTGGATTTTGTGGTTTAGTGTTTGGGTTGAATGGGGGGTTAAGTTGAGATGATGGATTAGACCAAGAAAAACCAGGATGATTCTTCCATTGAAAATTATAATTGTTTGGGTTGGGTCCATACCTTTGGTTGAAACCTCCTTGCATGTAATTCACATCTTCATTGGTCCTTAAGTTGCATTCATGGTATGAGTGATGATCACCACATAACTCACAAGTTGATGTAGATTTCTCCACTGAATTTATTTATGCTTTGCTTATTAGCTTTGTCAAGGCATCAACTTTAGCATTCAAAATATTAATACTATCAAGTTCAAGAATTCCCTTACCTCTTGCCAAAGTTGTGTCATCGCCCATATATCCTTGAGATGCAAGTTCTTCCAACAGAGTAATTGCTTCTAAGGCTATTTTTTTCATCCATTTTCCACTCAAGGCTGTATTGACAATGTTCCTATCATCATTGGTCAACTCGTTATAGAAAATTTGAGGAATCATCTAATCGGGTAACCCATGATGAGGACATTGTCTTTGAAGTTCTTTGAATCTCTCCCAACTCGTATAGAGTGTCTCATCCTTGCCTTGCTTGAAAGTACTAATTTCATTATGAAGTTTCGCTGTCTTATGGGGTGGGAAGTATTTGTGAAGAAAGGCTTACTTCAACTGATCCCATGTTGTGATGGAATTAGTTAGCAAACTAGAAAGCCATATTTGTACTTTGTCTCTTACTGAGAAAGGAAATAATCTAAGCCTTATAGCATCATCCGGAATGTTATTAATTTTAAAGGTTGTAGATACATTGAGGAAAGTAAGAATATGAGCATACGGATCCTCTCCGGGTAAGCCTCCAAATTGATTGTTTTGTATCATTTGAATGATGCTAGGCTTGATTTCAAAACTATTGTTAGCAATGGTCGGTGCCATTATGCATCCTAAATTTTCAGAAACATCGGGCATAGCAAAGTCTGCCAAAGTTCTCCTCTTGGCCATCTCTACTCGTCTCTTTTCTTCTACTTTTTATAATTTTTGATTCCTGTGTAATAGATGAAAAGTTCATTCAATTTTAGGATCAAAAGATATAATACTAGTGGAACTACGAGTACGTCTCATTTAAAAACAATTAATATCTAATTAAAGCCTAAAACAACCTTTCTTTATCCTAAATTAATAAAAATTCTTATCAAAACTCCTCAGCAACGGCACCAAATTTGAAGTAGGCAAATTATTATACCCTAGCCCTTATGACTAAATATAGGATGAGCAAGGGGTCGAACACTAGGAAAATTGATGAATTTATTATTAACCGAACAAATAATAAGATGAATAGGCAAAGAATAATTGGAGTTTAAGTAACTAATTAACTACTAATTTAACCACAAATCACTAAAATCTAAATAATTCAAAGTTATTAAACAATTTCTAGAAAGAGAACAGGTTAGAATTACAATTTAAATCTAAATCAATGAACTTTTAATATGTCTATAAAATAAGATTATGAATGAGTTGATTGGAGGATTAACCTAAAATCTTTAAAAGCTTATCTCTAAGTCAATTAAAGGTATTTTTGAATAGACTTACACACATTCTCATATCAATGTAAATGTAAACAAAAACCATGAAGTTCAATATTAATTCTTTTTATCCCTTTAGAAGTGGATTCTAATTAATCTTTTAACTTAAGTGACATCAATTACTTTTTCACTAAGAATTCTGATTCTCATTGCAAATTCTTAACTAACATATTACATATAGTGATCAAGCATATATAACAACTATTTAGAACTTAATTGAAGCCAAATCAATCATTTATTAACAAAATATCAAAATGAAGTTTATAGACTAAATTTGCATTGCAATTCTAACCACAAGTATTTTAGCCTTGATGCATTGTTAGATATCTTATAAATAGAAAATTAAACATTCAATCATCAAAGAAATAAAATAGATTAAGTAAGGAAAAGTTATAGAAATCTTTTACTATCACTTCTCAAGATTAGAAGCCTTGATACAAGAATAGTTTCCCAAAGTGTTGTACTTGAAAGTAGTAAAACTTGTAAGATCTCTCTTTTTCTTCTTAATAAAGTACTCTCTACTTTTATTCTAATTTTCTAGATATCTTTTACAGAAGAAACTTCAACTATTTAAAGGCTTTGAATAGTTAAAAGTCATAACATTTCATAAAGAAGTACAACACTTTGTGAAAAGTCACCTAATAACTGCTTTAGAAATTTCAAGGGCATTTTAGTCAGTTCAAATGGCAAAATTAGACTTTAAGGTCTTCATAAAAGTTGTAGACCTTTTTATTAGCTTTCCATAGCCTCTTGAATCGTTTCAATCTAAGTTGTGTAGAGGAAGTTATGACCAAAACATTGCAGACTATTCATGAAGAATCCTGTCTTTTGGTGTGTGCCGACTCGACACCAACTCATCCTCCACTCAACAACTTGGCATAGCAACCATTGGTGACGAGTCAGCACACTTGGTGACGACTCGGCACTAGTGAATTCTAGATTTTTCTTTCTTTTTACATTTGACTCTTTTAGGAACCTCCAATACCTCCCATAACCTACTAAAATTTATAAAATACTCTCAAAACCATCAGGTTAAGGAGAAATCTTGAGAAAATATTAGTAAAATAAATATTAAGGGAATAAAACACAAAATGCATTATAATATACTAAACATATATCTAAAAAGCAACTAAAATGCACCTGAAATAACACTAAATCCATACCATTTTACATCACATCAATAGTAGTAGCAATAGAAGTTTAGTTTATTGAGTAAGGGATAAAGAAACAGTGTGGTTCCAAGCATAATGTAAGGTAAAGCAATAATCACAAATTCTCTTTTCTTATCATTGAATGGTCAATAATAGTTTCAGACCAATTGTCCTTTGGCAACCTAAGCTTAACAAAGAAATCATATAATTATAATTTATGATAGAAAGGAACTCAGGTTTCAAGAATCTCGAAGGTTCACATATCATGATAACTTATACTTGTAACATGAACATAATGTTTACTCACCTTGCACTTGCACATCTAACAATTCCCAAGCTCTGCAAGTTAAAAATCATAATCTCAAAGCTCCTAATGTTTGTAGTCCTTGCACTTCTAACAATTCTCAAGCTCTAACATAATATTATAATTCAATACTTAGAATTGGCTTAACATCATGCTATGCTATCCCATAACTTCCCCATGCACATATATCATTCACATATGCTTAGAGTTGCACTTAGAAATGCACTCATCACTTGTACATAACATATTGATTTTTAAGTCCTGCATACTTTGCCTTCTTAGGCTCACATGAATTCATATAATAGTGCATATCAAGACTTTTCTAAACACAAACACAATGAATCATAATCTTAATATCAATTTAATTTAACTTCCAACTTGGTACACTTAATACTTTCCATATAATCAACTTAACAAACAAACCCTAAAAGAGTCATGCTTGTCTCCTTTGGGCAGAATTATACAATCAATCCCATAGGAAAATTAGGATCATTAATTCATAATTAACACATCATAAAACCCAATTCACATGCCACTTAACCATGTATACATATTACCCAAACATATCACCCAAACATATCAATTAGGGTTTTGGAAACCTTAGGTATAGGTCGAACCACTCTAGGAATTTTCTAGAGTCACTCCTTCAATCATCATGCAATTAAATCATGTACTATTCATATACACATATCAACAATCACTAAAATGAATCTTACAAAAATTATAGGCCTTGGGATTAAAATCCCTACCTTGGTCGAACCACCATGACCATGGGAAACCATGGGTTTTTTCTTGTTTTTCATACTTTCCAATCATTAAGGTAATATGTAAACGCATGATTTAAACCAATATTTTTCATGTAAACATAACTAAAATCAGTTTAGGATGGTAAAACACACAAATTGCACCCCCCCCCCCCCCAATGCACATATGCATGAAAGTCCTAGCTTTTAGGTTTTAGGGTTCACCTTTGATGGATTTGAGAAGAAAAAGATATGTTCACAGTTGGAAATTGGTTTTTCCCTCCAAGAACAATCCTAGGCCAAATATAATAAAGAGAAAATCAGAAAATATATTGCCTTATATGGATTACTCATGATTGGTTTCATAAAACTCGAAAATTAACTTGAAAGAAAAGGGAAACTTACAAAGAAGACCACAAAATCACAAAGTCTGGAGGCACCTTGTGAGTTTCAGCCAAGAGAGAATTTTTGAGAGAAAAATTCTATAAAATCTTATGAGAAATAGAATGGAGGCTATCAATTACAAGGGGAGGCTGAATATCAGCTTAGGTATTAGGGTTTTGGGTGCAAAATTATAAGATCGCATTAATGAGCTATGCTAGGAGTGCTTAGGTGTCTTGGGCTTTTGGTAAATTAGATTTTTAATCCAATTTATGGGCTAATTAAAATGTATTAAAAATAAAATATTTTGCTTCTTATTTTCATTAAAATTCCCCCTAAAATATTTAATTTAAAATATTCTAAAAATGCTCATAAAAATTATTTTTTGCTTAAAAATCACTTTGTACAAGAAAATTCACTTTATATGCATTAAATTAATTAATGCATACGCACTTCACATAAATCACCTATTTCATGTTTATAATTCATATTATGCATATTAGAACTAATCTAGCATCCCACTTGCTCATAAACCACATAGCACATGAAATTTCATGAAAACACACACTTTGTCATAATAATTCTAAAATCAAACAATTTGTCACAAAACTCCTAGCAAGTGTATGGGTTGTTACATAAGAGTTTTAAGGATTTTCACTAAGTTTAAAAATTAAGTCTTTGATTTAATCCAAATTAATTTTCAATTTAATCTTTCTCATTTGTATCATATACAAATTAAGATTTAATTGAATATAAACCTTTTTAAATTTAACATCAGGACATGCTAGGGTCCTTGTAAATTTAATTACATGTTTAATCATTTTACCACTAATCAATTAATTAAACACTTTAATTAATTATTATGGTAAACCTTTTATACTTGAAAGGTGATCACTATTAGGTATGTAACTTTCTAGGTTCATGTCTAATTAGCAATTGGAATGAGAAAATATTTTTCTCTACTAATGTGAAATTCCTGCTTCACACTTAGTCCCACAAGTCATGAGTGACAGCTAGTATTCCATATCATGACTACCTAATTAGAAATGATTGTTTATAATTGATAACTTTAAACATCACATGGAGCATCGATCATAAATTATCATGCACTAGAATCCCTTCGTTAAAGATCCCAATCTCTACTAAGGTAATGATTTATGTCAAACGCTAATGTGCTTTGATTATAATTCTTGATGAGATTAGATTCCTACTAGAAACTCTTTCTAGTGAATCTTACTATTTTAGTTAGAAACTTTAGTTATCAAGAATAACCAAATAGCATAGAATCTTCACATTGTTTACTTAAGGTAATGAATTTTATCTTGGTGATCACTTACCTTAAACATAACAAATTAGAACTATCACATGTCATATATCTGTACATGAATAGTACGTCTATGTAAGTAGTAATAAATCCTAACTACCTATGTATGAGATATAGCATCCCTCAAGTCAAAGGATTATATGCACTATTATGACCTAGATGTTGAATAATTAGCAAGTAGTAAAACTCCATATTATTATCATCTATCGTCATAGTTCGACTATTCATCCTATGAATATCCACATGTCTATTAAGCAGCATGAGACTCACTGCCTCTATAATCATCCATATCACATACTGATAAAACAAACAGAGGTGATGGTCTTCCAGAATTAATGATGCCCAGTCATTAATCCTACGATCATGAACATATTTAAAATATTTATACAAGAGTGATTTGTCTCCCATATTCTCAACACTTAAGAATAGATCCTCTTATAAATACTTAAGGACTATAGTCAATAATATGAAACCCTTTTCACATTATGAATATTGTGCCATTGGGAATTAATATCTACTATTACATAACTATTATATGGCTCTTAGGGCACATACTGCTATCATTTTCCACTAGTGCCATGCAGATGCAATGTATGTGATTTTTTATTTTTTTTCCTCTATGCCATAATTAATTAATTCTTTTGCCTTTTTCATTTTTATTTTTTTCATTTTTTTATTTTTTTACATATCTCATCCAAAGATGAATAAGAAGAATTAAAGCAAAGCATAAAGTTCAAATTTTTTTATTGCTGATAATGGGTTACATTTAAAGGATAAGCCTAAAAGGTAGAATACAAACTCATAAATGCAAGACTCAATAGACTCAAACTTACATAAAGACTCAATAGAAATTGACTCAACAGACTCAAACTCATATTCATACTCAAATGACACAGACTTAGACTTAGATAGACTCAGAGGACTCAGGTATAAGTATAGCAGGGCTGACACTCTTCTCAAAATACTAGTTATTAGGGGAGGAGTGAGAGGGCTGGATGAGTTCATTGGTTTAGCGGAAGCAATGAAGTTAACATCCACTTGATGTTTCAAAAAAGGATTAGTGATAATGTTAGACTTTGAGTTCAGGAGCAATAATGCCTCCACTGTTAATAAGGTCTTGGATTTTGTGCTTTAAAGTCTTGTACACATTAGTTTTATGCCTTAACCCTTGATGATAGTCACAACCTTTGCACAAGGGGTTTAGAGGAGGTCATAGTTCTAGCGGCTTAACTAGATTGGCCTCTAAGGCTTTCTTGCAAACAACACTGAGGGGTATGTCTAGCTCAAAAAAAGTCCTCTTTACTTTTAACCTCATTAACTGATGATAGGAGATAGCGTTTACCTCGCTTCCTCTTTGGATGGTGGAGCTGGTGGCATTAGTAGTGTAATTATTGTTCTTGTGATACCTTAAGCTAAAGGATTCATCCTTGATTTATCCCAATTAGATTAAGTCTTTTATCTTACTGGTAGTGGTAATGAGAGCTTTAAAGCTAGGTATATACTATATTTGTAGGTGAGTTTAAAACTAGGGGAGGAGATTTTTGACAATGATGTCGATTTGCTCTACTTTAAAAGTCAATTCAACATTTATGCTGCTTTGGATCTCCACCTTATAAGGAACATAATGAAAGATTCTTTTTGACCTTGTTTAGTGGTCTCTAGATCTCAGTGGGTAACATTAACCTCAATGTTATAGTGGTATTGCTTTACAAAAGCATTATAGATGTCATCCCAAGTTTTCTTATGATTTTGGTCGAGATCTACTAATCACTTGACAGTAGCTTTGGTCAAGGACTATTGGAATAACTGAGCAATGAGCTTGTCATCCATATCAAAGGGTTTCAGGGCACCCACATACATCTTAAGGTGAGTTTTAAGGCACGTGGTGCCATAGACTTGTCCATGATAGGCATTTTGAATTTCGATGGAACACTAGCATTAGAGAAGAGAGTCAGAGATTTGACAGTTATCATGTCTTCATGCTTCTTTATGTTCTTGATACTCCTCTCCATGGCCTCAAATTTCTCCATCAGTTTCTTAGCTTTGAGAAATCTAGAGAAATCTTGACTTTGAAATGGATTCACAGTGCGAAAAGGTGTAGTGGCATTCAAATCCAAAGTAGGAGAGGTAGGAGTTTCAGGTGCTTTCCTTTTATTAGTGAGATCAATAATATGAAGAGTGAAAGTAAGAGCATAGCTAGTCCCAACTTGAGTCAGAGGGAGCTCAACACAAGCAAAAAGAGGAGTGATGGTGGCATTGGTCATTTTCTTGCCTCATTAATGATAGACTGATGTTGGGAGCTGAAGGCATTGGAAAGGTGGCAGACTGAGCATTAAGCGCTTTGGTGAATGAGTCTGCTTGAGTTTTCAAGGTAGTGTGAGTGCAATTTGAAAGGTTTCCTCTTGTTTCTTAAGGAGGTTAGTGAAGAATGCATTTATGAAACTTTAGTCAAAAGGCTTAGAGGTGTTTGTCATTGATACCTTTGAAATAAAAAACAGATAGGAAAATGGGTAAGAATACAAAATTATAAAGAGAAAATAGTATGAATGTAATGGTATATCAAGAAAAGGATTTCTTCCATACGATTGGTCACCGGGTTTAAAGGTTGATAGGGTGATTGTGTAAGGTTATTATGTTTTGGGATGATGGATCACTGATTTAGGGTTTTGAGGTGTTTAAGGATTTACATTATTGAATTTCTCATATTATGTATGCATGGAAATTTCATAATGCATTCTAAAAAAGGTTTTATAGGTATATGCATGAATATTTCCATTATTATGGTACATAGAACCTAGAGTCAATGCTATGGTGACTATATGCATAAGAGTGAAGGGTGGTTTGGTTTAGGGTACCCATCACACTAGAGCATCAATATGCCTAACCACATATGAAGCAAAGAGCCTCGCGAGGGTCCCGGGGGTCCAACAGTACTTAATACTCATTACACCACTAAAAAGATTAGGGATTCATCACAGGGTGGAATGCTTTTGCTATCTTCCAACATACTCAAAAAGAGTTATCGAGCCAATACTAATCACCATGCAAAAGTTTTCCTAAATCTATGGTTTTGGCAAAGAGCTTTTATTATCTAAAATGATACATGAAAGTCAATTTATACTTAATAAGCCAAATAGAGAATATTTTGGAAAATTTTTCCTTAACCAAATAGTAATCCCCTTATTTTCTTTCCTTGTTATTAAAAAAGGTGGCAACCAGTCCTCGGTGAAGTTGCTAACTGTGAGACCTCACCCTTAACAGCTCTCCCTTCGCTCAAAAATTTGCCTTAAGGGCAAGTGACTTTTAAGGAGGCCATGGAATGAGTTTCAATGCTCACGATTAGAATGGCTATCATTCAAAAAATTGATTTTTGATTTTGAAAAGTGATTCTGGGAGTTGCCACCCTAATTTATTTATTTTTAAATAGATAAATTAAGGAAAAAAAACCCATTTGTGACTCAAATTCATTAATTTTGGTTAATTAATTTACCTAAGGATAAAATCATTAGCTTCAAACTAGGTTGAGCTTGAGGACTAGATTTTTTATTTTAAATAATCATGATTTGATTCTTAAGTTTAATTTGACTTGGAAAAGTAATTTCATGAATGACATTTATAAGATAGCAAATAATTAAATGCATGAACATGGCATAGTATGAATGCATGGTGCATGAAAAAATAATAAAATAATTAAAATAAACATCCACAAATTAAAGAGAGTGTTCCCTCTACGAAGAACCATATAATCGCTCCTTAATTCTAAATTAATTAAATTAGCTAAGTATAAGGATGACCACAAATTCCCTTATAAAATGCTAATAATTACATAGAAAATAAAGGGGAAGGAGATTATATGGTATTTGGATTTGAGGTTTGGATTAGATTCCAAACGTGCCTACGTACCCATTGAATAGAGATCAAAATCCATGTAGTTCATTCCATGACTAAGTGGAGGCATTTTAGGATTGATCCAATTGATTTTGATTTGGGGGTTGGATTGATGAGAAAAAGACTATACCTTTGTTCGAGTTGGAGGGAGGGTTTTGCCAGACTAAAATTTCGTTTTATCAGGACCGGATGATTTGATTGATTGAAGGATTGATTAACTAATTAATGTGATGAAATGGATGGATTGATTGATTAATTAATTAAAATGATTAATTAATTAAGATTAAGGATGAATTAAAAAAGATTAATTTGATTTAAAAAATGATTAATTAATTAATTAAGAGGATTAATTAATTAATTGAGTTATTAATTAATTTAAAAAAAAAAAGATGATTAGTTAATTAAATGGATTAATTAACTTTAGTTAGAGTGGAGTAATTAATTATCAAAAAGATTAATTAATTAATTTAGAAAGTGATTAGAGGGAGAAGAAGAAGAAAAAACTTGTGGATACCCTATTAACACAAGTTTTTTGGGGTGAATAAAAATGGTAGAAAATGGGGGGGCTATTTATAGGCAAATAGGGTTGAAGGTAGTTTAAGAAGTAGAAATATGAAAATACATAAAAGGTATGGCTGGAAAAAATGTTGAAAATACTAAAAAATCAAGTTAGGGGTATTTTGGGAAGTACAGAATGGATAGGGGAACCACGCCATAGGAAGGGCTAGCAGGGGTTGGCGGCACCGCCAGCATAGCTGACATGGCAGGCTTTTTTTTTTTTTCTAGATATTCATGTTGGTCCATGTTAAAAAATGAAGTGTCAAAAGCAATATACTTAATGGATAAAATTTTCTTTTGAGGGGACTGTGAGGCCTCGCTTGAGCACCGACTCGATCTGCTAGAGGGAATCGGGACGCTCATTTGGATTTAGACTCATGATGAAACCCTCGGGTTTGGATTGGTTGATTTTAAAAATGATTTTGGGAGTTGCTACCCTAATTTATTTTTAACCAATTGACTCCAATTCATTAATTTTCAATTAATTTACCCAAGGATAAAATCACTAGCCTCGAATCAGGTTGAGTTTAGGGACTAGATTTTTAGTTTTAAATAATCTAAATTTGGCTTTTAAGTTTAATTTGACTTTGGACAATTGATTTCATGAATAATATTTATAAGATGACAATTTTAATATCATGATTAATGCATGAGCATGGAGAAAAGTAAAACATCTACAAATTAAACTAATTGCATAAATTAATTAAAAAGAGGAAAGGAGATTGATTGGGATTTGGATTTGAGGTTTGGATTTAGATTTCAAACATGCCTACATACCCCATTGAATGAAGATCAAAATCCACGTAGTTTATTCCACAATTAAGTGGAGGGGTTTAGGGGTTGATTAGAATGATTGATTTGATTTGGGTTTGTGGGTAAGAGGAAAAAGATGATATCTTTGTTTTTGGCGAGCGGAGAGTTTTACAAGACTGAAGTTCTATTTTATCAGGACTAGATGATTGACTGATTGGGAGATTAATTAATAAATTAAAATGATTAATTAACTAATTAATATGATGAAAAGATTGGATGGATTAATTAATTAATTTGGAAGAAGGGTGGATTAAGAAAAATGATTAATTTGATTTTGAAAAGTGATTAATTAATTAATTAAAAAGATTAATTAATTAATTAATTGACTGATTAATTTTAATTAAAAAAAGAGAGTTTTAGTTAACAAAAAAGATTAATTAACTTAGGTAGGGTGAGATAATTAATTAATTAAAAAGATTAATTAATTAATTAATTAGAAAGCGGTTGGAGGGAGAAGAAGAGAGAAATTGGAGGATAACTATCAATTCTAACTCAATGGGTGTCGAAAAATGGTAGAAATGATAGGGTATTTATAGGAAAATGGGGGTAAGGGTAATTTGGGAAGTGAAAAAATGAAAAGACGAAAAGGATAAGGCTAGAAAAATGCTGAAAAATCATATTGAGGGCATTTTAGAAATTGCAAAAAGGGTGGTGGGGACTATGCCACCAAACGAGCTGCTCCACTGGCTTTCTAGGTGGCATCACCAGTGTGCTAGGCAGCGTGCCACTGGAGAAGCTGGCAGTGCCACCCAGACAACCAATGTAGCCACCGGCCGCTACGATGGCAGTCGACATGGTAATTTTTTTTTTTAAGAAATTGGTTGTTAGTTTGGGGTTTAGAAAATTTGGATTTCCAGTAGCAATGTTATTGAAGGTTAAAAAATTTTCTTTAGGGGGTGCTTCCTCCAAACCCTTACCACTAACTGACTAGCAAGACTGCTGTAATGGCTTCACTAGCGCATTAAATTTAGCAAGTGATAAAGTGCGACTGGATGATAAGGGTGTAAAATTAAGGGTTCACAAGGACTCCATCCACTAACCGGCTAACGGGACCACCATACTAGCTCTATGTAGCACACTAAACTTAGTAGGTGTTAGGCTCAGCCAAATGATGAGGGTGTAAAATTAAGAATTCACAATATATATAACATTCAATGTACTACAATTTGGTCAAAGTACCAAAATCTAGTCAAAAAGTCTATCTATCCATAATATATTCTTATTAATTCCTAAAATCGCTCTAATCATTAGTGGCTTCACTCTCTCCAAGCCCACATTTCTATGGGTTATACATAACAGGGAAGCGGATAATATACGTCTCCTAATAGGACATCTCTCCTCTAAAAGGTCAATCATACCATAGGCTGCCCATACGTGCTCATGAAATCTCAACATTAAGTCTCAAAGGGGTGGAGCAGGTCCCACTCTCAGATTCTAGTACATATGGCTAACCCTAGCTAATTCCCATTTCAAAACCCTAATCATCATTTTTAACCCTCGTACTTCATTTCATAAAATATGGAGTTCCCTTACTTCTTCTTCATATTTGGCTTTCATTCTTACTACTTAGACTAGATCAGGATCCTCCTCTAGATCGATTTCCTCTAGTTCCGACTGAGCAGCAGCAGTATCATTTGGCACCTCATTCTCTAGTAAGATTACATATTTGCATCAACTACAAATTATAGTCATTTGGCATAATAATCATAAAACAAATATTAATCATAAAACAAATATTTCCTAAACTTGCAATAATGTACACATAAATAACAGAAGAGGAATGATTTAATGCAGATCTAACTTAATAATATAATCGAATGACAATAAAGAATCCTATGCTCCATGGTTTAACCTATGACTTGTAAAATTTATGAAGCCTAGATTAAATCTAAACCTTTAGCTCTAATACCAACTTTGCGATGACCTAATTTTAGGCAGTGATGGTCCTCTGACATAGGAAGACATAAAGTCACCTAAGTCTGTAGAACCCTATTTAACTTGCTATTATTATTGTTGTTTACCATATTGTAACTTACTCCAAGATCTCAACCTAATTTACTTTTCCTTATTACTACTTACCCTTTTATTGTCCCATATATTACCTATTTGTCCATTTAATACCATATTTGTATTTACTATGATTTAACTTCCTAATTCATTATGCATATCATCATCCATATAGGTATTACTTAAGTACTAAAACATAATAGAAATTAGTACTATTCATAATACATAATAGATGGTAACATATCAATGCTAAGTCCTTGATAACCATAGAGCTTTAGAGTGTAGATCTTCAGAGTTACAAAACTGATAGCAGCATGTGATCTAGGAGCCATATTAATTCCCAATGGCATAATAAATATATTCATAATGTGAAAAGGGTTTCATATTATTAAATATAGTCCTTAACTATTTGTAAAAGGATCTATAATACCCAAGTATTTCTTAGCTCATTCTAGTTACTAATGATGCTAAATGACTAGATCTTTGAATGTTAGCATAGTATAGAAGTGAAAGGGAATTGGTTAGGAACATTGTGACACTATTTGAAATGTTTGCCTAGTATATAATTTTATTATGACTAATTATTCTCTAGTGAATTGAATAGAGTTCATATGGTAGCCAGTGACATGTATAAAGAAGTTAGAGAACATAAATTTGAAAGTTACAGTGAAAGGAAAGAAAAGAATTTAAAAAGGAAAATTTCTAAGTTTGTTAATGGGCTTATAGGCTTATTAATAAGCTTTGAAATAACAAAGGCCCAAGCCCAATAAAGGTGGCTAGTCCATTAAGCCCAAGAGTTAGCGAACATCAAAACTTATGAGCTAAAAATATTTGGCCCAAGACAATAAAAATATATTGTAAAGAGAGAGTCATAAAATTTAACCAAGCTAGCCACCAAAAATTGACCAAGTCAAAACCAAGTTGAACGCTCATCATCTCTACACATGAGTCTAGGTTCATTTTGAGTACTCCAACACCGCATGATGAACATCACCATTGTAGAGAAAATCCTAGTCATTCAACTTGACAACATCTAAGCCTTTCATTAAGATTAAACCTTAATCATTGGATTTAGATTTATCAAATCCTCACCATCCAACCCATTATATATATAAGCAAAATTATGTTATGAAACAAAATTTTGCCTATCTCTACACCTAAATTTCACAATAAGAAAAGAAATTATCTCTACACCAATTGCAATAAGAACCTTAACAAATCAAAGCTAACCAAGGTGAAAAATTATGTTCATCTTCTCTTTTCTATGTTCTAAGTTTGATTTTAGTATTTTGGTTCCATAAAATCTCTTCTACACCATAAGTAAAATTTGGCCAACCTAGGATGACCATACATAAGATGTAGTTTTGGATGTTCTTAGATAAAATATGAAGATTTGGCTAGAGAATTAAAGGGTTAATGGGAAGATAGGAAAAGAAAACATGAAAATCACCTAAATTTACGAGAGATGGAATTCAGCCACTAGGAAGAACTTAACAAGGAAGTGTTCTAAATTCTAATTGAATACATCTATGGTTATTTTAGATGAAGAAAAATGATTTAGAAGTGTTAAAATGAATTTTTGGAACTTGATTCAAGACTTGAAAATCTTAGTGCCATAAACTTAATTAAAAGAGGAACTTGGCGTTCTAATGCTAGATTGTGATAATTGAGTGATCATATATATTTTATGCTATGTTAATTTCACATTTCTACAACTAATGTGAAGATTTGATGAGGAATTATGAGTTTTTCTCAAATTGGACCTAAGTAGGACAAGTTAGGATTCATATGAATAAGAGTGAATTAACTCAAATTAATTAGTGGGAATTAATTGCCTAGGTGTTAATTTGATGAATCTATGGCTAATTTAAGGTTTGAAAGGGAAATTAATAGTTTTCCCCAAATTCTAAGGTTATGGAACAATTTGGGAATTTTGAGATTTAGACTTGAAATCATGAAATTGAATGAGGAATTTAATTTGGATATGATTAAAATAAGAATAAGTATGTATATAACACTATTGATACATCTCTATTATAAGTTGAAGTCATAGAACAAGTATAAGGTATGATTAGTAACACCATTAGTTACTAATTGTTATGTAATTGAAATGTTATAGGCGTAGAACTTCAAAGCAAGGGCAAGGAAATTGTTCAAGACCATGAAGGACATTAAATTAATCAAGAATAAACAATCAATAAGAGCAAATGAGTTAAGGTGAGTACTTAATAATATGATGTAAATATGCCTTATTGCTTGCAACCATTACTTATATTACCATCCCTTGATATGTACTTGAAATGACATTTGATATGTGGTTGCCTATTGATTGTTAAGCCTTTGGAAATCCATATCTTTCTTATATGATATTTGACCATGATGAGCCTCTTACCTTGGTCCTATGTTGTGCTCAATCACGAGAATGATTAATACGCCAAACTATTTTTCATTGAATTCCCTTATAGACCTTGGATATGTCTTTCATTGATACCCATGAATAAGCAGAAATCCTCTCCAGTGTGAGGAAATACATCAGACCTTATGCATTTGGTATAAGCCCATCGATAGGACTAAAGTATCCAACCTCTATTAGGGGAGAACACCTAACCACAAGACTTGATCAATTTTGCGTAATGTGATGCATGTGAGTGAGCAAGACTTAGGCCACCACTCTTTAATATTTATGTCTGGGAAGCAAAAAAACATTATTATTTCTACTAAGATGCATTCTAAAATTCAAAATGATCAATTTTGATAAACATCACTCCATTGCTACCTTGAATTAATCCATGTAATAACCTTTTATATTGCCTTTATATTATATCGTATTATTATGTACTCACTAAGCTTGTTTCACTCCATAATTGTTTAAAATTTTCTAGGTCAAGGTGATTTGCTAGCAACGTAAGTTTCGAGCTATGCTTCTTCGTATGAGACTTGCTAAAAGTGCTATGTTTTGTGTTGCTTGTGTCATCCTGAGGATAATCAATCTAGAGCTCCATTGTGTTTAAAGGCTTAGTATTAAAATATTTTGTCTTGGAGAGTAATGTAAACAAATGATAACTTTTGTTGTGTGTGTGTGTGTGTGTGTGTGTGTGTGTGTGTCTATATATATATGTGTGTGTGTGTGTGTGTGTGTGTGTGTGTGTGTGTACACACACACACACACACACACACATATATATATATATACCTATGATAGTAAGTAAGAATGTATGGATAGTATTTATTAACATTTATGAATGATGTTCTATTCATGGTCATGAAACGGCACTAAAGTATAATGGTTATAAATGAATGAGGTTTCAATCTTAGGATAGATTGCAAAATGGAATATGATAAATGATAATAAGATTAATGGTGTTCTACAGATTTAGATGACCTTATATCTCCTTGAGCTCTAAGACTGTCATAGCCTAGAAGTTGGGTCATGATAGGATCTATTCTCAATTGTTGAGAATATAGGAGACAGATCACTCTTATACAAATATTTTAAATTGTTCATGGTCGTAGGATTAATGACTAGGAATCATTAATTCCAAAAGACCATCACCTCTATTTTTTTTCTATAATCAGTAAGTGATACGGATGATTATAGAGGCAATGAGTCTCATACTGCTTGACATATGATGTCAATACAAATATGTGGATATTTATAGGATGAATAGTCAAATCGTGACATTAGATTATAATAATATAGGGTTTGACTACTTATCAATTATTTATCATCTAAGTTATAATAGTGCATATAATCCTTTGACTTGAGGGATACTATATCTCATACATAGGTAGTTAGGATTTATTACTGCTTACATAGACGTACTACTCATATATGGATAGATGGCATGTGATAGTTCTAATTTGTTATATATGGATATAGGTGATTGATAAGCACTTAATCGATTATACTTTACCCCTTGTTTTTAATAATATTTAATCCTTAAATTGAGTTTGATTTGTTTGGTTAGTGCTTTTCTAGAGTTCTTTTAGTTAATCTAATGCCAAATGATCCCATGAACCAAATGTGACCTAGAATGGTGAACAATCCAAGCCAAAATGTTGATATTTGGAAGAATATGGGCAGCCACGAGTGACCACACGGCTGGAATTCCAGATGTGTGATAAGAGCAAATTGGAAATTCATCCAGTAGCCTCCCACGGGTGGGCATGGCTAAGGTTTCACCCGTGGAAAGTTACGTTCTTTAGCCCTACCGTTGGCATGGCTGGAACCCCAGCCGTGGGTCCAATCGTGTGAGGTTAAAATTCAGTTATATAAATCAGATCAAATAGCATTTTAAAGAGAGCTGCCATAGAGCAAAAATAGAGATTTAAGAAGGTTGGCTAAGCCCTAGAGTCATGGGAAAGGCTTGAAGGCTAGAGATATTGAGGATTTAATCAAATCAAAGACCAAGATCTAAGTGGATGTGGAAAATTGAAGAGAAGATTTCGAAGAACATCACCAAGATCTATTTGAGATTTCTTCCTCTTTTATTTTCTACATCTTTGTTCTTCAATTTTAATATGAATTAATTATATTTGTAATGAACCTTAGTTTTGATTGTATAGATTGAAGGATTTAAACTTTAATCAATTCATCTTTGGTTGTTTTATTTTCATGATAAATCTTATTATTCTGATTAGCAATTGCTAGCTTATTGATTGGATATTGTTTCTATATGGGACGAGTAGAGATACCCTGATATAGATAGATCACTCATGGGAATAGAGAGTTGATTGGGGTGCTAGAGATAGACCTACAAGACTTCTTTAGATGTTAATCTCTTGAACTTAATGCTGCTCATATTTGATTATAGGTTGAGAAGAGATTCCCCTATAACACTTAGGAAGTTAGGGATTTAATCACTTGAGAAAGGTTTTTATCTAATTTAGTGAGAGTCCAATTCAATCCATTGTTTGATGTACATGAAAAACTAGGGGGATTTATATCTAGATTAGCTTTGCCTAGATTATTTCCATCAATATCATTTACTTGCTTTCTTTTATTAGCTTAGTTAATTTAGCTTATTTTAATTAATCTTCATCTTGATTATTCACAAGACAATAGTTGAAGTTTGCGCTAGTACTTATATACTATCCTCGTGGAGATGATACTCATACTCATTACTTTATTACTTGATAACGACCTATGCACTTGCAGTTTGTTAGTGTGCATTTTTGCACATCAGTGATCGCCAAGATAGAATTCATTACCTCGAGTAAATGAGGTTTAAGATCCTATACTATCTAGTTATTCTTGATAATCAAAGCTCTTGACCAGGATAGACAGATTTACTAGAAAGAGTTTTTAGTAGGAATCTAATCTCATCAAGAATTAGAACTGAGATAAGAACATTGAATCGAAGCACATTAGGGTTTGACATAAACCATTACCCTAGCTGAGATTGGGATCTTTAATGAAAGGATTCTAGTTCATGATAATTTATGATCGATGGTCCATGTGATGTTTAAAGTTATCAACTATAAATATTCATTTCTAATTAGGTAGTCGTGATATGGAATGCTAGCTATCACTCACAACTTATGAGACTAAGTGAAAGTGGGGATTTCACATTAGTAGAGAAATATGTTTTCTCATTCCCATTGCTAATTAGATATGAACCTAGAAAGTCACACACCCAATAGTGATCACCTTTTAAGTATAAAAGGTTTACCATAATAATTAATTAAAGTGTTTAATTAATTCATTAATGGTAAAATGATTAAACATGTAATTAAATTTACAAGGATCCTAGCATGTCCAGATGTTTAATCTATAAAGGTTTTGATTCAATTAAATCTTAATTTGTATATGATGCAAATGATAAAGATTTAATTGAAAGTTGATTTGGACTAAATCAAAGATTAATTTTAAGCTTAGTGAAAACTCTAAACACATGAGATGTGACCTAAGCCCATATATGATATGAAAAAGAGGTAATTTAGGGGTTAGAGAAAATTCAAAAGCCCATATGATGGGTATAGGGGTTAGAGAATTTACTACTAAGATTAAAATTGTAATTACATCTTTTCGCTAATGGAAATGTCCATTTTGCCCCTAAAGGATAAAATGGTCATTTCACTATTTGAAGAAGCAAAGTCCACCTTTACCCCTTTATCAAATGATGTGCTAAAAGGGTATTTTTTTTATCTTTGTGTAGACTGAACAGTTAATTCTTGGAATGATATAAAAGTTATGAGTTTTTCTATTGAAATAAAAAGTGAACATCATTTTTCAAGTTAAAGCAATTTTAAAGAGAAAGAAGTTGAGAGAAAAAGAAAAGAAGAAATAGTTTCTTTAAGTTTTCTTTTAATCTCCAATTCTTTTCTTAGTTCTTTGTGAAAGGACAAAATTGCTTGCAATTTGGAAATGAGTTTAGTCCAAAACAAATCAAAGAGAAACCTTAACTTCCTAAAGATTTTTGAGGGAAAATCTTGAATCAAATTTGGGCAACCAAAAGAGGGATTCAAAAACACCAAAGAAACCAAATGGAAACTTGAAGGTGAGCTAAGTATGGATGATCTAGAGACTACACACTTGAGAAGCTCTTTGTTAAAGAAAAAAGGAACCTTTAAGATGTAATATGATTACACTTCCTTCTTCTTTCTATGCATATGTGTTTTACACACAAATTAATTGATTGCTTGAATGGATTTTGGACCAAAATAGGTGGAGTGAAATTTTAAAATGTTTGAAATTTCTCCCCACCACCTTGCTTCTACTGCGTTTGGCTCCACCATTCCTTCAAAAACCAAAATAGTACAGCCATTCCCAAGCAAAAGTACATGGCATGGAATTTTCCTTATTGACTTATCAACCTGACCTAAAAAAATTTAAACAACTATGAATGTGACAAAGCTCAGTGAGTATATAATAACATGATATAATAGATAAATGCAAATAGTTACAAAGATAGGCTTATTATGGAAATGAAGCAATGTTAATCAAAATTGTCATTATAGACAATTTCTCATTTGTAATAGGAGCAACATGTTTAGCAGATATAATTAAATTCTTAGAAGTGATGTGTTTCCTAATTATAATTAAAAGAGTGGCAAAGTCTTACTCACTCACACATGTCACATTGCATAAGATTGATTAGGCTTATGGCTTATACCTCTCTTCCTAGTTAGGTTTTGGTGCTCTTGCCCTACTTGTAGGCATATACCAAGTGTAGAAGGTCTGATGTATTACCCCACATTAGAAGGGATTTCTATTTAGGTATCAGTTAAAGATCACTTATACAATTCATGAAGCAACTCAATGGAAAATTGTCACATCCCAATTTCAAAGATATGATGGTCCTAGAACATGGGTAAACATAAGGTCACCCACTTCCATAAAACCCTCTCATACATGATTAAACACTACCTAGGATTGCACCAAAACCTCATGTATTAACTTAAATATTCAATAATAAAGGAAATCTTTAACTAACAAAAGAATACTTTAATAAACTTCGAACAAAATCCATAAGAAAAGATTAATTAAGACTTCAAATAGATTGTCAAATAGATAATGTTCCAAAAATATAACTCCCAGAGCATCTAAGAGTGACTCACCATATCATAGTACATAAAATGACTTGGATAAGAAAATCTCCTAAACGGAGTAAATTGCTTAAGCTATCACGTTGCCTCCTCATAATACTCACTTGAAACCATATAAAGAATGGGGTAAGATAGATGATCTCAATGAGTAAACAATACAACTTAAACAATAACACATATCCCTTTAAAAAGGATTCATGGATCATGGTTCATAGTTTGCAATTTAGCAAGGTTCGCAGATATCAAACTTATAACTTGTACCATATAGAGTGAAGGCTACTACCTTATTTACTCGTGACATAAATATAGAGTGAAGACTGCTACCTTGTTCGCTATTAACATAAATATAGAGTGAAAGTTGCTACCTTATCCACTTGTAACATAAATATAGTGTGAAGGTTGATGCCTTGTCCACTCGTAACATAAATATAGAGTGAAGACTGCTGTCTTATCCAGTCGTAACATAAAGGAGAGGTAACAATAGCATTGAAGAATAAAATCACATGTAAAATGGTAGCAATAGAATTTTAGCTTATTAAACAAAAGATAAACAACAGCATGGTTCTAGAAAGAATGTAAGGTAAGGCAACATTCACAAAGGTTCTTTCTTATCAATGAATGATGAACAATAGCTTTAAACCATTTGTCCTTTGGCAACCCAAGCTTAACAAAGAAATCATATAATTAGAATGAATAATAGAAAGGAACTTGGGTTTCAAGAATTTCAAAAGTTCACATATCAAGATAACTTATACTTGAAACATGAACATAATGTTTACTCACCTTATTGTTCCTTAGCTCCTAATGCCTGTAACCCTTGCACCTCTAACAATCCTCAAGCTCCAACATAACATTATAATTCAATACTTAGCATTTGCTTAACATCATGCTATCCTATTCAATAACTACCCCATGCACATATATCATTCACATTTACTTGGAGTTGTACTTAGAAGTGCACTCATCACTTGCATATAATGTATTGACTTTTAAGTCTTGCATACTTTGCCTTCTTAGGCTAATATGAAATCACATAATAACTCATACCAAGCCTTTTCTAAAGCCAAACACAATAAATCATAATCTTAATATCAATTTAATTTAACTTCTAACTTGGCACACTTAATACTTTTTATATACATCAACTTAACAAGTAAGCCTTGAAAGAGTCATACTTATCTCCTTTGATCGATTCATACAATCAATCCTATAGTCAATTTAAGATCATTAATTCACAATTAACACTTTATAAAACCTAATTCATATTTCACTTAATCAAGTACATATATTAGCCAAACATGTCAAATTGGGTTTGGAAACCCTAGGTATAGCCGAATCACTCTAGGTGTTTCCTAGAGCTACTCCTTCAACCAACATGTAATTAAATAATGTATCATTCATATATACATATTAACAATGATTAAAATTTATCACACAAAAATTATAGGCCTTGGGATCAAAATCCCAAGGTAGGCCAAACCACATATTAGGGAAAAATCATGGATTTTCTTGCTTTTGCACTTTCTAATTATTACAATAATATGTAAACAGATGATTTAAACTAATATTTTTCATAGAAATATAAAAAAAATTATTTTAGGACACAAAATCACATAAATTGACTCTCCTATTCATATGCATGAAAATTCTAACTTTTAGGTTTTAGGGTTCACCTTTGATGGATTTGCGAAGAAAGAGTTGTGTTTACGGTTAAAAATTAGTTTCTCCTTCAAGAAAAACAACCTAGACTGAATTTAAGAAGAAGAAAAATAGTAAATATACAGCCCCATATGAATTACTCATGATTAGTTTCATGAAAATCAAATAATAGCTTGGAAGAAGAGAAAAACTTACAAAGACGATCACAAAATCGCAAGGTTTGGAGGCACTTTGTGAACTTCGGTTGAGAGAGAATTTTTTAGAGAATTTTCTATACAAAATATGTTGAATAACATAATGAAGGCTACCATATGCTAGGGTGGCCAAATTTAGATTAAAAATTAGGGTTTTAGTATAAAATTACAAGTTTGCCATTAATGAGCTAATTATGAGTGTTTTATTGTGTTGGGCTTTTGATGAGTTGGGCCTTTAATCTAATTTATGGGCTGATTTTAAATAATTAAAAATAAGATATTTTGCTTCTTATTTTCATTAAAATTCCCCTAAAAATATTTAATTAAGAATATTTTAAAAATGCTCATAAAAATTATTTTATGCTTAAAAATCACTTTGTGCATGAAAATTCACTTTGTATGCAATAAATCATTTTATGCTTTTGCACTTCACATAAATCATCTATTTCATATCCAAAATTCACATTATGCATATTAAAACTAATCTAGCATACCACTTACTCATCAATCACATAGCACATGAATTTTCATAAAAGCACATACTTTGTCCTAATAGTTCAAAATCGAGCAATTTTGTCACAAAACTCCTAGGGTGGGTAAGGGTTATTACAAAAATATAATAATGTACGGATGGATTCTTAACACTAGTCACAATATGATTTCAGTATTAATTGGCTCACAATGGCTGAATACCACAAAGGAAACAATATATATTCAAATGGTCAATAATCAATAAGCAATTTATGGTCGATATGGATTCGTGATACATTTCAATGGAAAGTGATTTGAACAATGGATGTTCACATTTATGGCACATGACATATTATAATATTAAGTACTCACCTTGAATTCTTTTGCTCCTATTAGCACTTAACCTTGGTTAAAATAATGCTCCTCACAATCTTGAGCAATATCTTTGCCTTTATTTTTAGGTTTTACAATCATATCATTTCAATTACATATTATTAATCAATATCTAGTAATGTCACTAATTATGATCTAGCTTGACCTTGCTGTCACTTTTCCCAACCTTAACTATAATTGCATTACCACATCGATTCAAGTTCAAGACATGTCAACAATGTCACACATATACATATCATAAATTTTAGCACTTTTATTAGTCACTTTCTTAGAGTGATTAAATACTTTGTTAAAGGATTTTAATTCCTTTTCTTTTCAATTTCACAATTTAGCTTCATATTATTCAATTAGAGCCAAATCAACCAATTTTCAATCATCAATGGAATTAATTTCATTTTTAAATTTCAAATCTCTAAATTGATCAATTGCATAAATTCAAACTTAAATTTCAAAATCCATAATTTATCTCTTAGATCCAAGAATTTAGGGAAAACCATCATTTCCATATTCAATTTTGTATAAAGCCTCTATAATTCAATTTTGATACTTCCAAACCACTATTCTTTGCCCCAAGTAATATTAGATACCCTTAGATAAATTTTAGAATATTTCTCCCTAAGTTTTCTAAAAGTGGCCGAGTACCCTCCAAAGTGCACTTAGGTGTGTTTTCATGCTTTCCTTGTTTGTTTTCACATGTTATACCTTTGAATCTCAAGCTCAAATTTCATATTCTAATAAGAAATATAAAATATTAATCCTCCCTTAGTTCAACCCTAGTTGGCCGAATCCAACAAATAAAAGAAAATAAAAAAAAATTGCAACTAAAGCACCAAAATCATGTTTAGAACAAAGAAGGGAATGATTAAGTGTAAAATCTTACCTTGGAAGATCTTGATTTGGATTCCTAGAATGGGTGGCCGAATATAGAGGAATGTTTTCTCTTATGAGTTGTATTTTTTATGATGTTGTTTGCAAATTAGAGAAAAATGAGCATAATATTGCTTATATATAGAAGATGGATGATGATAATTTCATCATATCATATCGCATCATATAAATGGCTAAAATTATAATCTAAAAGGATAGTTATAATTTAATCTAATTGGATAGCTAGGATTTCATATAAGTGCATAGTGATTAGCAAAAGTAATGATGGTGTGTAGGAAGTAAAATTGAATTAGGAGTTTGATGTACAAAAAGTAGACGTCAAGTTGGAAAAGGAGTTTGACATAGTAAAAAATAGTGGCTCAAAGTCAAAAATGATGTCTTTACCCTTGGTCACCCTTGGTAACTCTTTTAACCTTTGGTAAATTTTTGTTTTACTCCTAAATGGGCCTTAATGTGCTGGCCAAAGATGAGCTTGGGCTTTGGAGTCCATAAGCCCAATATCAAGTACATATATATATACATATTTCATACTCAATGATTTCTTGTAACTTTCTTTTATTGCTTCCACTTTGGCATCATAATTTCTACTATCTACTGTTACTGCTTATTCTACATATTGTTGTATTAATTCTACTCAAGTCATTAATACACATATAGATACTTTGATGTTGCGTATTAAGAAAACAAATCACTTAGCATCAATGGTTTGGTGCAATTTAATTTTCACTATTGAAGTACCCATTAGAAGCAAATTGGCATCTTTATTAACTCTAATAAGTTAGGATAACCTTAGATATTACACCATCATAGCCATTGAAATAGAAATTGCCAGAAAAAGTATTTTCTTCCATCAAAAAAGAGACAAAATATTTAATCCATGAAAAAAATATTTTTAAAAATTTCACCTTAGACCAAGCCTATGAATTATTAGAGAGAGATATGGATAGTGGGCTCTCTTATTCAAACTCTGCAAAATTGAAAAGTTTATACTTCACCCTCAATAAAATAAAATTTCTATTATTTCGTAGAAAAAGACGGCTGGTTTGAAACTATGGTATGTACTGACTTTTCAAACTAAACTTTGTTGAATTTGACCTTATTAAAGTTTTTGAACTTGACCTTATTAACATTGAACTTGACTTTGATAAGGTTGAGTTTGCCATTATTACAGTTGGATTCTACCTCAAAATCATTGAAATCAACTTTGTTATTTAGAAAGTTCTTATGCAAATTTGTACTAACATGTATTCATTATTGAGTATCACATGGATTTTTATATTCACGTGCTAAAGAAGATAATGTTGACTATTCATCCTGAAAAATCAAGTAAAATTGCAATCACAGATACCACATTTGCTATAAGTTCGGAATAAGTTTTTTTTAACTGATTGAAATAAGTGGTATAAATTCATTTTAACTTTCATTGCAGCAAGCATTGGAAGCATTATCAAACTCTAAAAAATGATGATAATATGCATGACGGCTTGGCTTGTAAAACATATGTTGTTGATGAAAATATTATTTATGGCCAAAGTTTTATGTATGCTGACAAGGCTCTCTTTCCATGTAATGTTAAAGGAAACCATTAGATTATAGTGAGACTCACTACAAAAAAAATACAATTTACCACCTAAAAATTTTATCGGTAAATTATGTTTTTTTAGTCGGTAATATATATAGCGACTATTTACCGACCAAAAAATTTAATCGGTATTTAACTTGTCGGTAACATAATTTACCGAGTAAATACAAAACTGTTGGTAATTACCGATAAAATTTTGGTTAGTAAATTATTTTTATATTGTTAGTAAAATAACTTTATATCGTCGGAATTTTTTTTGGGGAGACAATTTACTGACTAAATTTTTAGTCGATAATCTGTCGGTAAATTTTTATTTTTTTTAAATAAAAAAATAGTTGGTAATTCATCAGTAAAGTTTAAATAAATATTTTTCAAAAGTAAATATTTTATCGGTAATACATCAGTAATTTTGTAAATTAATTTTTAAAAAATAAAATATTTTGTCGATAATCCGTCGGTAAAATTCTATTTTTTTTAAAAAAAATACATATTCTACAAAAAATAAGAATAATAATTTAAAAAATTAAAATTTTTAGAGTGAACATGAAAATTAAGTAATAAAAAGTCATAAAATAAATTAGGAAGCTTAAAGAATATAAAAAATGACTAAATTAAAAAAACTAAATTAAAATTATATTTCAAAACTATAAAAAGAATGAAATGAAGCTAAAATTAAGAGAGAAAATAATAAGAGTAAAAACGAAAAGGTAAGATAAATAATTTATTAAATTTATTTTTTTGTTTACTAAATTTATATAAAAAATTTAATGAAAAAATAAATTTAAGATAGCAAATAATTATTTTTTTAAAAATCACATTAACACTTTTTTATACTATAAACAATTTAAGAAATATAAATAATAAATTATAAAAACTAAAAAATAAAAAAATTGAAATAAATTTATTAGATTTTTTGTATTGAAGGGTTTGAAATTTAAGAAATAAAATAGAAAAAAAATAGAATATGAAACAAAGAGTATATAAGTATTAAAAAGTATGAAAATATTAAGTGATGAAAAAGAAAATGAAGAAATAGTTAAAAGAGAAAGAAAAAAAAAAGAAATTTTATTTGTGAGAAATGAAGAGAAAAAATTGAGAAAAAGATAAGAAAAAAGAAATATAAGAAAAGGGAAAGAGAAGAAGTATGGGAAAAAATGATGAGGATAAGCCTTTTTATACTTTTTTTTATGCCATTTACCGACTAATTACTGACTAAATTTTCATCGGTAAATTTTTCAAATGAAAATTTGGAGGAAAATTTTCCTCCAAAATTTTCATTTACCGATAAATTACTGACTAAATTTCTGTCAGTAATTTATTTTTTATTTTTTAAAAATCAAATGAAAATTTGGAGGAAAATTTCCCTCTAAAATTTTTATTTACCGACTAAATTTCTGTCGGTAATTTTTTTTAAACATCAAATGAAAATTTGGAGGAAAATTTCCCTCCAAAATTTTTATTTATCAACAGATTATTTTGTCGGTAAATTAAAAAAAATTCTTTATAATTTATCGACTGAAATTTTAGTCGGTAAATTTAGTAACAAAATTTTTTGTCAGTAAATAGAAAATTTTTAATTAAATCAAAGAAAATTTTGCTTTTTAATTTACCGACTAAAATTTCTTGTTAGTAAATTAAAAAATATTTTATTTTTTAATTTACCAATTGAATAATGTTGTCAGTAAATTAGAAAGTTTTTGTATTTAAATTAAAAAAAATTGCTTTTGAAATTACTAACTAAAATTTTGGTCGATAAATTTACCGACCAAAATTTTAGTCAGTAATTTCAAAAAATTTTTCGGAAAATTAACAAATATTTTGTTTTCTAATTTACCGATTGAATAATATTGTCAGTAAATTAGAAAGCTTTTGTAATTGAATTAAAGAAAATTTTGTCTTTTAATTTACCGACTAAAATTTTGATCGGTAAATTTACTAACCAAAATTTTAGTCGGTAATTTCAAAAAAATTTTCAGTAAATTAACAAATATTTTGTTTTCTAATTTACCGACTGAATAATATTGTTAGTAAATTAGAAAGATTTTGTAATTGAATTAAAGAAAATTTTGCCTTTTAATTTACCGATTAAAATTTTGGTCGATAAATTTACTGACCAAAATTTTAGTTGGTAATTTCAAAATTTTTTTCTGTAAATTAAAAAATATTTTATTATCTAATTTATCAACTGAACAATTGGTCGAAAATTTACCAACAGAATAATATTATTCGTAAATTAGAAAGTTTTTATAATTGAATTAAAGAAAATTTTGCCTTTTAATTTACTGACTAAACTAATTTACCGACCAAAATTTTAGTTGGTAATTTCAAAATTTTTTTAATTTGCCAACCAAAAATTTCGTCGGTAAATTTACCGACGGAATGATATTGTCGGTAAATTAGAAAGCTTTTATAATTGAATAAAAGAAAATTTTAGCTTTTAATTTACCGACTAAACTTTTGGTCGGTAAATTTATCGACCAAAATTTTAGTCAATAATTTCAATTTTTTTTAATTTACTAACAAAAAATTTGGTCGGTAAATTTACCGACGGAATGATATTGTCGGTAAATTAGAAAGCTTTTATAATTGAATTAAAGAAAATTTTGCCTTTAATTTACCGATTAAAATTTTGGTCTGTAAATTTACTGATCAAAATTTTAGTCGGTAATTTCAAATTTTTTTCTGTAAATTAAAAAATATTTTGTTATTTAATTTATCGACTGAAAAATTGGTCGAAAATTTACCAACGGAATAATATTATTCATAAATTAGAAATTTTTTATAATTGAATTAAAGAAAATTTTGCCTTTTAATTTACCGACTAAACTTTTGGTCGGTAAATTTACCGACCAAAATTTTAGTTGGTAATTTCAAAATTTTTTTAATTTGCCAACCAAAAATTTCGTCGGTAAATTTACCGACGGAATGATATTGTCGGTAAATTAGAAAGCTTTTATAATTGAATTAAAGAAAATTTTGGCTTTTAATTTACCGACTAAACTTTTGGCCGGTAAATTTATCGACCAAAATTTTAGTCGGTAATTTCAATTTTTTTTAATTTACCAACAAAAAATTTGGTCGGTAAATTTACTGACGGAATGATATTGTCGGTAAATTAAAAAGCTTTTATAATTGAATTAAAGAAAATTTTGCCTTTAATTTACCGATTAAAATTTTGGTCGGTAAATTTATTGACCAAAATTTTAGTCAATAATTTCAAAATTTTTTTCTGTAAATTAAAAAATATTTTGTTATCTAATTTATCGACTGAAAAATTGGTCGAAAATTTACCAATGGAATAATATTATTCATAAATTAGAATGTTTTTATAATTGAATTAAAGAAAATTTTGCCTTTTAATTTACCAACTAAACTTACCGACCAAAATTTTAGTTGGTAATTTCAAAATTTTTTTAATTTGCCAACCAAAAATTTTGTCGGTAAATTTACTGACGGAATGATATTATCGGTAAATTAGAAAGTTTTTATAATTGAATTAAAGAAAATTTTGGCTTTTAATTTACAGATTAAACTTTTGGTTGGTAAATTTATCGACCAAAATTTTAGTCGGTAATTTCAATTTTTTTAACTTACCAACCAAAAATTTGGTCGGTAAATTTACCGACGGAATGATATTGTCGGTAAATTAGAAAGCTTTTATAATTGAATAAAAGAAAATTTTGGCTTTTAATTTACCGACTAAACTTTTGGTCGGTAAATTTAGCGACCAAAATTTTAGTCGGTAATTTCAATTTTTTTTAATTTATCAACCAAAAATTTGATCGGTAAATTTACCGACGGAATAATATTGTCGGTAAATTAGAAAGTTTTTATAATTGAATTAAAAAAAATTTTGCCTTTTAATTTACCAACTAAACTTTTGGTCGGTAAA